>CAJVQW010000036.1:0-69596 GCA_911387755.1 Chrysotoxum bicinctum
ATAAATCAAGCCGATTCGAGCTAAAAAAATTTTATGGATTTTGCAAAAAAAATCTTCGTCTTTAATGCCTTTGCGTGGCTATAATTTCTAACCAAAGCCTTGTAGGAGGTTGCGGTAAAAAAAATACTTGCTTAGATTTCTCACAGCTATCCACAAAAGAAAACCAGAAGCGTCTGCGATGTCTGGTTTTCGAAATATTGCAATTCAAAGTCACTTGACTGTTTTTCGACTGAGCACCTCATTTGGTTCTAATGAGATATTCCCGCAACCAAGCCTTGAAAAGAAATGGTATTTTCAGAATTTATACTCCCATTTAAGAGCTTTCTACCACTGAAAACCAAAACATTCTATGAGGTCTGGTTGTGAAAATAATTGCATCCAAAGTGAATCTAAAAATGCATCTCTGACCTCACCCAAAAACTCTTTGGAAGGCTATATTTCTTTAATCAAAGCTCGTACGCGGCTAAAACCTTCACTGTTGCATAGAGAATTGATAGACCTTTCCATTGATGTATAAATCAAGCCGATTCGAGCTAAAAAAAATTTATGGATTTTGCAAAAAAAATCTTCGTCTTTAATGCCTTTGCGTGGCTATAATTTCTAACCAAAGCCTAGTAGGAGGTTGCGGTAAAAAAATACTTGCTTAGATTTCTCACAGCTATCCACAAAAGAAAACCGGAAGCGTCTGCGATGTCTGGTTTTCGCAATATTGCAATTCAAAGTCACTTGACTGTTTTTCGACCGAGCACCTCATTTGGTTCTAATGAGATATTCCCGCAACCAAGCCTTGAAAAGAAATGGTATTTTCAGAATTTATACTCCCATTTAAGAGCTTTCTACCACTGAAAACCAAAACATTCTATGAGGTCTGGTTGTGAAAATAATTGCAGCCAAAGTGAATCTAAAAATGCATCTCTGACCTCACCCAAAAACTCTTTGGAAGGCTATATTTCTTTAACCAAAGCTCGTACGCGGCTAAAACCTTCACTGTTGCATAGATAATTGATAGACCTTTCCATTGATGTATAAATCAAGCCGATTCGAGCTAAAAAATTTTTATGGATTTTGCAAAAAAAATCTTCGTCTTTAATGCCTTTGCGTGGCTATAATTTCTAACCAAAGCCTTGTAGGAGGTTGCGGTAAAAAAAATACTTGCTTAGATTTCTCACAGCTATCCACAAAAGAAAACCAGAAGCGTCTGCGATGTCTGGTTTTCGAAATATTGCAATTCAAAGTCACTTGACTGTTTTTCGACTGAGCACCTCATTTGGTTCTAATGAGATATTCCCGCAACCAAGCCTTGAAAAGAAATGGTATTTTCAGAATTTATACTCCCATTTAAGAGCTTTCTACCACTGAAAACCAAAACATTCTATGAGGTCTGGTTGTGAAAATAATTGCATCCAAAGTGAATCTAAAAATGCATCTCTGACCTCACCCAAAAACTCTTTGGAAGGCTATATTTCTTTAATCAAAGCTCGTACGCGGCTAAAACCTTCACTGTTGCATAGAGAATTGATAGACCTTTCCATTGATGTATAAATCAAGCCGATTCGAGCTAAAAAAAATTTATGGATTTTGCAAAAAAAATCTTCGTCTTTAATGCCTTTGCGTGGCTATAATTTCTAACCAAAGCCTAGTAGGAGGTTGCGGTAAAAAAATACTTGCTTAGATTTCTCACAGCTATCCACAAAAGAAAACCGGAAGCGTCTGCGATGTCTGGTTTTCGCAATATTGCAATTCAAAGTCACTTGACTGTTTTTCGACCGAGCACCTCATTTGGTTCTAATGAGATATTCCCGCAACCAAGCCTTGAAAAGAAATGGTATTTTCAGAATTTATACTCCCATTTAAGAGCTTTCTACCACTGAAAACCAAAACATTCTATGAGGTCTGGTTGTGAAAATAATTGCATCCAAAGTGAATCTAAAAATGCATCTCTGACCTCACCCAAAAACTCTTTGGAAGGCTATATTTCTTTAACCAAAGCTCGTACGCGGCTAAAACCTTCACTGTTGCATAGAGAATTGATAGACCTTTCCATTGATGTATAAATCAAGCCGATTCGAGCTAAAAAAATTTTATGGATTTTGCAAAAAAAATCTTCGTCTTTAATGCCTTTGCGTGGCTATAATTTCTAACCAAAGCCTTGTAGGAGGTTGCGGTAAAAAAAAATACTTGCTTAGATTTCTCACAGCTATCCACAAAAGAAAACCGGAAGCGTCTGCGATGTCTGGTTTTCGAAATATTGCAATTCAAAGTCACTTGACTGTTTTTCGACCGAGCACCTCATTTGGTTCTAATGAGATATTCCCGCAACCAAGCCTTGAAAAGAAATGGTATTTTCAGAATTTATACTCCCATTTAAGAGCTTTCTACCACTGAAAACCAAAACATTCTATGAGGTCTGGTTGTGAAAATAATTGCATCCAAAGTGAATCTAAAAATGCATCTCTGACCTCACCCAAAAACTCTTTGGAAGGCTATATTTCTTTAACCAAAGCTCGTACGCGGCTAAAACCTTCACTGTTGCATAGAGAATTGATAGACCTTTCCATTGATGTATAAATCAAGCCGATTCGAGCTAAACAAATTTTATGGATTTTGCAAAAAAAATCTTCGTCTTTAATGCCTTTGCGTGGCTATAATTTGTAACCAAAGCCTTGTAGGAGGTTGCGGTAAAAAAAATACTTGCTTAGATTTCTCACAGCTATCCACAAAAGAAAACCGGAAGCGTCTGCGATGTCTGGTTTTCGAAATATTGCAATTCAAAGTCACTTGACTGTTTTTCGACCGAGCACCTAATTTGGTTCTAATGAGATATTCCCGCAACCAAGCCTTGAAAAGAAATGGTATTTTCAGAATTTATACTCCCATTTAAGAGCTTTCTACCACTGAAAACCAAAACATTCTATGAGGTCTGGTTGTGAAAATAATTGCATCCAAAGTGAATCTAAAAATGCATCTCTGACCTCACCCAAAAACTCTTTGGAAGGCTATATTTCCTCAACCAAAGCTCGTACGCGGCTAAAACCTTCACTGTTGCATAGAGAATTGATAGACCTTTCCATTGGTGTATAAATCAAGCCGATTCGAGCTAAAAAAATTTTATGGATTTTGCAAAAAAAAAATCTTCGTCTTTAATGCCTTTGCGTGGCTATAATTTCTAACCTAAGCCTTGTAGGAGGTATCGGTAAAAAAAATACTTGCTTAGATTTCTCACAGCTATCCACAAAAGAAAACCAGAAGCGTCTGCGATGTCTGGTTTTCGAAATATTGCAATTCAAAGTCACCTGACTGTTTTTCGACCGAGCACCTCATTTGGTTCTAATGAGATATTCCCGCAACCAAGCCTTGAAAAGAAATGGTATTTTCAGAATTTATACTCCCATTTAAGAGCTTTCTACCACTGAAAACCAAAACATTCTGTGAGGTCTGGTTGTGAAAATAATTGCATCCAAAGTGAATCTAAAAATGCATCTCTGACCTCACCCAAAAACTCTTTGGAAGGCTATATTTCTTTAACCAAAGCTCGTACGCGGCTAAAACCTTCACTGTTGCATAGAGAATTGATGGACCTTTCCATTGATGTATAAATCAAGCCGATTCGAGCTAAAAAATTTTTATGGATTTTGCAAAAAAAATCTTCGTCTTTAATGCCTTTGCGTGGCTATAATTTCTAACCAAAGCCTTGTAGGAGGTTGCGGTAAAAAAAATACTTGCTTAGATTTCTCACAGCTATCCACAAAAGAAAACCGGAAGCGTCTGCGATGTCTGGTTTTCGAAATATTGCAATTCAAAGTCACTTGACTGTTTTTCGACCGAGCACCTCATTTGGTTCTAATGAGAAATTTTCGCAACCAAGCCTTGAAAGGAAATGGTATTTTCAGAATTTATACTCCTATTTAAGAGCTTTCTACCACTGAAAACCAAAACATTCTATGAGGTCTGGTTGTGAAAATAATTGCATCCAAAGTGAATCTAAAAATGCATCTCTGACCTCACCCAAAAACTCTTTGGAAGGCTATATTTCCTCAACCAAAGCTCGTTCGTCACTAAAACCTTCACTGTTGCATAGAGAATTGATAGACCTTTCCATTGATGTATAAATCAAGCCGATTCGAGCTAAAAAATTTTATGGATTTTGCAAAAAAAATCTTCGTCTTTAATGCCTTTGCGTGGCTATAATTTCTAACCAAAGCCTTGTAGGAGGTTGCGGTAAAAAAAATACTTGCTTAGATTTCTCACAGCTATCCACAAAAGAAAACCGGAAGCGTCTGCGATGTCTGGTTTTCGAAATATTGCAATTCAAAGTCACTTGACTGTTTTTCGACCGAGCACCTCATTTGGTTCTAATGAGATATTCCCGCAACCAAGCCTTGAAAAGAAATGGTATTTTCAGAATTTATACTCCCATTTAAGAGCTTTCTACCACTGAAAACCAAAACATTCTATGAGGTCTGGTTGTGAAAATAATTGCATCCAAAGTGAATCTAAAAATGCATCTCTGACCTCACCCAAAAACTCTTTGGAAGGCTATATTTCTTTAACCAAAGCTCGTACGCGGCTAAAACCTTCACTGTTGCATAGAGAATTGATAGACCTTTCCATTGATGTATAAATCAAGCCGATTCGAGCTAAAAAATTTTTATGGATTTTGCAAAAAAAATCTTCGTCTTTAATGCCTTTGCGTGGCTATAATTTCTAACCAAAGCCTTGTAGGAGGTTGCGGTAAAAAAAATACTTGCTTAGATTTCTCACAGCTATCCACAAAAGAAAACCGGAAGCGTCTGCGATGTCTGGTTTTCGAAATATTGCAATTCAAAGTCACTTGACTGTTTTTCGACCGAGCACCTCATTTGGTTCTAATGAGATATTCCCGCAACCAAGCCTTGAAAAGAAATGGTATTTTCAGAATTTATACTCCCATTTAAGAGCTTTCTACCACTGAAAACCAAAACATTCTATGAGGTCTGGTTGTGAAAATAATTGCATCCAAAGTGAATCTAAAAATGCATCTCTGACCTCACCCAAAAACTCTTTGGAAGGCTATATTTCTTTAACCAAAGCTCGTACGCGGCTAAAACCTTCACTGTTGCATAGGGAATTGATAGTCCCATTTAAGAGCTTTCTACCACTGAAAACCAAAACATTCTATGAGGTCTGGTTGTGAAAATAATTGCATCCAAAGTGAATCTAAAAATGCATCTCTGACCTCACCCAAAAACTCTTTGGAAGGCTATATTTCTTTAACCAAAGCTCGTACGCGGCTAAAACCTTCACTGTTGCATAGAGAATTGATAGACCTTTCCATTGATGTATAAATCAAGCCGATTCGAGCTAAAAAAATTTTATGGATTTTGCAAAAAAAATCTTCGTCTTTAATGCCTTTGCGTGGCTATAATTTCTAACCAAAGCCTAGTAGGAGGTTGCGGTAAAAAAAAATACTTGCTTAGATTTCTCACAGCTATCCACAAAAGAAAACCGGAAGCGTCTGCGATGTCTGGTTTTCGAAATATTGCAATTCAAAGTCACTTGACTGTTTTTGGACCGAGCACCTCATTTGGTTCTAATGAGATATTCCCGCAACCAAGCCTTGAAAAGAAATGGTATTTTCAGAATTTATACTCCCATTTAAGAGCTTTCTACCACTGAAAACCAAAACATTCTATGAGGTCTGGTTGTGAAAATAATTGCATCCAAAGTGAATCTAAAAATGCATCTCTGACCTCACCCAAAAACTCTTTGGAAGGCTATATTTCTTTAACCAAAGCTCGTACGCGGCTAAAACCTTCACTGTTGCATAGAGAATTGATAGACCTTTCCATTGATGTATAAATCAAGCCGATTCGAGCTAAAAAATTTTTATGGATTTTGCAAAAAAAATCTTCGTCTTTAATGCCTTTGCGTGGCTATAATTTCTAACCAAAGCCTTGTAGGAGGTTGCGGTAAAAAAAATACTTGCTTAGATTTCTCACAGCTATCCACAAAAGAAAACCGGAAGCGTCTGCGATGTCTGGTTTTCGAAATATTGCAATTCAAAGTCACTTGACTGTTTTTCGACCGAGCACCTCATTTGGTTCTAATGAGATATTCCCGCAACCAAGCCTTGAAAAGAAATGGTATTTTCAGAATTTATACTCCCATTTAAGAGCTTTCTACCACTGAAAACCAAAACATTCTATGAGGTCTGGTTGTGAAAATAATTGCATCCAAAGTGAATCTAAAAATGCATCTCTGACCTCACCCAAAAACTCTTTGGAAGGCTATATTTCTTTAACCAAAGCTCGTACGCGGCTAAAACCTTCACTGTTGCATAGAGAATTGATAGACCTTTCCATTGATGTATAAATCAAGCCGATTCGAGCTAAAAAAATTTTATGGATTTTGCAAAAAAAAATCTTCGTCTTTAATGCCTTTGCGTGGCTATAATTTCTAACCAAAGCCTTGTAGGAGGTTGCGGTAAAAAAAATACTTGCTTAGATTTCTCACAGCTATCCACAAAAGAAAACCGGAAGCGTCTGCGATGTCTGGTTTTCGAAATATTGCAATTCAAAGTCACTTGACTGTTTTTCGACCGAGCACCTCATTTGGTTCTAATGAGATATTCCCGCAACCAAGCCTTGAAAAGAAATGGTATTTTCAGAATTTATACTCCCAGTTAAGAGCTTTCTACCACTGAAAACCAAAACATTCTATGAGGTCTGGTTGTGAAAATAATTGCATCCAAAGTGAATCTAAAAATGCATCTCTGACCTCACCCAAAAACTCTTTGGAAGGCTATATTTCTTTAACCAAAGCTCGTACGCGGCTAAAACCTTCACTGTTGCATAGAGAATTGATAGACCTTTCCATTGATGTATAAATCAAGCCGATTCGAGCTAAAAAATTTTTATGGATTTTGCAAAAAAAATCTTCGTCTTTAATGCCTTTGCGTGGCTATAATTTCTAACCAAAGCCTTGTAGGAGGTTGCGGTAAAAAAAATACTTGCTTAGATTTCTCACAGCTATCCACAAAAGAAAACCGGAAGCGTCTGCGATGTCTGGTTTTCGAAATATTGCAATTCAAAGTCACTTGACTGTTTTTCGACCGAGCACCTCATTTGGTTCTAATGAGAAATTTTCGCAACCAAGCCTTGAAAGGAAATGGTATTTTCAGAATTTATACTCCTATTTAAGAGCTTTCTACCACTGAAAACCAAAACATTCTATGAGGTCTGGTTGTGAAAATAATTGCATCCAAAGTGAATCTAAAAATGCATCTCTGACCTCACCCAAAAACTCTTTGGAAGGCTATATTTCCTCAACCAAAGCTCGTACGCGGCTAAAACCTTCACTGTTGCATAGAGAATTGATAGACCTTTCCATTGGTGTATAAATCAAGCCGATTCGAGCTAAAAAAATTTTATGGATTTTGCAAAAAAAAAATCTTCGTCTTTAATGCCTTTGCGTGGCTATAATTTCTAACCTAAGCCTTGTAGGAGGTTTCGGTAAAAAAAATACTTGCTTAGATTTCTCACAGCTATCCACAAAAGAAAACCAGAAGCGTCTGCGATGTCTGGTTTTCGAAATATTGCAATTCAAAGTCACCTGACTGTTTTTCGACCGAGCACCTCATTTGGTTCTAATGAGATATTCCCGCAACCAAGCCTTGAAAAGAAATGGTATTTTCAGAATTTATACTCCCATTTAAGAGCTTTCTACCACTGAAAACCAAAACATTCTGTGAGGTCTGGTTGTGAAAATAATTGCATCCAAAGTGAATCTAAAAATGCATCTCTGACCTCACCCAAAAACTCTTTGGAAGGCTATATTTCTTTAACCAAAGCTCGTACGCGGCTAAAACCTTCACTGTTGCATAGAGAATTGATGGACCTTTCCATTGATGTATAAATCAAGCCGATTCGAGCTAAAAAATTTTTATGGATTTTGCAAAAAAAATCTTCGTCTTTAATGCCTTTGCGTGGCTATAATTTCTAACCAAAGCCTTGTAGGAGGTTGCGGTAAAAAAAATACTTGCTTAGATTTCTCACAGCTATCCACAAAAGAAAACCGGAAGCGTCTGCGATGTCTGGTTTTCGAAATATTGCAATTCAAAGTCACTTGACTGTTTTTCGACCGAGCACCTCATTTGGTTCTAATGAGAAATTTTCGCAACCAAGCCTTGAAAGGAAATGGTATTTTCAGAATTTATACTCCTATTTAAGAGCTTTCTACCACTGAAAACCAAAACATTCTATGAGGTCTGGTTGTGAAAATAATTGCATCCAAAGTGAATCTAAAAATGCATCTCTGACCTCACCCAAAAACTCTTTGGAAGGCTATATTTCCTCAACCAAAGCTCGTTCGTCACTAAAACCTTCACTGTTGCATAGAGAATTGATAGACCTTTCCATTGATGTATAAATCAAGCCGATTCGAGCTAAAAAATTTTATGGATTTTGCAAAAAAAATCTTCGTCTTTAATGCCTTTGCGTGGCTATAATTTCTAACCAAAGCCTTGTAGGAGGTTGCGGTAAAAAAAATACTTGCTTAGATTTCTCACAGCTATCCACAAAAGAAAACCGGAAGCGTCTGCGATGTCTGGTTTTCGAAATATTGCAATTCAAAGTCACTTGACTGTTTTTCGACCGAGCACCTCATTTGGTTCTAATGAGATATTCCCGCAACCAAGCCTTGAAAAGAAATGGTATTTTCAGAATTTATACTCCCATTTAAGAGCTTTCTACCACTGAAAACCAAAACATTCTATGAGGTCTGGTTGTGAAAATAATTGCATCCAAAGTGAATCTAAAAATGCATCTCTGACCTCACCCAAAAACTCTTTGGAAGGCTATATTTCTTTAACCAAAGCTCGTACGCGGCTAAAACCTTCACTGTTGCATAGAGAATTGATAGACCTTTCCATTGATGTATAAATCAAGCCGATTCGAGCTAAAAAATTTTTATGGATTTTGCAAAAAAAATCTTCGTCTTTAATGCCTTTGCGTGGCTATAATTTCTAACCAAAGCCTTGTAGGAGGTTGCGGTAAAAAAAATACTTGCTTAGATTTCTCACAGCTATCCACAAAAGAAAACCGGAAGCGTCTGCGATGTCTGGTTTTCGAAATATTGCAATTCAAAGTCACTTGACTGTTTTTCGACCGAGCACCTCATTTGGTTCTAATGAGATATTCCCGCAACCAAGCCTTGAAAAGAAATGGTATTTTCAGAATTTATACTCCCATTTAAGAGCTTTCTACCACTGAAAACCAAAACATTCTATGAGGTCTGGTTGTGAAAATAATTGCATCCAAAGTGAATCTAAAAATGCATCTCTGACCTCACCCAAAAACTCTTTGGAAGGCTATATTTCTTTAACCAAAGCTCGTACGCGGCTAAAACCTTCACTGTTGCATAGAGAATTGATAGTATTTTCAGAATTTATACTCCCATTTAAGAGCTTTCTACCACTGAAAACCAAAACATTCTGTGAGGTCTGGTTGTGAAAATAATTGCATCCAAAGTGAATCTAAAAATGCATCTCTGACCTCACCCAAAAACTCTTTGGAAGGCTATATTTCTTTAACCAAAGCTCGTACGCGGCTAAAACCTTCACTGTTGCATAGAGAATTGATAGACCTTTCCATTGATGTATAAATCAAGCCGATTCGAGCTAAAAAAATTTTATGGATTTTGCAAAAAAAATCTTCGTCTTTAATGCCTTTGCGTGGCTATAATTTCTAACCAAAGCCTAGTAGGAGGTTGCGGTAAAAAAAAATACTTGCTTAGATTTCTCACAGCTATCCACAAAAGAAAACCGGAAGCGTCTGCGATGTCTGGTTTTCGAAATATTGCAATTCAAAGTCACTTGACTGTTTTTGGACCGAGCACCTCATTTGGTTCTAATGAGATATTCCCGCAACCAAGCCTTGAAAAGAAATGGTATTTTCAGAATTTATACTCCCATTTAAGAGCTTTCTACCACTGAAAACCAAAACATTCTATGAGGTCTGGTTGTGAAAATAATTGCATCCAAAGTGAATCTAAAAATGCATCTCTGACCTCACCCAAAAACTCTTTGGAAGGCTATATTTCTTTAACCAAAGCTCGTACGCGGCTAAAACCTTCACTGTTGCATAGAGAATTGATAGACCTTTCCATTGATGTATAAATCAAGCCGATTCGAGCTAAAAAATTTTTATGGATTTTGCAAAAAAAATCTTCGTCTTTAATGCCTTTGCGTGGCTATAATTTCTAACCAAAGCCTTGTAGGAGGTTGCGGTAAAAAAAATACTTGCTTAGATTTCTCACAGCTATCCACAAAAGAAAACCGGAAGCGTCTGCGATGTCTGGTTTTCGAAATATTGCAATTCAAAGTCACTTGACTGTTTTTCGACCGAGCACCTCATTTGGTTCTAATGAGATATTCCCGCAACCAAGCCTTGAAAAGAAATGGTATTTTCAGAATTTATACTCCCATTTAAGAGCTTTCTACCACTGAAAACCAAAACATTCTATGAGGTCTGGTTGTGAAAATAATTGCATCCAAAGTGAATCTAAAAATGCATCTCTGAACTCACCCAAAAACTCTTTGGAAGGCTATATTTCTTTAACCAAAGCTCGTACGCGGCTAAAACCTTCACTGTTGCATAGAGAATTGATAGACCTTTCCATTGATGTATAAATCAAGCCGATTCGAGCTAAAAAAATTTTATGGATTTTGCAAAAAAAAATCTTCGTCTTTAATGCCTTTGCGTGGCTATAATTTCTAACCAAAGCCTTGTAGGAGGTTGCGGTAAAAAAAATACTTGCTTAGATTTCTCACAGCTATCCACAAAAGAAAACCGGAAGCGTCTGCGATGTCTGGTTTTCGAAATATTGCAATTCAAAGTCACTTGACTGTTTTTCGACCGAGCACCTCATTTGGTTCTAATGAGATATTCCCGCAACCAAGCCTTGAAAAGAAATGGTATTTTCAGAATTTATACTCCCAGTTAAGAGCTTTCTACCACTGAAAACCAAAACATTCTATGAGGTCTGGTTGTGAAAATAATTGCATCCAAAGTGAATCTAAAAATGCATCTCTGACCTCACCCAAAAACTCTTTGGAAGGCTATATTTCTTTAACCAAAGCTCGTACGCGGCTAAAACCTTCACTGTTGCATAGAGAATTGATAGACCTTTCCATTGATGTATAAATCAAGCCGATTCGAGCTAAAAAATTTTTATGGATTTTGCAAAAAAAATCTTCGTCTTTAATGCCTTTGCGTGGCTATAATTTCTAACCAAAGCCTTGTAGGAGGTTGCGGTAAAAAAAATACTTGCTTAGATTTCTCACAGCTATCCACAAAAGAAAACCGGAAGCGTCTGCGATGTCTGGTTTTCGAAATATTGCAATTCAAAGTCACTTGACTGTTTTTCGACCGAGCACCTCATTTGGTTCTAATGAGAAATTTTCGCAACCAAGCCTTGAAAGGAAATGGTATTTTCAGAATTTATACTCCTATTTAAGAGCTTTCTACCACTGAAAACCAAAACATTCTATGAGGTCTGGTTGTGAAAATAATTGCATCCAAAGTGAATCTAAAAATGCATCTCTGACCTCACCCAAAAACTCTTTGGAAGGCTATATTTCCTCAACCAAAGCTCGTTCGTCACTAAAACCTTCACTGTTGCATAGAGAATTGATAGACCTTTCCATTGATGTATAAATCAAGCCGATTCGAGCTAAAAAATTTTATGGATTTTGCAAAAAAAATCTTCGTCTTTAATGCCTTTGCGTGGCTATAATTTCTAACCAAAGCCTTGTAGGAGGTTGCGGTAAAAAAAATACTTGCTTAGATTTCTCACAGCTATCCACAAAAGAAAACCGGAAGCGTCTGCGATGTCTGGTTTTCGAAATATTGCAATTCAAAGTCACTTGACTGTTTTTCGACCGAGCACCTCATTTGGTTCTAATGAGATATTCCCGCAACCAAGCCTTGAAAAGAAATGGTATTTTCAGAATTTATACTCCCATTTAAGAGCTTTCTACCACTGAAAACCAAAACATTCTATGAGGTCTGGTTGTGAAAATAATTGCATCCAAAGTGAATCTAAAAATGCATCTCTGACCTCACCCAAAAACTCTTTGGAAGGCTATATTTCTTTAACCAAAGCTCGTACGCGGCTAAAACCTTCACTGTTGCATAGAGAATTGATAGACCTTTCCATTGATGTATAAATCAAGCCGATTCGAGCTAAAAAATTTTTATGGATTTTGCAAAAAAAATCTTCGTCTTTAATGCCTTTGCGTGGCTATAATTTCTAACCAAAGCCTTGTAGGAGGTTGCGGTAAAAAAAATACTTGCTTAGATTTCTCACAGCTATCCACAAAAGAAAACCGGAAGCGTCTGCGATGTCTGGTTTTCGAAATATTGCAATTCAAAGTCACTTGACTGTTTTTCGACCGAGCACCTCATTTGGTTCTAATGAGATATTCCCGCAACCAAGCCTTGAAAAGAAATGGTATTTTCAGAATTTATACTCCCATTTAAGAGCTTTCTACCACTGAAAACCAAAACATTCTATGAGGTCTGGTTGTGAAAATAATTGCATCCAAAGTGAATCTAAAAATGCATCTCTGACCTCACCCAAAAACTCTTTGGAAGGCTATATTTCTTTAACCAAAGCTCGTACGCGGCTAAAACCTTCACTGTTGCATAGAGAATTGATGGACCTTTCCATTGATGTATAAATCAAGCCGATTCGAGCTAAAAAAATTTTATGGATTTTGCAAAAAAAATCTTCGTCTTTAATGCCTTTGCGTGGCTATAATTTCTAACCAAAGCCTTGTAGGAGGTTGCGGTAAAAAAAATACTTGCTTAGATTTCTCACAGCTATCCACAAAAGAAAACCAGAAGCGTCTGCGATGTCTGGTTTTCGAAATATTGCAATTCAAAGTCACTTGACTGTTTTTCGACTGAGCACCTCATTTGGTTCTAATGAGATATTCCCGCAACCAAGCCTTGAAAAGAAATGGTATTTTCAGAATTTATACTCCCATTTAAGAGCTTTCTACCACTGAAAACCAAAACATTCTATGAGGTCTGGTTGTGAAAATAATTGCATCCAAAGTGAATCTAAAAATGCATCTCTGACCTCACCCAAAAACTCTTTGGAAGGCTATATTTCTTTAATCAAAGCTCGTACGCGGCTAAAACCTTCACTGTTGCATAGAGAATTGATAGACCTTTCCATTGATGTATAAATCAAGCCGATTCGAGCTAAAAAAAATTTATGGATTTTGCAAAAAAAATCTTCGTCTTTAATGCCTTTGCGTGGCTATAATTTCTAACCAAAGCCTAGTAGGAGGTTGCGGTAAAAAAATACTTGCTTAGATTTCTCACAGCTATCCACAAAAGAAAACCGGAAGCGTCTGCGATGTCTGGTTTTCGCAATATTGCAATTCAAAGTCACTTGACTGTTTTTCGACCGAGCACCTCATTTGGTTCTAATGAGATATTCCCGCAACCAAGCCTTGAAAAGAAATGGTATTTTCAGAATTTATACTCCCATTTAAGAGCTTTCTACCACTGAAAACCAAAACATTCTATGAGGTCTGGTTGTGAAAATAATTGCATCCAAAGTGAATCTAAAAATGCATCTCTGACCTCACCCAAAAACTCTTTGGAAGGCTATATTTCTTTAACCAAAGCTCGTACGCGGCTAAAACCTTCACTGTTGCATAGATAATTGATAGACCTTTCCATTGATGTATAAATCAAGCCGATTCGAGCTAAAAAAATTTTATGGATTTTGCAAAAAAAATCTTCGTCTTTAATGCCTTTGCGTGGCTATAATTTCTAACCAAAGCCTTGTAGGAGGTTGCGGTAAAAAAAATACTTGCTTAGATTTCTCACAGCTATCCACAAAAGAAAACCAGAAGCGTCTGCGATGTCTGGTTTTCGAAATATTGCAATTCAAAGTCACTTGACTGTTTTTCGACTGAGCACCTCATTTGGTTCTAATGAGATATTCCCGCAACCAAGCCTTGAAAAGAAATGGTATTTTCAGAATTTATACTCCCATTTAAGAGCTTTCTACCACTGAAAACCAAAACATTCTATGAGGTCTGGTTGTGAAAATAATTGCATCCAAAGTGAATCTAAAAATGCATCTCTGACCTCACCCAAAAACTCTTTGGAAGGCTATATTTCTTTAATCAAAGCTCGTACGCGGCTAAAACCTTCACTGTTGCATAGAGAATTGATAGACCTTTCCATTGATGTATAAATCAAGCCGATTCGAGCTAAAAAAAATTTATGGATTTTGCAAAAAAAATCTTCGTCTTTAATGCCTTTGCGTGGCTATAATTTCTAACCAAAGCCTAGTAGGAGGTTGCGGTAAAAAAATACTTGCTTAGATTTCTCACAGCTATCCACAAAAGAAAACCGGAAGCGTCTGCGATGTCTGGTTTTCGCAATATTGCAATTCAAAGTCACTTGACTGTTTTTCGACCGAGCACCTCATTTGGTTCTAATGAGATATTCCCGCAACCAAGCCTTGAAAAGAAATGGTATTTTCAGAATTTATACTCCCATTTAAGAGCTTTCTACCACTGAAAACCAAAACATTCTATGAGGTCTGGTTGTGAAAATAATTGCATCCAAAGTGAATCTAAAAATGCATCTCTGACCTCACCCAAAAACTCTTTGGAAGGCTATATTTCTTCAACCAAAGCTCGTACGCGGCTAAAACCTTCACTGTTGCATAGAGAATTGATAGACCTTTCCATTGATGTATAAATCAAGCCGATTCGAGCTAAAAAAATTTTATGGATTTTGCAAAAAAAATCTTCGTCTTTAATGCCTTTGCGTGGCTATAATTTCTAACCAAAGCCTTGTAGGAGGTTGCGGTAAAAAAAAATACTTGCTTAGATTTCTCACAGCTATCCACAAAAGAAAACCGGAAGCGTCTGCGATGTCTGGTTTTCGAAATATTGCAATTCAAAGTCACTTGACTGTTTTTCGACCGAGCACCTCATTTGGTTCTAATGAGATATTCCCGCAACCAAGCCTTGAAAAGAAATGGTATTTTCAGAATTTATACTCCCATTTAAGAGCTTTCTACCACTGAAAACCAAAACATTCTATGAGGTCTGGTTGTGAAAATAATTGCATCCAAAGTGAATCTAAAAATGCATCTCTGACCTCACCCAAAAACTCTTTGGAAGGCTATATTTCTTTAACCAAAGCTCGTACGCGGCTAAAACCTTCACTGTTGCATAGAGAATTGATAGACCTTTCCATTGATGTATAAATCAAGCCGATTCGAGCTAAACAAATTTTATGGATTTTGCAAAAAAAATCTTCGTCTTTAATGCCTTTGCGTGGCTATAATTTGTAACCAAAGCCTTGTAGGAGGTTGCGGTAAAAAAAATACTTGCTTAGATTTCTCACAGCTAGCCACAAAAGAAAACCGGAAGCGTCTGCGATGTCTGGTTTTCGAAATATTGCAATTCAAAGTCACTTGACTGTTTTTCGACCGAGCACCTAATTTGGTTCTAATGAGATATTCCCGCAACCAAGCCTTGAAAAGAAATGGTATTTTCAGAATTTATACTCCCATTTAAGAGCTTTCTACCACTGAAAACCAAAACATTCTATGAGGTCTGGTTGTGAAAATAATTGCATCCAAAGTGAATCTAAAAATGCATCTCTGACCTCACCCAAAAACTCTTTGGAAGGCTATATTTCCTCAACCAAAGCTCGTACGCGGCTAAAACCTTCACTGTTGCATAGAGAATTGATAGACCTTTCCATTGGTGTATAAATCCAGCCGATTCGAGCTAAAAAAATTTTATGGATTTTGCAAAAAAAAAATCTTCGTCTTTAATGCCTTTGCGTGGCTATAATTTCTAACCTAAGCCTTGTAGGAGGTTTCGGTAAAAAAAATACTTGCTTAGATTTCTCACAGCTATCCACAAAAGAAAACCAGAAGCGTCTGCGATGTCTGGTTTTCGAAATATTGCAATTCAAAGTCACCTGACTGTTTTTCGACCGAGCACCTCATTTGGTTCTAATGAGATATTCCCGCAACCAAGCCTTGAAAAGAAATGGTATTTTCAGAATTTATACTCCCATTTAAGAGCTTTCTACCACTGAAAACCAAAACATTCTGTGAGGTCTGGTTGTGAAAATAATTGCATCCAAAGTGAATCTAAAAATGCATCTCTGACCTCACCCAAAAACTCTTTGGAAGGCTATATTTCTTTAACCAAAGCTCGTACGCGGCTAAAACCTTCACTGTTGCATAGAGAATTGATGGACCTTTCCATTGCTGTATAAATCAAGCCGATTCGAGCTAAAAAATTTTTATGGATTTTGCAAAAAAAATCTTCGTCTTTAATGCCTTTGCGTGGCTATAATTTCTAACCAAAGCCTTGTAGGAGGTTGCGGTAAAAAAAATACTTGCTTAGATTTCTCACAGCTATCCACAAAAGAAAACCGGAAGCGTCTGCGATGTCTGGTTTTCGAAATATTGCAATTCAAAGTCACTTGACTGTTTTTCGACCGAGCACCTCATTTGGTTCTAATGAGAAATTTTCGCAACCAAGCCTTGAAAGGAAATGGTATTTTCAGAATTTATACTCCTATTTAAGAGCTTTCTACCACTGAAAACCAAAACATTCTATGAGGTCTGGTTGTAAAAATAATTGCATCCAAAGTGAATCTAAAAATGCATCTCTGACCTCACCCAAAAACTCTTTGGAAGGCTATATTTCCTCAACCAAAGCTCGTTCGTCACTAAAACCTTCACTGTTGCATAGAGAATTGATAGACCTTTCCATTGATGTATAAATCAAGCCGATTCGAGCTAAAAAATTTTATGGATTTTGCAAAAAAAATCTTCGTCTTTAATGCCTTTGCGTGGCTATAATTTCTAACCAAAGCCTTGTAGGAGGTTGCGGTAAAAAAAATACTTGCTTAGATTTCTCACAGCTATCCACAAAAGAAAACCGGAAGCGTCTGCGATGTCTGGTTTTCGAAATATTGCAATTCAAAGTCACTTGACTGTTTTTCGACCGAGCACCTCATTTGGTTCTAATGAGATATTCCCGCAACCAAGCCTTGAAAAGAAATGGTATTTTCAGAATTTATACTCCCATTTAAGAGCTTTCTACCACTGAAAACCAAAACATTCTATGAGGTCTGGTTGTGAAAATAATTGCATCCAAAGTGAATCTAAAAATGCATCTCTGACCTCACCCAAAAACTCTTTGGAAGGCTATATTTCTTTAACCAAAGCTCGTACGCGGCTAAAACCTTCACTGTTGCATAGAGAATTGATAGACCTTTCCATTGATGTATAAATCAAGCCGATTCGAGCTAAAAAATTTTTATGGATTTTGCAAAAAAAATCTTCGTCTTTAATGCCTTTGCGTGGCTATAATTTCTAACCAAAGCCTTGTAGGAGGTTGCGGTAAAAAAAATACTTGCTTAGATTTCTCACAGCTATCCACAAAAGAAAACCGGAAGCGTCTGCGATGTCTGGTTTTCGAAATATTGCAATTCAAAGTCACTTGACTGTTTTTCGACCGAGCACCTCATTTGGTTCTAATGAGATATTCCCGCAACCAAGCCTTGAAAAGAAATGGTATTTTCAGAATTTATACTCCCATTTAAGAGCTTTCTACCACTGAAAACCAAAACATTCTGTGAGGTCTGGTTGTGAAAATAATTGCATCCAAAGTGAATCTAAAAATGCATCTCTGACCTCACCCAAAAACTCTTTGGAAGGCTATATTTCTTTAACCAAAGCTCGTACGCGGCTAAAACCTTCACTGTTGCATAGAGAATTGATAGACCTTTCCATTGATGTATAAATCAAGCCGATTCGAGCTAAAAAAATTTTATGGATTTTGCAAAAAAAATCTTCGTCTTTAATGCCTTTGCGTGGCTATAATTTCTAACCAAAGCCTAGTAGGAGGTTGCGGTAAAAAAAAATACTTGCTTAGATTTCTCACAGCTATCCACAAAAGAAAACCGGAAGCGTCTGCGATGTCTGGTTTTCGAAATATTGCAATTCAAAGTCACTTGACTGTTTTTGGACCGAGCACCTCATTTGGTTCTAATGAGATATTCCCGCAACCAAGCCTTGAAAAGAAATGGTATTTTCAGAATTTATACTCCCATTTAAGAGCTTTCTACCACTGAAAACCAAAACATTCTATGAGGTCTGGTTGTGAAAATAATTGCATCCAAAGTGAATCTAAAAATGCATCTCTGACCTCACCCAAAAACTCTTTGGAAGGCTATATTTCTTTAACCAAAGCTCGTACGCGGCTAAAACCCAGAATTTATACTCCCATTTAAGAGCTTTCTACCACTGAAAACCAAAACATTCTATGAGGTCTGGTTGTGAAAATAATTGCATCCAAAGTGAATCTAAAAATGCATCTCTGACCTCACCCAAAAACTCTTTGGAAGGCTATATTTCTTTAACCAAAGCTCGTACGCGGCTAAAACCTTCACTGTTGCATAGAGAATTGATAGACCTTTCCATTGATGTATAAATCAAGCCGATTCGAGCTAAAAAAATTTTATGGATTTTGCAAAAAAAATCTTCGTCTTTAATGCCTTTGCGTGGCTATAATTTCTAACCAAAGCCTAGTAGGAGGTTGCGGTAAAAAAAAATACTTGCTTAGATTTCTCACAGCTATCCACAAAAGAAAACCGGAAGCGTCTGCGATGTCTGGTTTTCGAAATATTGCAATTCAAAGTCACTTGACTGTTTTTGGACCGAGCACCTCATTTGGTTCTAATGAGATATTCCCGCAACCAAGCCTTGAAAAGAAATGGTATTTTCAGAATTTATACTCCCATTTAAGAGCTTTCTACCACTGAAAACCAAAACATTCTATGAGGTCTGGTTGTGAAAATAATTGCATCCAAAGTGAATCTAAAAATGCATCTCTGACCTCACCCAAAAACTCTTTGGAAGGCTATATTTCTTTAACCAAAGCTCGTACGCGGCTAAAACCTTCACTGTTGCATAGAGAATTGATAGACCTTTCCATTGATGTATAAATCAAGCCGATTCGAGCTAAAAAATTTTTATGGATTTTGCAAAAAAAATCTTCGTCTTTAATGCCTTTGCGTGGCTATAATTTCTAACCAAAGCCTTGTAGGAGGTTGCGGTAAAAAATATACTTGCTTAGATTTCTCACAGCTATCCACAAAAGAAAACCGGAAGCGTCTGCGATGTCTGGTTTTCGAAATATTGCAATTCAAAGTCACTTGACTGTTTTTCGACCGAGCACCTCATTTGGTTCTAATGAGATATTCCCGCAACCAAGCCTTGAAAAGAAATGGTATTTTCAGAATTTATACTCCCATTTAAGAGCTTTCTACCACTGAAAACCAAAACATTCTATGAGGTCTGGTTGTGAAAATAATTGCATCCAAAGTGAATCTAAAAATGCATCTCTGAACTCACCCAAAAACTCTTTGGAAGGCTATATTTCTTTAACCAAAGCTCGTACGCGGCTAAAACCTTCACTGTTGCATAGAGAATTGATAGACCTTTCCATTGATGTATAAATCAAGCCGATTCGAGCTAAAAAATTTTATGGATTTTGCAAAAAAAAATCTTCGTCTTTAATGCCTTTGCGTGGCTATAATTTCTAACCAAAGCCTTGTAGGAGGTTGCGGTAAAAAAAATACTTGCTTAGATTTCTCACAGCTATCCACAAAAGAAAACCGGAAGCGTCTGCGATGTCTGGTTTTCGAAATATTGCAATTCAAAGTCACTTGACTGTTTTTCGACCGAGCACCTCATTTGGTTCTAATGAGATATTCCCGCAACCAAGCCTTGAAAAGAAATGGTATTTTCAGAATTTATACTCCCAGTTAAGAGCTTTCTACCACTGAAAACCAAAACATTCTATGAGGTCTGGTTGTGAAAATAATTGCATCCAAAGTGAATCTAAAAATGCATCTCTGACCTCACCCAAAAACTCTTTGGAAGGCTATATTTCTTTAACCAAAGCTCGTACGCGGCTAAAACCTTCACTGTTGCATAGAGAATTGATAGACCTTTCCATTGATGTATAAATCAAGCCGATTCGAGCTAAAAAAATTTTATGGATTTTGCAAAAAAAATCTTCGTCTTTAATGCCTTTGCGTGGCTATAATTTCTAACCAAAGCCTTGTAGGAGGTTGCGGTAAAAAAAATACTTGCTTAGATTTCTCACAGCTATCCACAAAAGAAAACCAGAAGCGCCTGCGATGTCTGGTTTTCGAAATATTGCAATTCAAAGTCACTTGACTGTTTTTCGACCGAGCACCTCATTTGGTTCTAATGAGATATTCCCGCAACCAAGCCTTGAAAAGAAATGGTATTTTCAGAATTTATACTCCCAGTTAAGAGCTTTCTACCACTGAAAACCAAAACATTCTATGAGGTCTGGTTGTGAAAATAATTGCATCCAAAGTGAATCTAAAAATGCATCTCTGACCTCACCCAAAAACTCTTTGGAAGGCTATATTTCTTTAACCAAAGCTCGTACGCGGCTAAAACCTTCACTGTTGCATAGAGAATTGATAGACCTTTCCATTGATGTATAAATCAAGCCGATTCGAGCTAAAAACAATTTATGGATTTTGCAAAAAAAATCTTCGTCTTTAATGCCTTTGCGTGGCTATAATTTCTAACCAAAGCCTTGTAGGAGGTTGCGGTAAAAAAAATACTTGCTTAGATTTCTCACAGCTATCCACAAAAGAAAACCAGAAGCGCCTGCGATGTCTGGTTTTCGAAATATTGCAATTCAAAGTCACTTGACTGTTTTTCGACCGAGCACCTCATTTGGTTCTAATGAGATATTCCCGCAACTTAGCCTTGAAAAGAAATGGTATTTTCAGAATTTATACTCCCATTTAAGAGCTTTCTACCACTGAAAACCAAAACATTCTATGAGGTCTGGTTGTGAAAATAATTGCATCCAAAGTGAATCTAAAAATGCATCTCTGACCTCACCCAAAAACTCTTTGGAAGGCTATATTTCTTTAACCAAAGCTCGTACGCGGCTAAAACCTTCACTGTTGCATAGAGAATTGATAGACCTTTCCATTGATGTATAAATCAAGCCGATTTGAGCTAAAAAAAATTTATGGATTTTGCAAAAAAAATCTTCGTCTTTAATGCCTTTGCGTGGCTATAATTTCTAACCAAAGCCTTGTAGGAGGTTGCGGTAAAAAAAATACTTGCTTAGATTTCTCACAGCTATCCACAAAAGAAAACCAGAAGCGCCTGCGATGTCTGGTTTTCGAAATATTGCCATTCAAAGTCACTTGACTGTTTTTCGACCGAGCACCTCATTTGGTTCTAATGAGATATTCCCGCAACTAAGTCTTGAAAAGAAATGGTATTTTCAGAATTTATACTCCCATTTAAGAGCTTTCTACCACTGAAAACCAAAACATTCTATGAGGTCTGGTTGTGAAAATAATTGCATCCAAAGTGAATCTAAAAATGCATCTCTGACCTCACCCAAAAACTCTTTGGAAGGCTATATTTCTTTAACCAAAGCTCGTACGCGGCTAAAACCTTCACTGTTGCATAGAGAATTGATAGACCTTTCCATTGATGTATAAATCAAGCCGATTCGAGCTAAAAAAATTTTATGGATTTTGCAAAAAAAATCTTCGTCTTTAATGCCTTTGCGTGGCTATAATTTCTAACCAAAGCCTTGTAGGAGGTTGCAGTAAAAAAAATACTTGCTTAGATTTCT
This sequence comes from Chrysotoxum bicinctum, assembly GCA_911387755.1. Taxonomy (NCBI): domain Eukaryota; kingdom Metazoa; phylum Arthropoda; class Insecta; order Diptera; family Syrphidae; genus Chrysotoxum; species Chrysotoxum bicinctum. Next base: position 21,755 of record CAJVQW010000036.1, read on the forward strand.
CACAGCTATCCACAAAAGGACCGGAAGCGTCTGCGATGTCTGGTTTTCGAAATATTGCAATTCAAAGTCACTTGACTGTTTTTCGACCGAGCACCTCATTTGGTTCTAATGAGATATTCCCGCAACCAAGCCTTGAAAAGAAATGGTATTTTCAGAATTTATACTCCCATTTAAGAGCTTTCTACCACTGAAAACCAAAACATTCTTTGAGGTCTAGTTGTGAAAATAATTGCATCCAAAGTGAATCTAAAAATGCATCTCTGACCTCACCCAAAAACTCTTTGGAAGGCTATATTTCTTTAACCAAAGCTCGTACGCGGCTAAAACCTTCACTGTTGCATAGAGAATTGATAGACCTTTCCATTGATGTATAAATCAAGCCGATTCGAGCTAAAAAAATTTTATGGATTTTGCAAAAAAAAATCTTCGTCTTTAATGCCTTTGCGTGGCTATAATTTCTAACCAAAGCCTTGTAGGAGGTTGCGGTAAAAAAAATACTTGCTTAGATTTCTCACAGCTATCCACAAAAGGAAACTGGAAGCGTCTGCGATGTCTGGTTTTCGAAATATTGCAATTCAAAGTCACTTGACTGTTTTTCGACCGAGCACCACATTTGGTTCTAATGAGATATTCCCGCAACCAAGCCTTGAAAAGAAATGGTATTTTCAGAATTTATACTCCCATTTAAGAGCTTTCTACCACTGAAAACCAAAACATTCTATGAGGTCTGGTTGTGAAAATAATTGCATCCAAAGTGAATCTAAAAATGCATCTCTGACCTCACCCAAAAACTCTTTGGAAGGCTATATTTCTTTAACCAAAGCTCGTACGCGGCTAAAACCTTCACTGTTGCATAGAGAATTGATAGACCTTTCCATTGATGTATAAATCAAGCCGATTCGAGCTAAAAAAATTTTATGGATTTTGCAAAAAAAATCTTCGTCTTTAATGCCTTTGCGTGGCTATAATTTCTAACCAAAGCCTTGTAGGAGGTTGCGGTAAAAAAAATACTTGCTTAGATTTCTCACAGCTATCCACAAAAGAAAACCAGAAGCGTCTGCGATGTCTGGTTTTCGAAATATTGCAATTCAAAGTCACTTGACTGTTTTTCGACCGAGCACCTCATTTGGTTCTAATGAGATATTCCCGCAACCAAGCCTTGAAAAGAAATGGTATTTTCAGAATTTATACTCCCATTTAAGAGCTTTCTACCACTGAAAACCAAAACATTCTATGAGGTCTGGTTGTGAAAATAATTGCATCCAAAGTGAATCTAAAAATGCATCTCTGACCTCACCCAAAAACTCTTTGGAAGGCTATATTTCTTTAACCAAAGCTCGTACGCGGCTAAAACCTTCACTGTTGCATAGAGAATTGATAGACCTTTCCATTGATGTATAAATCAAGCCGATTCGAGCTAAAAAAATTTTATGGATTTTGCAAAAAAAATCTTCGTCTTTAATGCCTTTGCGTGGCTATAATTTCTAACCAAAGCCTTGTAGGAGGTTGCGGTAAAAAAAATACTTGCTTAGATTTCTCACAGCTATCCACAAAAGAAAACCAGAAGCGCCTGCGATGTCTGGTTTTCGAAATATTGCAATTCAAAGTCACTTGACTGTTTTTCGACCGAGCACCTCATTTGGTTCTAATGAGATATTCCCGCAACCAAGCCTTGAAAAGAAATGGTATTTTCAGAATTTATACTCCCATTTAAGAGCTTTCTACCACTGAAAACCAAAACATTCTATGAGGTCTGGTTGTGAAAATAATTGCATCCAAAGTGAATCTAAAAATGCATCTCTGACCTCACCCAAAAACTCTTTGGAAGGCTATATTTCTTTAACCAAAGCTCGTACGCGGCTAAAACCTTCACTGTTGCATAGAGAATTGATAGACCTTTCCATTGATGTATAAATCAAGCCGATTCGAGCTAAAAAAAATTTATGGATTTTGCAAAAAAAATCTTCGTCTTTAATGCCTTTGCGTGGCTATAATTTCTAACCAAAGCCTTGTAGGAGGTTGCGGTAAAAAAAATACTTGCTTAGATTTCTCACAGCTATCCACAAAAGAAAACCGGAAGCGTCTGCGATGTCTGGTTTTCGAAATATTGCAATTCAAAGTCACTTGACTGTTTTTCGACCGAGCACCTCATTTGGTTCTAATGAGAAATTTTCGCAACCAAGCCTTGAAAGGAAATGGTATTTTCAGAATTTATACTCCTATTTAAGAGCTTTCTACCACTGAAAACCAAAACATTCTATGAGGTCTGGTTGTGAAAATAATTGCATCCAAAGTGAATCTAAAAATGCATCTCTGACCTCACCCAAAAACTCTTTGGAAGGCTATATTTCCTCAACCAAAGCTCGTTCGTCACTAAAACCTTCACTGTTGCATAGAGAATTGATAGACCTTTCCATTGATGTATAAATCAAGCCGATTCGAGCTAAAAAAATTTTATGGATTTTGCAAAAAAAATCTTCGTCTTTAATGCCTTTGCGTGGCTATAATTTCTAACCAAAGCCTAGTAGGAGGTTGCGGTAAAAAAAAATACTTGCTTAGATTTCTCACAGCTATCCACAAAAGAAAACCGGAAGCGTCTGCGATGTCTGGTTTTCGAAATATTGCAATTCAAAGTCACTTGACTGTTTTTGGACCGAGCACCTCATTTGGTTCTAATGAGATATTCCCGCAACCAAGCCTTGAAAAGAAATGGTATTTTCAGAATTTATACTCCCATTTAAGAGCTTTCTACCACTGAAAACCAAAACATTCTATGAGGTCTGGTTGTGAAAATAATTGCATCCAAAGTGAATCTAAAAATGCATCTCTGACCTCACCCAAAAACTCTTTGGAAGGCTATATTTCTTTAACCAAAGCTCGTACGCGGCTAAAACCTTCACTGTTGCATAGAGAATTGATAGTATTTTCAGAATTTATACTCCCATTTAAGAGCTTTCTACCACTGAAAACCAAAACATTCTGTGAGGTCTGGTTGTGAAAATAATTGCATCCAAAGTGAATCTAAAAATGCATCTCTGACCTCACCCAAAAACTCTTTGGAAGGCTATATTTCTTTAACCAAAGCTCGTACGCGGCTAAAACCTTCACTGTTGCATAGAGAATTGATAGACCTTTCCATTGATGTATAAATCAAGCCGATTCGAGCTAAAAAAATTTTATGGATTTTGCAAAAAAAATCTTCGTCTTTAATGCCTTTGCGTGGCTATAATTTCTAACCAAAGCCTAGTAGGAGGTTGCGGTAAAAAAAAATACTTGCTTAGATTTCTCACAGCTATCCACAAAAGAAAACCGGAAGCGTCTGCGATGTCTGGTTTTCGAAATATTGCAATTCAAAGTCACTTGACTGTTTTTGGACCGAGCACCTCATTTGGTTCTAATGAGATATTCCCGCAACCAAGCCTTGAAAAGAAATGGTATTTTCAGAATTTATACTCCCATTTAAGAGCTTTCTACCACTGAAAACCAAAACATTCTATGAGGTCTGGTTGTGAAAATAATTGCATCCAAAGTGAATCTAAAAATGCATCTCTGACCTCACCCAAAAACTCTTTGGAAGGCTATATTTCTTTAACCAAAGCTCGTACGCGGCTAAAACCTTCACTGTTGCATAGAGAATTGATAGACCTTTCCATTGATGTATAAATCAAGCCGATTCGAGCTAAAAAATTTTTATGGATTTTGCAAAAAAAATCTTCGTCTTTAATGCCTTTGCGTGGCTATAATTTCTAACCAAAGCCTTGTAGGAGGTTGCGGTAAAAAAAATACTTGCTTAGATTTCTCACAGCTATCCACAAAAGAAAACCGGAAGCGTCTGCGATGTCTGGTTTTCGAAATATTGCAATTCAAAGTCACTTGACTGTTTTTCGACCGAGCACCTCATTTGGTTCTAATGAGATATTCCCGCAACCAAGCCTTGAAAAGAAATGGTATTTTCAGAATTTATACTCCCATTTAAGAGCTTTCTACCACTGAAAACCAAAACATTCTATGAGGTCTGGTTGTGAAAATAATTGCATCCAAAGTGAATCTAAAAATGCATCTCTGACCTCACCCAAAAACTCTTTGGAAGGCTATATTTCTTTAACCAAAGCTCGTACGCGGCTAAAACCTTCACTGTTGCATAGAGAATTGATAGACCTTTCCATTGATGTATAAATCAAGCCGATTCGAGCTAAAAAAATGTTATGGATTTTGCAAAAAAAAATCTTCGTCTTTAATGCCTTTGCGTGGCTATAATTTCTAACCAAAGCCTTGTAGGAGGTTGCGGTAAAAAAAATACTTGCTTAGATTTCTCACAGCTATCCACAAAAGAAAACCGGAAGCGTCTGCGATGTCTGGTTTTCGAAATATTGCAATTCAAAGTCACTTGACTGTTTTTCGACCGAGCACCTCATTTGGTTCTAATGAGATATTCCCGCAACCAAGCCTTGAAAAGAAATGGTATTTTCAGAATTTATACTCCCAGTTAAGAGCTTTCTACCACTGAAAACCAAAACATTCTATGAGGTCTGGTTGTGAAAATAATTGCATCCAAAGTGAATCTAAAAATGCATCTCTGACCTCACCCAAAAACTCTTTGGAAGGCTATATTTCTTTAACCAAAGCTCGTACGCGGCTAAAACCTTCACTGTTGCATAGAGAATTGATAGACCTTTCCATTGATGTATAAATTAAGCCGATTCGAGCTAAAAAAATTTTATGGATTTTGCAAAAAAAATCTTCGTCTTTAATGCCTTTGCGTGGCTATAATTTCTAACGAAAGCCTTGTAGGAGGTTGCGGTAAAAAAAATACTTGCTTAGATTTCTCACAGCTATCCACAAAAGAAAACCAGAAGCGCCTGCGATGTCTGGTTTTCGAAATATTGCAATTCAAAGTCACTTGACTGTTTTTCGACCGAGCACCTCATTTGGTTCTAATGAGATATTCCCGCAACCAAGCCTTGAAAAGAAATGGTATTTTCAGAATTTATACTCCCATTTAAGAGCTTTCTACCACTGAAAACCAAAACATTCTATGAGGTCTGGTTGTGAAAATAATTGCATCCAAAGTGAATCTAAAAATGCATCTCTGACCTCACCCAAAAACTCTTTGGAAGGCTATATTTCTTTAACCAAAGCTCGTACGCGGCTAAAACCTTCACTGTTGCATAGAGAATTGATAGACCTTTCCATTGATGTATAAATCAAGCCGATTCGAGCTAAAAAAAATTTATGGATTTTGCAAAAAAAATCTTCGTCTTTAATGCCTTTGCGTGGCTATAATTTCTAACCAAAGCCTTGTAGGAGGTTGCGGTAAAAAAAATACTTGCTTAGATTTCTCACAGCTATCCACAAAAGAAAACCAGAAGCGCCTGCGATGTCTGGTTTTCGAAATATTGCAATTCAAAGTCACTTGACTGTTTTTCGACCGAGCACCTCATTTGGTTCTAATGAGATATTCCCGCAACTAAGCCTTGAAAAGAAATGGTATTTTCAGAATTTATACTCCCATTTAAGAGCTTTCTACCACTGAAAACCAAAACATTCTATGAGGTCTGGTTGTGAAAATAATTGCATCCAAAGTGAATCTAAAAATGCATCTCTGACCTCACCCAAAAACTCTTTGGAAGGCTATATTTCTTTAACCAAAGCTCGTACGCGACTAAAACCTTCACTGTTGCATAGAGAATTGATAGACCTTTCCATTGATGTATAAATCAAGCCGATTCGAGCTAAAAAAATTTTATGGATTTTGCAAAAAAAATCTTCGTCTTTAATGCCTTTGCGTGGCTATAATTTCTAACCAAAGCCTTGTAGGAGGTAGCAGTAAAAAAAATACTTGCTTAGATTTCTCACAGCTATCCACAAAAGGACCGGAAGCGTCTGCGATGTCTGGTTTTCGAAATATTGCAATTCAAAGTCACTTGACTGTTTTTCGACCGAGCACCTCATTTGGTTCTAATGAGATATTCCCGCAACCAAGCCTTGAAAAGAAATGGTATTTTCAGAATTTATACTCCCATTTAAGAGCTTTCTACCACTGAAAACCAAAACATTCTTTGAGGTCTGGTTGTGAAAATAATTGCATCCAAAGTGAATCTAAAAATGCATCTCTGACCTCACCCAAAAACTCTTTGGAAGGCTATATTTCTTTAACCAAAGCTCGTACGCGGCTAAAACCTTCACTGTTGCATAGAGAATTGATAGACCTTTCCATTGATGTATAAATCAAGCCGATTCGAGCTAAAAAAATTTTATGGATTTTGCAAAAAAAAATCTTCGTCTTTAATGCCTTTGCGTGGCTATAATTTCTAACCAAAGCCTTGTAGGAGGTTGCGGTAAAAAAAATACTTATTAAAATACGATTCGAGCTAAAAAAATTTATGGATTTTGCAAAAAAAATCTTCGTCTTTAATGCCTTTGCGTGGCTATAATTTCTAACCAAAGCCTTGTAGGAGGTTGCGGTAAAAAAAATACTTGCTTAGATTTCTCACAGCTATCCACAAAAGAAAACCAGAAGCGCCTGCGATGTCTGGTTTTCGAAATATTGCAATTCAAAGTCACTTGACTGTTTTTCGACCGAGCACCTCATTTGGTTCTAATGAGATATTCCCGCAACTAAGCCTTGAAAAGAAATGGTATTTTCAGAATTTATACTCCCATTTAAGAGCTTTCTACCACTGAAAACCAAAACATTCTATGAGGTCTGGTTGTGAAAATAATTGCATCCAAAGTGAATCTAAAAATGCATCTCTGACCTCACCCAAAAACTCTTTGGAAGGCTATATTTCTTTAACCAAAGCTCGTACGCGGCTAAAACCTTCACTGTTGCATAGAGAATTGATAGACCTTTCCATTGATGTATAAATCAAGCCGATTTGAGCTAAAAAAATTTATGGATTTTGCAAAAAAAATCTTCGTCTTTAATGCCTTTGCGTGGCTATAATTTCTAACCAAAGCCTTGTAGGAGGTTGCGGTAAAAAAAATACTTGCTTAGATTTCTCACAGCTATCCACAAAAGAAAACCAGAAGCGCCTGCGATGTCTGGTTTTCGAAATATTGCAATTCAAAGTCACTTGACTGTTTTTCGACCGAGCACCTCATTTGGTTCTAATGAGATATTCCCGCAACTAAGTCTTGAAAAGAAATGGTATTTTCAGAATTTATACTCCCATTTAAGAGCTTTCTACCACTGAAAACCAAAACATTCTATGAGGTCTGGTTGTGAAAATAATTGCATCCAAAGTGAATCTAAAAATGCATCTCTGACCTCACCCAAAAACTCTTTGGAAGGCTATATTTCTTTAACCAAAGCTCGTACGCGGCTAAAACCTTCACTGTTGCATAGAGAATTGATAGACCTTTCCATTGATGTATAAATCAAGCCGATTTGAGCTAAAAAAAATTTATGGATTTTGCAAAAAAAATCTTCGTCTTTAATGCCTTTGCGTGGCTATAATTTCTAACCAAAGCCTTGTAGGAGGTTGCGGTAAAAAAAATACTTGCTTAGATTTCTCACAGCTATCCACAAAAGAAAACCAGAAGCGCCTGCGATGTCTGGTTTTCGAAATATTGCAATTCAAAGTCACTTGACTGTTTTTCGACCGAGCACCTCATTTGGTTCTAATGAGATATTCCCGCAACTAAGTCTTGAAAAGAAATGGTATTTTCAGAATTTATACTCCCATTTAAGAGCTTTCTACCACTGAAAACCAAAACATTCTATGAGGTCTGGTTGTGAAAATAATTGCATCCAAAGTGAATCTAAAAATGCATCTCTGACCTCACCCAAAAACTCTTTGGAAGGCTATATTTCTTTAACCAAAGCTCGTACGCGACTAAAACCTTCACTGTTGCATAGAGAATTGATAGACCTTTCCATTGATGTATAAATCAAGCCGATTCGAGCTAAAAAAATTTTATGGATTTTGCAAAAAAAATCTTCGTCTTTAATGCCTTTGCGTGGCTATAATTTCTAACCAAAGCCTTGTAGGAGGTTGCAGTAAAAAAAATACTTGCTTAGATTTCTCACAGCTATCCACAAAAGGACCGGAAGCGTCTGCGATGTCTGGTTTTCGAAATATTGCAATTCAAAGTCACTTGACTGTTTTTCGACCGAGCACCTCATTTGGTTCTAATGAGATATTCCCGCAACCAAGCCTTGAAAAGAAATGGTATTTTCAGAATTTATACTCCCATTTAAGAGCTTTCTACCACTGAAAACCAAAACATTCTTTGAGGTCTGGTTGTGAAAATAATTGCATCCAAAGTGAATCTAAAAATGCATCTCTGACCTCACCCAAAAACTCTTTGGAAGGCTATATTTCTTTAACCAAAGCTCGTACGCGGCTAAAACCTTCACTGTTGCATAGAGAATTGATAGACCTTTCCATTGATGTATAAATCAAGCCGATTCGAGCTAAAAAAATTTTATGGATTTTGCAAAAAAAAATCTTCGTCTTTAATGCCTTTGCGTGGCTATAATTTCTAACCAAAGCCTTGTAGGAGGTTGCGGTAAAAAAAATACTTGCTTAGATTTCTCACAGCTATCCACAAAAGGAAACCGGAAGCGTCTGCGATGTCTGGTTTTCGAAATATTGCAATTCAAAGTCACTTGACTGTTTTTCGACCGAGCACCTCATTTGGTTCTAATGAGATATTCCCGCAACCAAGCCTTGAAAAGAAATGGTATTTTCAGAATTTATACTCCCATTTAAGAGCTTTCTACCACTGAAAACCAAAACATTCTATGAGGTCTGGTTGTGAAAATAATTGCATCCAAAGTGAATCTAAAAATGCATCTCTGACCTCACCCAAAAACTCTTTGGAAGGCTATATTTCTTTAACCAAAGCTCGTACGCGGCTAAAACCTTCACTGTTGCATAGAGAATTGATAGACCTTTCCATTGATGTATAAATCAAGCCGATTCGAGCTAAAAACAATTTATGGATTTTGCAAAAAAAATCTTCGTCTTTAATGCCTTTGCGTGGCTATAATTTCTAACCAAAGCCTTGTAGGAGGTTGCGGTGAAAAAAATACTTGCTTAGATTTCTCACAGCTATCCACAAAAGAAAACCAGAAGCGCCTGCGATGTCTGGTTTTCGAAATATTGCAATTCAAAGTCACTTGACTGTTTTTCGACCGAGCACCTCATTTGGTTCTAATGAGATATTCCCGCAACTAAGCCTTGAAAAGAAATGGTATTTTCAGAATTTATACTCCCATTTAAGAGCTTTCTACCACTGAAAACCAAAACATTCTATGAGGTCTGGTTGTGAAAATAATTGCATCCAAAGTGAATCTAAAAATGCATCTCTGACCTCACCCAAAAACTCTTTGGAAGGCTATATTTCTTTAACCAAAGCTCGTACGCGGCTAAAACCTTCACTGTTGCATAGAGAATTGATAGACCTTTCCATTGATGTATAAATCAAGCCGATTCGAGCTAAAAAAATTTTATGGATTTTGCAAAAAAAAATCTTCGTCTTTAATGCCTTTGCGTGGCTATAATTTCTAACCAAAGCCTTGTAGGAGGTTGCGGTAAAAAAAATACTTGCTTAGATTTCTCACAGCTATCCACAAAAGGAAACCGGAAGCGTCTGCGATGTCTGGTTTTCGAAATATTGCAATTCAAAGTCACTTGACTGTTTTTCGACCGAGCACCTCATTTGGTTCTAATGAGATATTCCCGCAACCAAGCCTTGAAAAGAAATGGTATTTTCAGAATTTATACTCCCATTTAAGAGCTTTCTACCACTGAAAACCAAAACATTCTATGAGGTCTGGTTGTGAAAATAATTGCATCCAAAGTGAATCTAAAAATGCATCTCTGACCTCACCCAAAAACTCTTTGGAAGGCTATATTTCTTTAACCAAAGCTCGTACGCGGCTAAAACCTTCACTGTTGCATAGAGAATTGATAGACCTTTCCATTGATGTATAAATCAAGCCGATTCGAGCTAAAAACAATTTATGGATTTTGCAAAAAAAATCTTCGTCTTTAATGCCTTTGCGTGGCTATAATTTCTAACCAAAGCCTTGTAGGAGGTTGCGGTGAAAAAAATACTTGCTTAGATTTCTCACAGCTATCCACAAAAGAAAACCAGAAGCGCCTGCGATGTCTGGTTTTCGAAATATTGCAATTCAAAGTCACTTGACTGTTTTTCGACCGAGCACCTCATTTGGTTCTAATGAGATATTCCCGCAACTAAGCCTTGAAAAGAAATGGTATTTTCAGAATTTATACTCCCATTTAAGAGCTTTCTACCACTGAAAACCAAAACATTCTATGAGGTCTGGTTGTGAAAATAATTGCATCCAAAGTGAATCTAAAAATGCATCTCTGACCTCACCCAAAAACTCTTTGGAAGGCTATATTTCTTTAACCAAAGCTCGTACGCGACTAAAACCTTCACTGTTGCATAGAGAATTGATAGACCTTTCCATTGATGTATAAATCAAGCCGATTCGAGCTAAAAAAATTTTATGGATTTTGCAAAAAAAATCTTCGTCTTTAATGCCTTTGCGTGGCTATAATTTCTAACCAAAGCCTTGTAGGAGGTTGCAGTAAAAAAAATACTTGCTTAGATTTCTCACAGCTATCCACAAAAGAAAACCGGAAGCGTCTGCGATGTCTGGTTTTCGAAATATTGCAATTCAAAGTCACTTGACTGTTTTTCGACCGAGCACCTCATTTGGTTCTAATGAGATATTCCCGCAACCAAGCCTTGAAAAGAAATGGTATTTTCAGAATTTATACTCCCATTTAAGAGCTTTCTACCACTGAAAACCAAAACATTCTATGAGGTCTGGTTGTGAAAATAATTGCATCCAAAGTGAATCTAAAAATGCATCTCTGACCTCACCCAAAAACTCTTTGGAAGGCTATATTTCTTTAACCAAAGCTCGTACGCGGCTAAAACCTTCACTGTTGCATAGAGAATTGATAGACCTTTCCATTGATGTATAAATCAAGCCGATTCGAGCTAAAAAAATTTTATGGATTTTGCAAAAAAAATCTTCGTCTTTAATGCCTTTGCGTGGCTATAATTTCTAACCAAAGCCTTGTAGGAGGTTGCGGTAAAAAAAATACTTGCTTAGATTTCTCACAGCTATCCACAAAAGAAAACCAGAAGCGCCTGCGATGTCTGGTTTTCGAAATATTGCAATTCAAAGTCACTTGACTGTTTTTCGACCGAGCACCTCATTTGGTTCTAATGAGATATTCCCGCAACCAAGCCTTGAAAAGAAATGGTATTTTCAGAATTTATACTCCCATTTAAGAGCTTTCTACCACTGAAAACCAAAACATTCTATGAGGTCTGGTTGTGAAAATAATTGCATCCAAAGTGAATCTAAAAATGCATCTCTGACCTCACCCAAAAACTCTTTGGAAGGCTATATTTCTTTAACCAAAGCTCGTACGCGGCTAAAACCTTCACTGTTGCATAGAGAATTGATAGACCTTTCCATTGATGTATAAATCAAGCCGATTCGAGCTAAAAAAAATGTATGGATTTTGCAAAAAAAATCTTCGTCTTTAATGCCTTTGCGTGGCTATAATTTCTAACCAAAGCCTTGTAGGAGGTTGCGGTAAAAAAAATACTTGCTTAGATTTCTCACAGCTATCCACAAAAGAAAACCAGAAGCGCCTGCGATGTCTGGTTTTCGAAATATTGCAATTCAAAGTCACTTGACTGTTTTTCGACCGAGCACCTCATTTGGTTCTAATGAGATATTCCCGCAACTAAGCCTTGAAAAGAAATGGTATTTTCAGAATTTATACTCCCATTTAAGAGCTTTCTACCACTGAAAACCAAAACATTCTATGAGGTCTGGTTGTGAAAATAATTGCATCCAAAGTGAATCTAAAAATGCATCTCTGACCTCACCCAAAAACTCTTTGGAAGGCTATATTTCTTTAACCAAAGCTCGTACGCGGCTAAAACCTTCACTGTTGCATAGAGAATTGATAGACCTTTCCATTGATGTATAAATCAAGCCGATTTGAGCTAAAAAAAATTTATGGATTTTGCAAAAAAAATCTTCGTCTTTAATGCCTTTGCGTGGCTATAATTTCTAACCAAAGCCTTGTAGGAGGTTGCGGTAAAAAAAATACTTGCTTAGATTTCTCACAGCTATCCACAAAAGAAAACCAGAAGCGCCTGCGATGTCTGGTTTTCGAAATATTGCAATTCAAAGTCACTTGACTGTTTTTCGACCGAGCACCTCATTTGGTTCTAATGAGATATTCCCGCAACTAAGTCTTGAAAAGAAATGGTATTTTCAGAATTTATACTCCCATTTAAGAGCTTTCTACCACTGAAAACCAAAACATTCTATGAGGTCTGGTTGTGAAAATAATTGCATCCAAAGTGAATCTAAAAATGCATCTCTGACCTCACCCAAAAACTCTTTGGAAGGCTATATTTCTTTAACCAAAGCTCGTACGCGACTAAAACCTTCACTGTTGCATAGAGAATTGATAGACCTTTCCATTGATGTATAAATCAAGCCGATTCGAGCTAAAAAAATTTTATGGATTTTGCAAAAAAAATCTTCGTCTTTAATGCCTTTGCGTGGCTATAATTTCTAACCAAAGCCTTGTAGGAGGTTGCAGTAAAAAAAATACTTGCTTAGATTTCTCACAGCTATCCACAAAAGGACCGGAAGCGTCTGCGATGTCTGGTTTTCGAAATATTGCAATTCAAAGTCACTTGACTGTTTTTCGACCGAGCACCTCATTTGGTTCTAATGAGATATTCCCGCAACCAAGCCTTGAAAAGAAATGGTATTTTCAGAATTTATACTCCCATTTAAGAGCTTTCTACCACTGAAAACCAAAACATTCTATGAGGTCTGGTTGTGAAAATAATTGCATCCAAAGTGAATCTAAAAATGCATCTCTGACCTCACCCAAAAACTCTTTGGAAGGCTATATTTCTTTAACCAAAGCTCGTACGCGGCTAAAACCTTCACTGTTGCATAGAGAATTGATAGACCTTTCCATTGATGTATAAATCAAGCCGATTCGAGCTAAAAAAATTTTATGGATTTTGCAAAAAAAATCTTCGTCTTTAATGCCTTTGCGTGGCTATAATTTCTAACCAAAGCCTTGTAGGAGGTTGCGGTAAAAAAAATACTTGCTTAGATTTCTCACAGCTATCCACAAAAGAAAACCAGAAGCGTCTGCGATGTCTGGTTTTCGAAATATTGCAATTCAAAGTCACTTGACTGTTTTTCGACCGAGCACCTCATTTGGTTCTAATGAGATATTCCCGCAACCAAGCCTTGAAAAGAAATGGTATTTTCAGAATTTATACTCCCATTTAAGAGCTTTCTACCACTGAAAACCAAAACATTCTATGAGGTCTGGTTGTGAAAATAATTGCATCCAAAGTGAATCTAAAAATGCATCTCTGACCTCACCCAAAAACTCTTTGGAAGGCTATATTTCTTTAACCAAAGCTCGTACGCGGCTAAAACCTTCACTGTTGCATAGAGAATTGATAGACCTTTCCATTGATGTATAAATCAAGCCGATTCGAGCTAAAAAAATTTTATGGATTTTGCAAAAAAAATCTTCGTCTTTAATGCCTTTGCGTGGCTATAATTTCTAACCAAAGCCTTGTAGGAGGTTGCGGTAAAAAAAATACTTGCTAAGATTTCTCACAGCTATCCACAAAAGAAAACCGGAAGCGTCTGCGATGTCTGGTTTTCGAAATATTGCAATTCAAAGTCACTTGACTGTTTTTCGACCGAGCACCTCATTTGGTTCTAATGAGATATTCCCGCAACCAAGCCTTGAAAAGAAATGGTATTTTCAGAATTTATACTCCCATTTAAGAGCTTTCTACCACTGAAAACCAAAACATTCTATGAGGTCTGGTTGTGAAAATAATTGCATCCAAAGTGAATCTAAAAATGCATCTCTGACCTCACCCAAAAACTCTTTGGAAGGCTATATTTCTTTAACCAAAGCTCGTACGCGGCTAAAACCTTCACTGTTGCATAGAGAATTGATAGACCTTTCCATTGACGTATAAATCAAGCCGATTCGAGCTAAAAAAATTTTATGGATTTTGCAAAAAAAATCTTCGTCTTTAATGCCTTTGCGTGGCTATAATTTCTAACCAAAGCCTTGTAGGAGGTTGCGGTAAAAAAAATACTTGCTTAGATTTCTCATAGCTATCCACAAAAGAAAACCAGAAGCGTCTGCGATGTCTGGTTTTCGAAATATTGCAATTCAAAGTCACTTGACTGTTTTTCGACCGAGCACCTCATTTGGTTCTAATGAGATATTCCCGCAACCAAGCCTTGAAAAGAAATGGTATTTTCAGAATTTATACTCCCATTTAAGAGCTTTCTACCACTGAAAACCAAAACATTCTATGAGGTCTGGTTGTGAAAATAATTGCATCCAAAGTGAATCTAAAAATGCATCTCTGACCTCACCCAAAAACTCTTTGGAAGGCTATATTTCTTTAACCAAAGCTCGTACGCGGCTAAAACCTTCACTGTTGCATAGAGAATTGATAGACCTTTCCATTGATGTATAAATCAAGCCGATTCGAGCTAAAAAAATTGTATGGATTTTGCAAAAAAAATCTTCGTCTTTAATGCCTTTGCGTGGCTATAATTTCTAACCAAAGCCTTGTAGGAGGTTGCGGTAAAAAAAATACTTGCTTAGATTTCTCACAGCTATCCACAAAAGAAAACCAGAAGCGTCTGCGATGTCTGGTTTTCGAAATATTGCAATTCAAAGTCACTTGACTGTTTTTCGACCGAGCACCTCATTTGGTTCTAATGAGATATTCCCGCAACCAAGCCTTGAAAAGAAATGGTATTTTCAGAATTTATACTCCCATTTAAGAGCTTTCTACCACTGAAAACCAAAACATTCTATGAGGTCTGGTTGTGAAAATAATTGCATCCAAAGTGAATCTAAAAATGCATCTCTGACCTCACCCAAAAACTCTTTGGAAGGCTATATTTCTTTAACCAAAGCTCGTACGCGGCTAAAACCTTCACTGTTGCATAGAGAATTGATAGACCTTTCCATTGATGTATAAATCAAGCCGATTCGAGCTAAAAAAAATTTATGGATTTTGCAAAAAAAATCTTCGTCTTTAATGCCTTTGCGTGGCTATAATTTCTAACCAAAGCCTTGTAGGAGGTTGCGGTAAAAAAAATACTTGCTTAGATTTCTCACAGCTATCCACAAAAGAAAACCAGAAGCGTCTGCGATGTCTGGTTTTCGAAATATTGCAATTCAAAGTCACTTGACTGTTTTTCGACCGAGCACCTCATTTGGTTCTAATGAGATATTCCCGCAACCAAGCCTTGAAAAGAAATGGTATTTTCAGAATTTATACTCCCATTTAAGAGCTTTCTACCACTGAAAACCAAAACATTCTATGAGGTCTGGTTGTGAAAATAATTGCATCCAAAGTGAATCTAAAAATGCATCTCTGACCTCACCCAAAAACTCTTTGGAAGGCTATATTTCTTTAACCAAAGCTCGTACGCGGCTAAAACCTTCACTGTTGCATAGAGAATTGATAGACCTTTCCATTGATGTATAAATCAAGCCGATTCGAGCTAAAAAAATTTTATGGATTTTGCAAAAAAAATCTTCGTCTTTAATGCCTTTGCGTGGCTATAATTTCTAACCAAAGATTTGTAGGAGGTTGCGGTAAAAAAAATACTTGCTTAGATATCTCACAGCTATCCACAAAAGAAAACCAGAAGCGTCTGCGATGTCTGGTTTTCGAAATATTGCAATTCAAAGTCACTTGACTGTTTTTCGACCGAGCACCTCATTTGGTTCTAATGAGATATTCCCGCAACCAAGCCTTGAAAAGAAATGGTATTTTCAGAATTTATACTCCCATTTAAGAGCTTTCTACCACTGAAAACCAAAACATTCTATGAGGTCTGGTTGTGAAAATAATTGCATCCAAAGTGAATCTAAAAATGCATCTCTGACCTCACCCAAAAACTCTTTGGAAGGCTATATTTCTTTAACCAAAGCTCGTACGCGGCTAAAACCTTCACTGTTGCATAGAGAATTGATAGACCTTTCCATTGATGTATAAATCAAGCCGATTCGAGCTAAAAAATTTTATGGATTTTGCAAAAAAAATCTTCGTCTTTAATGCATTTGCGTGGCTATAATTTCTAACCAAAGCCTTGTAGGAGGTTGCGGTAAAAAAAATACTTGCTTAGATTTCTCACAGCTATCCACAAAAGAAAACCAGAAGCGTCTGCGATGTCTGGTTTTCGAAATATTGCAATTCAAAGTCACTTGACTGTTTTTCGACCGAGCACCTCATTTGGTTCTAATGAGATATTTCCGCAACCAAGCCTTGAAAAGAAATGGTATTTTCAGAATTTATACTCCCATTTAAGAGCTTTCTACCACTGAAAACCAAAACATTCTATGAGGTCTGGTTGTGAAAATAATTGCATCCAAAGTGAATCTAAAAATGCATCTCTGACCTCACCCAAAAACTCTTTGGAAGGCTATATTTCTTTAACCAAAGCTCGTACGCGGCTAAAACCTTCACTGTTGCATAGAGAATTGATAGACCTTTCCATTGATGTATAAATCAAGCCGATTCGAGCTATGGATTTATGGATTTTGCAAAAAAAATCTTCGTCTTTAATGCCTTTGCGTGGCTATAATTTCTAACCAAAGCCTTGTAGGAGGTTGCGGTAAAAAAAATACTTGCTTAGATTTCTCACAGCTATCCACAAAAGAAAACCAGAAGCGTCTGCGATGTCTGGTTTTCGAAATATTGCAATTCAAAGTCACTTGACTGTTTTTCGACCGAGCACCTCATTTGGTTCTAATGAGATATTCCCGCAACCAAGCCTTGAAAAGAAATGGTATTTTCAGAATTTATACTCCCATTTAAGAGCTTTCTACCACTGAAAACCAAAACATTCTATGAGTTCTGGTTGTGAAAATAATTGCATCCAAAGTGAATCTAAAAATGCATCTCTGACCTCACCCAAAAACTCTTTGGAAGGCTATATTTCTTTAACCAAAGCTCGTACGCGGCTAAAACCTTCACTGTTGCTTAGAGAATTGATAGACCTTTCCATTGATGTATAAATCAAGCCGATTCGAGCTAAAAAAATTTTATGGATTTTGCAAAAAAAATCTTCGTCTTTAATGCCTTTGCGTGGCTATAATTTCTAACCAAAGCCTTGTAGGAGGTTGCGGTAAAAAAAATACTTGCTTAGATTTCTCACCGCTATCCACAAAAGAAAACCAGAAGCGTCTGCGATGTCTGGTTTTCGAAATATTGCAATTCAAAGTCACTTGACTGTTTTTCGACCGAGCACCTCATTTGGTTCTAATGAGATATTCCCGCAACCAAGCCTTGAAAAGAAATGGTATTTTCAGAATTTATACTCCCATTTAAGAGCTTTCTACCACTGAAAACCAAAACATTCTATGAGGTCTGGTTGTGAAAATAATTGCATCCAAAGTGAATCTAAAAATGCATCTCTGACCTCACCCAAAAACTCTTTGGAAGGCTATATTTCTTTAACCAAAGCTCGTACGCGGCTAAAACCTTCACTGTTGCATAGAGAATTGATAGACCTTTCCATTGATGTATAAATCAAGCCGATTCGAGCTAAAAAAATTTTATGGATTTTGCAAAAAAAATCTTCGTCTTTAATGCATTTGCGTGGCTATAATTTCTAACCAAAGCCTTGTAGGAGGTTGCGGTAAAAAAAATACTTGCTTAGATATCTCACAGCTATCCACAAAAGAAAACCAGAAGCGTCTGCGATGTCTGGTTTTCGAAATATTGCAATTCAAAGTCACTTGACTGTTTTTCGACCGAGCACCTCATTTGGTTCTAATGAGATATTCCCGCAACCAAGCCTTGAAAAGAAATGGTATTTTCAGAATTTATACTCCCATTTAAGAGCTTTCTACCACTGAAAACCAAAACATTCTATGAGGTCTGGTTGTGAAAATAATTGCATCCAAAGTGAATCTAAAAATGCATCTCTGACCTCACCCAAAAACTCTTTGGAAGGCTATATTTCTTTAACCAAAGCTCGTACGCGGATAAAACCTTCACTGTTGCATAGAGAATTGATAGACCTTTCCATTGATGTATAAATCAAGCCGATTCGAGCTAAAAAAAATTTATGGATTTTGCAAAAAAAATCTTCGTCTTTAATGCCTTTGCGTGGCTATAATTTCTAACCAAAGCCTTGTAGGAGGTTGCGGTAAAAAAAATACTTGCTAAGATTTCTCACAGCTATCCACAAAAGAAAACCGGAAGCGTCTGCGATGTCTGGTTTTCGAAATATTGCAATTCAAAGTCACTTGACTGTTTTTCGACCGAGCACCTCATTTGGTTCTAATGAGATATTCCCGCAACCAAGCCTTGAAAAGAAATGGTATTTTCAGAATTTATACTCCCATTTAAGAGCTTTCTACCACTGAAAACCAAAACATTCTATGAGGTCTGGTTGTGAAAATAATTGCATCCAAAGTGAATCTAAAAATGCATCTCTGACCTCACCCAAAAACTCTTTGGAAGGCTATATTTCTTTAACCAAAGCTCGTACGCGGCTAAAACCTTCACTGTTGCATAGAGAATTGATAGACCTTTCCATTGATGTATAAATCAAGCCGATTCGAGCTAAAAAAATTTTATGGATTTTGCAAAAAAAATCTTCGTCTTTAATGCCTTTGCGTGGCTATAATTTCTAACCAAAGCCTTGTAGGAGGTTGCGGTAAAAAAAATACTTGCTTAGATTTCTCACAGCTATCCACAAAAGAAAACCAGAAGCGTCTGCGATGTCTGGTTTTCGAAATATTGCAATTCAAAGTCACTTGACTGTTTTTCGACCGAGCACCTCATTTGGTTCTAATGAGATATTCCCGCAACCAAGCCTTGAAAAGAAATGGTATTTTCAGAATTTATACTCCCATTTAAGAGCTTTCTACCACTGAAAACCAAAACATTCTATGAGGTCTGGTTGTGAAAATAATTGCATCCAAAGTGAATCTAAAAATGCATCTCTGACCTCACCCAAAAACTCTTTGGAAGGCTATATTTCTTTAACCAAAGCTCGTACGCGACTAAAACCTTCACTGTTGCATAGAGAATTGATAGACCTTTCCATTGATGTATAAATCAAGCCGATTCGAGCTAAAAAAATTTTATGGATTTTGCAAAAAAAATCTTCGTCTTTAATGCCTTTGCGTGGCTATAATTTCTAACCAAAGCCTTGTTGGAGGTTGCAGTAAAAAAAATACTTGCTTAGATTTCTCACAGCTATCCACAAAAGAAAACCGGAAGCGTCTGCGATGTCTGGTTTTCGAAATATTGCAATTCAAAATCACTTGACTGTTTTTCGACCGAGCACCTCATTTGGTTCTAATGAGATATTCCCGCAACCAAGCCTTGAAAAGAAATGGTATTTTCAGAATTTATACTCCCATTTAAGAGCTTTCTACCACTGAAAACCAAAACATTCTATGAGGTCTGGTTGTGAAAATAATTGCATCCAAAGTGAATCTAAAAATGCATCTCTGACCTCACCCAAAAACTCTTTGGAAGGCTATATTTCTTTAACCAAAGCTCGTACGCGGCTAAAACCTTCACTGTTGCATAGAGAATTGATAGACCTTTCCATTGATGTATAAATCAAGCCGATTCGAGCTAAAAAAAATTTATGGATTTTGCAAAAAAAATCTTCGTCTTTAATGCCTTTGCGTGGCTATAATTTCTAACCAAAGCCTTGTAGGAGGTTGCGGTAAAAAAAATACTTGCTTAGATTTCTCACAGCTATCCACAAAAGAAAACCAGAAGCGCCTGCGATGTCTGGTTTTCGAAATATTGCAATTCAAAGTCACTTGACTGTTTTTCGACCGAGCACCTCATTTGGTTCTAATGAGATATTCCCGCAACTAAGCCTTGAAAAGAAATGGTATTTTCAGAATTTATACTCCCATTTAAGAGCTTTCTACCACTGAAAACCAAAACATTCTATGAGGTCTGGTTGTGAAAATAATTGCATCCAAAGTGAATCTAAAAATGCATCTCTGACCTCACCCAAAAACTCTTTGGAAGGCTATATTTCTTTAACCAAAGCTCGTACGCGACTAAAACCTTCACTGTTGCATAGAGAATTGATAGACCTTTCCATTGATGTATAAATCAAGCCGATTCGAGCTAAAAAAATTTTATGGATTTTGCAAAAAAAATCTTCGTCTTTAATGCCTTTGCGTGGCTATAATTTCTAACCAAAGCCTTGTTGGAGGTTGCAGTAAAAAAAATACTTGCTTAGATTTCTCACAGCTATCCACAAAAGAAAACCGGAAGCGTCTGCGATGTCTGGTTTTCGAAATATTGCAATTCAAAGTCACTTGACTGTTTTTCGACCGAGCACCTCATTTGGTTCTAATGAGATATTCCCGCAACCAAGCCTTGAAAAGAAATGGTATTTTCAGAATTTATACTCCCATTTAAGAGCTTTCTACCACTGAAAACCAAAACATTCTATGAGGTCTGGTTGTGAAAATAATTGCATCCAAAGTGAATCTAAAAATGCATCTCTGACCTCACCCAAAAACTCTTTGGAAGGCTATATTTCTTTAACCAAAGCTCGTACGCGGCTAAAACCTTCACTGTTGCATAGAGAATTGATAGACCTTTCCATTGATGTATAAATCAAGCCGATTCGAGCTAAAAAAAATTTATGGATTTTGCAAAAAAAATCTTCGTCTTTAATGCCTTTGCGTGGCTATAATTTCTAACCAAAGCCTTGTAGGAGGTTGCGGTAAAAAAAATACTTGCTTAGATTTCTCACAGCTATCCACAAAAGAAAACCAGAAGCGCCTGCGATGTCTGGTTTTCGAAATATTGCAATTCAAAGTCACTTGACTGTTTTTCGACCGAGCACCTCATTTGGTTCTAATGAGATATTCCCGCAACTAAGCCTTGAAAAGAAATGGTATTTTCAGAATTTATACTCCCATTTAAGAGCTTTCTACCACTGAAAACCAAAACATTCTATGAGGTCTGGTTGTGAAAATAATTGCATCCAAAGTGAATCTAAAAATGCATCTCTGACCTCACCCAAAAACTCTTTGGAAGGCTATATTTCTTTAACCAAAGCTCGTACGCGGCTAAAACCTTCACTGTTGCATAGAGAATTGATAGACCTTTCCATTGATGTATAAATCAAGCCGATTTGAGCTAAAAAAAATTTATGGATTTTGCAAAAAAAATCTTCGTCTTTAATGCCTTTGCGTGGCTATAATTTCTAACCAAAGCCTTGTAGGAGGTTGCGGTAAAAAAAATACTTGCTTAGATTTCTCACAGCTATCCACAAAAGAAAACCAGAAGCGCCTGCGATGTCTGGTTTTCGAAATATTGCAATTCAAAGTCACTTGACTGTTTTTCGACCGAGCACCTCATTTGGTTCTAATGAGATATTCCCGCAACTAAGCCTTGAAAAGAAATGGTATTTTCAGAATTTATACTCCCATTTAAGAGCTTTCTACCACTGAAAACCAAAACATTCTATGAGGTCTGGTTGTGAAAATAATTGCATCCAAAGTGAATCTAAAAATGCATCTCTGACCTCACCCAAAAACTCTTTGGAAGGCTATATTTCTTTAACCAAAGCTCGTACGCGACTAAAACCTTCACTGTTGCATAGAGAATTGATAGACCTTTCCATTGATGTATAAATCAAGCCGATTCGAGCTAAAAAAATTTTATGGATTTTGCAAAAAAAATCTTCGTCTTTAATGCCTTTGCGTGGCTATAATTTCTAACCAAAGCCTTGTAGGAGGTTGCGGTAAAAAAAATACTTGCTTAGATTTCTCACAGCCATCCACAAAAGAAAACCAGAAGCGTCTGCGATGTCTGGTTTTCGAAATATTGCAATTCAAAGTCACTTGACTGTTTTTCGACCGAGCACCTCATTTGGTTCTAATGAGATATTCCCGCAACCAAGCCTTGAAAAGAAATGGTATTTTCAGAATTTATACTCCCATTTAAGAGCTTTCTACCACTGAAAACCAAAACATTCTATGAGGTCTGGTTGTGAAAATAATTGCATCCAAAGTGAATCTAAAAATGCATCTCTGACCTCACCCAAAAACTCTTTGGAAGGCTATATTTCTTTAACCAAAGCTCGTACGCGGCTAAAACCTTCACTGTTGCATAGAGAATTGATAGGCCTTTCCATTAATGTATAAATCAAGCCGATTCGTGCTAAAAAAATTTTATGGATTTTGCAAAAAAAATCTTAGTCTTTAATGCCTTTGCGTGGCTATAATTTCTAACCTAAGCCTTGTAGGAGGTTGCGGTAAAAAAAATACTTGCTTAGATTTCTCACAGCTATCCACAAAAGAAAACCAGAAGCGTCTGCGATGTCTGGTTTTCGAAATATTGCAATTCAAAGTCACTTGACTGTTTTTCGACCGAGCACCTCATTTGGTTCTAATGAGATATTCCCGCAACCAAGCCTTGAAAAGAAATGGTATTTTCAGAATTTATACTCCCATTTAAGAGCTTTCTACCACTGAAAACCAAAACATTCTATGAGGTCTGGTTGTGAAAATAATTGCATCCAAAGTGAATCTAAAAATGCATCTCTGACCTCACCCAAAAACTCTTTGGAAGGCTATATTTCTTTAACCAAAGCTCGTACGCGGCTAAAACCTTCACTGTTGCATAGAGAATTGATAGACCTTTCCATTGATGTATAAATCAAGCCGATTCGAGCTAAAAAATTTTTATGGATTTTGCAAAAGAAATCTTCGTCTTTAATGCCTTTGCGTGGCTATAATTTCTAACCAAAGCCTTGTAGGAGGTTGCGGTAAAAAAAATACTTGCTTAGATTTCTCACAGCTATCCACAAAAGAAAACCAGAAGCGTCTGCGATGTCTGGTTTTCGAAATATTGCAATTCAAAGTCACTTGACTGTTTTTCGACCGAGCACCTCATTTGGTTCTAATGAGATATTCCCGCAACCAAGCCTTGAAAAGAAATGGTATTTTCAGAATTTATACTCCCATTTAAGAGCTTTCTACCACTGAAAACCAAAACATTCTATGAGGTCTGGTTGTGAAAATAATTGCATCCAAAGTGAATCTAAAAATGCATCTCTGACCTCACCCAAAAACTCTTTGGAAGGCTATATTTCTTTAACCAAAGCTCGTACGCGGCTAAAACCTTCACTGTTGCATAGAGAATTGATAGACCTTTCCATTGATGTATAAATCAAGCCGATTCGAGCTAAAAAAATTTTATGGATTTTGCAAAAAAAATCTTCGTCTTTAATGCCTTTGCGTGGCTATAATTTCTAACCAAAGCCTTGTAGGAGGTTGCGGTAAAAAAAATACTTGCTTAGATTTCTCACAGCTATCCACAAAAGAAAACCAGAAGCGTCTGCGATGTCTGGTTTTCGAAATATTGCAATTCAAAGTCACTTGACTGTTTTTCGACCGAGCACCTCATTTGGTTCTAATGAGATATTCCCGCAACCAAGCCTTGAAAAGAAATGGTATTTTCAGAATTTATACTCCCATTTAAGAGCTTTCTACCACTGAAAACCAAAACATTCTATGAGGTCTGGTTGTGAAAATAATTGCATCCAAAGTGAATCTAAAAATGCATCTCTGACCTCACCCAAAAACTCTTTGGAAGGCTATATTTCTTTAACCAAAGCTCGTACGCGGCTAAAACCTTCACTGTTGCATAGAGAATTGATAGACCTTTCCATTGATGTATAAATCAAGCCGATTCGAGCTAAAAATTTTTTATGGATTTTGCAAAAAAAATCTTCGTCTTTAATGCCTTTGCGTGGCTATAATTTCTAACCAAAGCCTTGTAGGAGGTTGCGGTAAAAAAAATACTTGCCTAGATTTCTCACAGCTATCCACAAAAGAAAACCAGAAGCGTCTGCGATGTCTGGTTTTCGAAATATTGCAATTCAAAGTCACTTGACTGTTTTTCGACCGAGCACCTCATTTGGTTCTAATGAGATATTCCCGCAACCAAGCCTTGAAAAGAAATGGTATTTTCAGAATTTATACTCCCATTTAAGAGCTTTCTACCACTGAAAACCAAAACATTCTATGAGGTCTGGTTGTGAAAATAATTGCATCCAAAGTGAATCTAAAAATGCATCTCTGACCTCACCCAAAAACTCTTTGGAAGGCTATATTTCTTTAACCAAAGCTCGTACGCGGCTAAAACCTTCACTGTTGCATAGAGAATTGATAGACCTTTCCATTGATGTATAAATCAAGCCGATTCGAGCTAAAAAAATTTTATGGATTTTGCAAAAAAAAATCTTCGTCTTTAATGCCTTTGCGTGGCTATAATTTCTAACCAAAGCCTTGTAGGAGGTTGCGGTAAAAAAAATACTTGCTTAGATTTCTCACAGCTATCCACAAAAGAAAACCAGAAGCGCCTGCGATGTCTGGTTTTCGAAATATTGCAATTCAAAGTCACTTGACTGTTTTTCGACCGAGCACCTCATTTGGTTCTAATGAGATATTCCCGCAACTAAGCCTTGAAAAGAAATGGTATTTTCAGAATTTATACTCCCATTTAAGAGCTTTCTACCACTGAAAACCAAAACATTCTATGAGGTCTGGTTGTGAAAATAATTGCATCCAAAGTGAATCTAAAAATGCATCTCTGACCTCACCCAAAAACTCTTTGGAAGGCTATATTTCTTTAACCAAAGCTCGTACGCGACTAAAACCTTCACTGTTGCATAGAGAATTGATAGACCTTTCCATTGATGTATAAATCAAGCCGATTCGAGCTAAAAAAATTTTATGGATTTTGCAAAAAAAATCTTCGTCTTTAATGCCTTTGCGTGGCTATAATTTCTAACCAAAGCCTTGTAGGAGGTTGCGGTAAAAAAAATACTTGCTTAGATTTCTCACAGCTATCCACAAAAGAAAACCAGAAGCGTCTGCGATGTCTGGTTTTCGAAATATTGCAATTCAAAGTCACTTAACTGTTTTTCGACCGAGCACCTCATTTGGTTCTAATGAGATATTTCCGCAACCAAGCCTTGAAAAGAAATGGTATTTTCAGAATTTATACTCCCATTTAAGAGCTTTCTACCACTGAAAACCAAAACATTCTATGAGGTCTGGTTGTGAAAATAATTGCATCCAAAGTGAATCTAAAAATGCATCTCTGACCTCACCCAAAAACTCTTTGGAAGGCTATATTTCTTTAACCAAAGCTCGTACGCGGCTAAAACCTTCACTGTTGCATAGAGAATTGATAGACCTTTCCATTGATGTATAAATCAAGCCGATTCGAGCTAAAAAAATTTTATGGATTTTGCAAAAAAAAATCTTCGTCTTTAATGCCTTTGCGTGGCTATAATTTCTAACCAAAGCCTTGTAGGAGGTTGCGGTAAAAAAAATACTTGCTTAGATTTCTCACAGCTATCCACAAAAGAAAACCGGAAGCGTCTGCGATGTCTGGTTTTCGAAATATTGCAATTCAAAGTCACTTGACTGTTTTTCGACCGAGCACCTCATTTGGTTCTAATGAGATATTTCCGCAACCAAGCCTTGAAAAGAAATGGTATTTTCAGAATTTATACTCCCATTTAAGAGCTTTCTACCACTGAAAACCAAAACATTCTATGAGGTCTGGTTGTGAAAATAATTGCATCCAAAGTGAATCTAAAAATGCATCTCTGACCTCACCCAAAAACTCTTTGGAAGGCTATATTTCTTTAACCAAAGCTCGTACGCGGCTAAAACCTTCACTGTTGCATAGAGAATTGATAGACCTTTCCATTGATGTATAAATCAAGCCGATTCGAGCTAAAAAAATTTTATGGATTTTGCAAAAAAAATCTTCGTCTTTAATGCCTTTGCGTGGCTATAATTTCTAACCAAAGCCTTGTAGGAGGTTGCGGTAAAAAAAATACTTGCTTAGATTTCTCACAGCTATCCACAAAAGAAAACCAGAAGCGTCTGCGATGTCTGGTTTTCGAAATATTGCAATTCAAAGTCACTTGACTGTTTTTCGACCGAGCACCTCATTTGGTTCTAATGAGATATTTCCGCAACCAAGCCTTGAAAAGAAATGGTATTTTCAGAATTTATACTCCCATTTAAGAGCTTTCTACCACTGAAAACCAAAACATTCTATAAGGTCTGGTTGTGAAAATAATTGCATCCAAAGTGAATCTAAAAATGCATCTCTGACCTCACCCAAAAACTCTTTGGAAGGCTATATTTCTTTAACCAAAGCTCGTACGCGGCTAAAACCTTCACTGTTGCATAGAGAATTGATAGACCTTTCCATTGATGTATAAATCAAGCCGATTCGAGCTAAAAAAAATTTATGGATTTTGCAAAAAAAATCTTCGTCTTTAATGCCTTTGCGTGGCTATAATTTCTAACCAAAGCCTTGTAGGAGGTTGCGGTAAAAAAAATACTTGCTTAGATTTCTCACAGCTATCCACAAAAGAAAACCAAAAGCGCCTGCGATGTCTGGTTTTCGAAATATTGCAATTCAAAGTCACTTGACTGTTTTTCGACCGAGCACCTCATTTGGTTCTAATGAGATATTCCCGCAACTAAGCCTTGAAAAGAAATGGTATTTTCAGAATTTATACTCCCATTTAAGAGCTTTCTACCACTGAAAACCAAAACATTCTATGAGGTCTGGTTGTGAAAATAATTGCATCCAAAGTGAATCTAAAAATGCATCTCTGACCTCACCCAAAAACTCTTTGGAAGGCTATATTTCTTTAACCAAAGCTCGTACGCGACTAAAACCTTCACTGTTGCATAGAGAATTGATAGACCTTTCCATTGATGTATAAATCAAGCCGATTCGAGCTAAAAAAATTTTATGGATTTTGCAAAAAAAATCTTCGTCTTTAATGCCTTTGCGTGGCTATAATTTCTAACCAAAGCCTTGTTGGAGGTTGCAGTAAAAAAAATACTTGCTTAGATTTCTCACAGCTATCCACAAAAGAAAACCGGAAGCGTCTGCGATGTCTGGTTTTCGAAATATTGCAATTCAAAGTCACTTGACTGTTTTTCGACCGAGCACCTCATTTGGTTCTAATGAGATATTCCCGCAACCAAGCCTTGAAAAGAAATGGTATTTTCAGAATTTATACTCCCATTTAAGAGCTTTCTACCACTGAAAACCAAAACATTCTATGAGGTGTGGTTGTGAAAATAATTGCATCCAAAGTGAATCTAAAAATGCATCTCTGACCTCACCCAAAAACTCTTTGGAAGGCTATATTTCTTTAACCAAAGCTCGTACGCGGCTAAAACCTTCACTGTTGCATAGAGAATTGATAGACCTTTCCATTGATGTATAAATCAAGCCGATTCGAGCTAAAAAAATTTTATGGATTTTGCAAAAAAAATCTTCGTCTTTAATGCCTTTGCGTGGCTATAATTTCTAACCAAAGCCTTGTAGGAGGTTGCGGTAAAAAAAAAAACTTGCTTAGATTTCTCACAGCTATCCACAAAAGAAAACCAGAAGCGTCTGCGATGTCTGGTTTTCGAAATATTGCAATTCAAAGTCACTTGACTGTTTTTCGACCGAGCACCTCATTTGGTTCTAATGAGATATTTCCGCAACCAAGCCTTGAAAAGAAATGGTATTTTCAGAATTTATACTCCCATTTAAGAGCTTTCTACCACTGAAAACCAAAACATTCTATGAGGTCTGGTTGTGAAAATAATTGCATCCAAAGTGAATCTAAAAATGCATCTCTGACCTCACCCAAAAACTCTTTGGAAGGCTATATTTCTTTAACCAAAGCTCGTACGCGGATAAAACCTTCACTGTTGCATAGAGAATTGATAGACCTTTCCATTGATGTATAAATCAAGCCGATTCGAGCTAAAAAAAATTTATGGATTTTGCAAAAAAAATCTTCGTCTTTAATGCCTTTGCGTGGCTATAATTTCTAACCAAAGCCTTGTAGGAGGTTGCGGTAAAAAAAATACTTGCTTAGATTTCTCACAGCTATCCACAAAAGAAAACCAGAAGCGTCTGCGATGTCTGGTTTTCGAAATATTGCAATTCAAAGTCACTTGACTGTTTTTCGACCGAGCACCTCATTTGGTTCTAATGAGATATTTCCGCAACCAAGCCTTGAAAAGAAATGGTATTTTCAGAATTTATACTCCCATTTAAGAGCTTTCTACCACTGAAAACCAAAACATTCTATGAGGTCTGGTTGTGAAAATAATTGCATCCAAAGTGAATCTAAAAATGCATCTCTGACCTCACCCAAAAACTCTTTGGAAGGCTATATTTCTTTAACCAAAGCTCGTACGCGGATAAAACCTTCACTGTTGCATAGAGAATTGATAGACCTTTCCATTGATGTATAAATCAAGCCGATTCGAGCTAAAAAAAATTTATGGATTTTGCAAAAAAAATCTTCGTCTTTAATGCCTTTGCGTGGCTATAATTTCTAACCAAAGCCTTGTAGGAGGTTGCGGTAAAAAAAATACTTGCTTAGATTTCTCACAGCTATCCACAAAAGAAAACCAGAAGCGCCTGCGATGTCTGGTTTTCGAAATATTGCAATTCAAAGTCACTTGACTGTTTTTCGACCGAGCACCTCATTTGGTTCTAATGAGATATTCCCGCAACCAAGCCTTGAAAAGAAATGGTATTTTCAGAATTTATAGTTCCATTTAAGAGCTTTCTACCACTGAAAACCAAAACATTCTATGAGGTCTGGTTGTGAAAATAATTGCATCCAAAGTGAATCTAAAAATGCATCTCTGACCTCACCCAAAAACTCTTTGGAAGGCTATATTTCTTTAACCAAAGCTCGTACGCGGCTAAAACCTTCACTGTTGCATAGAGAATTGATAGACCTTTCCATTGATGTATAAATCAAGCCGATTCGAGCTAAAAAAAATTTATGGATTTTGCAAAAAAAAATCTTCGTCTTTAATGCCTTTGCGTGGCTATAATTTCTAACCAAAGCCTTGTAGGAGGTTGCGGTAAAAAAAATACTTGCTTAGATTTCTCACAGCTATCCACAAAAGAAAACCAGAAGCGCCTGCGATGTCTGGTTTTCGAAATATTGCAATTCAAAGTCACTTGACTGTTTTTCGACCGAGCACCTCATTTGGTTCTAATGAGATATTCCCGCAACTAAGCCTTGAAAAGAAATGGTATTTTCAGAATTTATACTCCCATTTAAGAGCTTTCTACCACTGAAAACCAAAACATTCTATGAGGTCTGGTTGTGAAAATAATTGCATCCAAAGTGAATCTAAAAATGCATCTCTGACCTCACCCAAAAACTCTTTGGAAGGCTATATTTCTTTAACCAAAGCTCGTACGCGACTAAAACCTTCACTGTTGCATAGAGAATTGATAGACCTTTCCATTGATGTATAAATCAAGCCGATTCGAGCTAAAAAAATTTTATGGATTTTGCAAAAAAAATCTTCGTCTTTAATGCCTTTGCGTGGCTATAATTTCTAACCAAAGCCTTGTAGGAGGTTGCAGTAAAAAAAATACTTGCTTAGATTTCTCACAGCTATCCACAAAAGGACCGGAAGCGTCTGCGATGTCTGGTTTTCGAAATATTGCAATTCAAAGTCACTTGACTGTTTTTCGACCGAGCACCTCATTTGGTTCTAATGAGATATTCCCGCAACCAAGCCTTGAAAAGAAATGGTATTTTCAGAATTTATACTTCCATTTAAGAGCTTTCTACCACTGAAAACCAAAACATTCTATGAGGTCTGGTTGTGAAAATAATTGCATCCAAAGTGAATCTAAAAATGCATCTCTGACCTCACCCAAAAACTCTTTGGAAGGCTATATTTCTTTAACCAAAGCTCGTACGCGGCTAAAACCTTCACTGTTGCATAGAGAATTGATAGACCTTTCCATTGATGTATAAATCAAGCCGATTCGAGCTAAAAAAATTTTATGGATTTTGCAAAAAAAAATCTTCGTCTTTAATGCCTTTGCGTGGCTATAATTTCTAACCAAAGCCTTGTAGGAGGTTGCGGTAAAAAAAATACTTGCTTAGATTTCTCACAGCTATCCACAAAAGAAAACCGGAAGCGTCTGCGATGTCTGGTTTTCGAAATATTGCAATTCAAAGTCACTTGACTGTTTTTCGACCGAGCACCTCATTTGGTTCTAATGAGATATTCCCGCAACCAAGCCTTGAAAAGAAATGGTATTTTCAGAATTTATACTCCCAGTTAAGAGCTTTCTACCACTGAAAACCAAAACATTCTATGAGGTCTGGTTGTGAAAATAATTGCATCCAAAGTGAATCTAAAAATGCATCTCTGACCTCACCCAAAAACTCTTTGGAAGGCTATATTTCTTTAACCAAAGCTCGTACGCGGCTAAAACCTTCACTGTTGCATAGAGAATTGATAGACCTTTCCATTGATGTATAAATCAAGCCGATTCGAGCTAAAAAAAATTTATGGATTTTGCAAAAAAAATCTTCGTCTTTAATGCCTTTGCGTGGCTATAATTTCTAACCAAAGCCTTGTAGGAGGTTGCGGTAAAAAAAAAAACTTGCTTAGATTTCTCACAGCTATCCACAAAAGAAAACCAGAAGCGTCTGCGATGTCTGGTTTTCGAAATATTGCAATTCAAAGTCACTTGACTGTTTTTCGACCGAGCACCTCATTTGGTTCTAATGAGATATTTCCGCAACCAAGCCTTGAAAAGAAATGGTATTTTCAGAATTTATACTCCCATTTAAGAGCTTTCTACCACTGAAAACCAAAACATTCTATGAGGTCTGGTTGTGAAAATAATTGCATCCAAAGTGAATCTAAAAATGCATCTCTGACCTCACCCAAAAACTCTTTGGAAGGCTATATTTCTTTAACCAAAGCTCGTACGCGGATAAAACCTTCACTGTTGCATAGAGAATTGATAGACCTTTCCATTGATGTATAAATCAAGCCGATTCGAGCTAAAAAAAATTTATGGATTTTGCAAAAAAAATCTTCGTCTTTAATGCCTTTGCGTGGCTATAATTTCTAACCAAAGCCTTGTAGGAGGTTGCGGTAAAAAAAATACTTGCTTAGATTTCTCACAGCTATCCACAAAAGAAAACCAAAAGCGCCTGCGATGTCTGGTTTTCGAAATATTGCAATTCAAAGTCACTTGACTGTTTTTCGACCGAGCACCTCATTTGGTTCTAATGAGATATTCCCGCAACTAAGCCTTGAAAAGAAATGGTATTTTCAGAATTTATACTCCCATTTAAGAGCTTTCTACCACTGAAAACCAAAACATTCTATGAGGTCTGGTTGTGAAAATAATTGCATCCAAAGTGAATCTAAAAATGCATCTCTGACCTCACCCAAAAACTCTTTGGAAGGCTATATTTCTTTAACCAAAGCTCGTACGCGACTAAAACCTTCACTGTTGCATAGAGAATTGATAGACCTTTCCATTGATGTATAAATCAAGCCGATTCGAGCTAAAAAAATTTTATGGATTTTGCAAAAAAAATCTTCGTCTTTAATGCCTTTGCGTGGCTATAATTTCTAACCAAAGCCTTGTTGGAGGTTGCAGTAAAAAAAATACTTGCTTAGATTTCTCACAGCTATCCACAAAAGAAAACCGGAAGCGTCTGCGATGTCTGGTTTTCGAAATATTGCAATTCAAAGTCACTTGACTGTTTTTCGACCGAGCACCTCATTTGGTTCTAATGAGATATTTCCGCAACCAAGCCTTGAAAAGAAATGGTATTTTCAGAATTTATACTCCCATTTAAGAGCTTTCTACCACTGAAAACCAAAACATTCTATAAGGTCTGGTTGTGAAAATAATTGCATCCAAAGTGAATCTAAAAATGCATCTCTGACCTCACCCAAAAACTCTTTGGAAGGCTATATTTCTTTAACCAAAGCTCGTACGCGGCTAAAACCTTCACTGTTGCATAGAGAATTGATAGACCTTTCCATTGATGTATAAATCAAGCCGATTCGAGCTAAAAAAAATTTATGGATTTTGCAAAAAAAATCTTCGTCTTTAATGCCTTTGCGTGGCTATAATTTCTAACCAAAGCCTTGTAGGAGGTTGCGGTAAAAAAAATACTTGCTTAGATTTCTCACAGCTATCCACAAAAGAAAACCAAAAGCGCCTGCGATGTCTGGTTTTCGAAATATTGCAATTCAAAGTCACTTGACTGTTTTTCGACCGAGCACCTCATTTGGTTCTAATGAGATATTCCCGCAACCAAGCCTTGAAAAGAAATGGTATTTTCAGAATTTATACTCCCATTTAAGAGCTTTCTACCACTGAAAACCAAAACATTCTATAAGGTCTGGTTGTGAAAATAATTGCATCCAAAGTGAATCTAAAAATGCATCTCTGACCTCACCCAAAAACTCTTTGGAAGGCTATATTTCTTTAACCAAAGCTCGTACGCGGCTAAAACCTTCACTGTTGCATAGAGAATTGATAGACCTTTCCATTGATGTATAAATCAAGCCGATTCGAGCTAAAAAAAATTTATGGATTTTGCAAAAAAAATCTTCGTCTTTAATGCCTTTGCGTGGCTATAATTTCTAACCAAAGCCTTGTTGGAGGTTGCAGTAAAAAAAATACTTGCTTAGATTTCTCACAGCTATCCACAAAAGAAAACCGGAAGCGTCTGCGATGTCTGGTTTTCGAAATATTGCAATTCAAAGTCACTTGACTGTTTTTCGACCGAGCACCTCATTTGGTTCTAATGAGATATTTCCGCAACCAAGCCTTGAAAAGAAATGGTATTTTCAGAATTTATACTCCCATTTAAGAGCTTTCTACCACTGAAAACCAAAACATTCTATAAGGTCTGGTTGTGAAAATAATTGCATCCAAAGTGAATCTAAAAATGCATCTCTGACCTCACCCAAAAACTCTTTGGAAGGCTATATTTCTTTAACCAAAGCTCGTACGCGGCTAAAACCTTCACTGTTGCATAGAGAATTGATAGACCTTTCCATTGATGTATAAATCAAGCCGATTCGAGCTAAAAAAAATTTATGGATTTTGCAAAAAAAATCTTCGTCTTTAATGCCTTTGCGTGGCTATAATTTCTAACCAAAGCCTTGTAGGAGGTTGCGGTAAAAAAAAAAACTTGCTTAGATTTCTCACAGCTATCCACAAAAGAAAACCAGAAGCGTCTGCGATGTCTGGTTTTCGAAATATTGCAATTCAAAGTCACTTGACTGTTTTTCGACCGAGCACCTCATTTGGTTCTAATGAGATATTCCCGCAACCAAGCCTTGAAAAGAAATGGTATTTTCAGAATTTATACTCCCATTTAAGAGCTTTCTACCACTGAAAACCAAAACATTCTATGAGGTCTGGTTGTGAAAATAATTGCATCCAAAGTGAATCTAAAAATGCATCTCTGACCTCACCCAAAAACTCTTTGGAAGGCTATATTTCTTTAACCAAAGCTCGTACGCGGATAAAACCTTCACTGTTGCATAGAGAATTGATAGACCTTTCCATTGATGTATAAATCAAGCCGATTCGAGCTAAAAAAAATTTATGGATTTTGCAAAAAAAATCTTCGTCTTTAATGCCTTTGCGTGGCTATAATTTCTAACCAAAGCCTTGTAGGAGGTTGCGGTAAAAAAAATACTTGCTTAGATTTCTCACAGCTATCCACAAAAGAAAACCAAAAGCGCCTGCGATGTCTGGTTTTCGAAATATTGCAATTCAAAGTCACTTGACTGTTTTTCGACCGAGCACCTCATTTGGTTCTAATGAGATATTCCCGCAACTTAGCCTTGAAAAGAAATGGTATTTTCAGAATTTATACTCCCATTTAAGAGCTTTCTACCACTGAAAACCAAAACATTCTATGAGGTCTGGTTGTGAAAATAATTGCATCCAAAGTGAATCTAAAAATGCATCTCTGACCTCACCCAAAAACTCTTTGGAAGGCTATATTTCTTTAACCAAAGCTCGTACGCGACTAAAACCTTCACTGTTGCATAGAGAATTGATAGACCTTTCCATTGATGTATAAATCAAGCCGATTCGAGCTAAAAAAATTTTATGGATTTTGCAAAAAAAATCTTCGTCTTTAATGCCTTTGCGTGGCTATAATTTCTAACCAAAGCCTTGTAGGAGGTTGCGGTAAAAAAAAAAACTTGCTTAGATTTCTCACAGCTATCCACAAAAGAAAACCAGAAGCGTCTGCGATGTCTGGTTTTCGAAATATTGCAATTCAAAGTCACTTGACTGTTTTTCGACCGAGCACCTCATTTGGTTCTAATGAGATATTTCCGCAACCAAGCCTTGAAAAGAAATGGTATTTTCAGAATTTATACTCCCATTTAAGAGCTTTCTACCACTGAAAACCAAAACATTCTATGAGGTCTGGTTGTGAAAATAATTGCATCCAAAGTGAATCTAAAAATGCATCTCTGACCTCACCCAAAAACTCTTTGGAAGGCTATATTTCTTTAACCAAAGCTCGTACGCGGATAAAACCTTCACTGTTGCATAGAGAATTGATAGACCTTTCCATTGATGTATAAATCAAGCCGATTCGAGCTAAAAAAAATTTATGGATTTTGCAAAAAAAATCTTCGTCTTTAATGCCTTTGCGTGGCTATAATTTCTAACCAAAGCCTTGTAGGAGGTTGCGGTAAAAAAAATACTTGCTTAGATTTCTCACAGCTATCCACAAAAGAAAACCAGAAGCGTCTGCGATGTCTGGTTTTCGAAATATTGCAATTCAAAGTCACTTGACTGTTTTTCGACCGAGCACCTCATTTGGTTCTAATGAGATATTTCCGCAACCAAGCCTTGAAAAGAAATGGTATTTTCAGAATTTATACTCCCATTTAAGAGCTTTCTACCACTGAAAACCAAAACATTCTATGAGGTCTGGTTGTGAAAATAATTGCATCCAAAGTGAATCTAAAAATGCATCTCTGACCTCACCCAAAAACTCTTTGGAAGGCTATATTTCTTTAACCAAAGCTCGTACGCGGATAAAACCTTCACTGTTGCATAGAGAATTGATAGACCTTTCCATTGATGTATAAATCAAGCCGATTCGAGCTAAAAAAAATTTATGGATTTTGCAAAAAAAATCTTCGTCTTTAATGCCTTTGCGTGGCTATAATTTCTAACCAAAGCCTTGTAGGAGGTTGCGGTAAAAAAAATACTTGCTTAGATTTCTCACAGCTATCCACAAAAGAAAACCAGAAGCGCCTGCGATGTCTGGTTTTCGAAATATTGCAATTCAAAGTCACTTGACTGTTTTTCGACCGAGCACCTCATTTGGTTCTAATGAGATATTCCCGCAACCAAGCCTTGAAAAGAAATGGTATTTTCAGAATTTATAGTTCCATTTAAGAGCTTTCTACCACTGAAAACCAAAACATTCTATGAGGTCTGGTTGTGAAAATAATTGCATCCAAAGTGAATCTAAAAATGCATCTCTGACCTCACCCAAAAACTCTTTGGAAGGCTATATTTCTTTAACCAAAGCTCGTACGCGGCTAAAACCTTCACTGTTGCATAGAGAATTGATAGACCTTTCCATTGATGTATAAATCAAGCCGATTCGAGCTAAAAAAATTTTATGGATTTTGCAAAAAAAATCTTCGTCTTTAATGCCTTTGCGTGGCTATAATTTCTAACCAAAGCCTTGTAGGAGGTTGCAGTAAAAAAAATACTTGCTTAGATTTCTCACAGCTATCCACAAAAGGACCGGAAGCGTCTGCGATGTCTGGTTTTCGAAATATTGCAATTCAAAGTCACTTGACTGTTTTTCGACCGAGCACCTCATTTGGTTCTAATGAGATATTCCCGCAACCAAGCCTTGAAAAGAAATGGTATTTTCAGAATTTATACTTCCATTTAAGAGCTTTCTACCACTGAAAACCAAAACATTCTATGAGGTCTGGTTGTGAAAATAATTGCATCCAAAGTGAATCTAAAAATGCATCTCTGACCTCACCCAAAAACTCTTTGGAAGGCTATATTTCTTTAACCAAAGCTCGTACGCGACTAAAACCTTCACTGTTGCATAGAGAATTGATAGACCTTTCCATTGATGTATAAATCAAGCCGATTCGAGCTAAAAAAATTTTATGGATTTTGCAAAAAAAATCTTCGTCTTTAATGCCTTTGCGTGGCTATAATTTCTAACCAAAGCCTTGTAGGAGGTTGCAGTAAAAAAAATACTTGCTTAGATTTCTCACAGCTATCCACAAAAGGACCGGAAGCGTCTGCGATGTCTGGTTTTCGAAATATTGCAATTCAAAGTCACTTGACTGTTTTTCGACCGAGCACCTCATTTGGTTCTAATGAGATATTCCCGCAACCAAGCCTTGAAAAGAAATGGTATTTTCAGAATTTATACTTCCATTTAAGAGCTTTCTACCACTGAAAACCAAAACATTCTATGAGGTCTGGTTGTGAAAATAATTGCATCCAAAGTGAATCTAAAAATGCATCTCTGACCTCACCCAAAAACTCTTTGGAAGGCTATATTTCTTTAACCAAAGCTCGTACGCGGCTAAAACCTTCACTGTTGCATAGAGAATTGATAGTCCTTTCCATTGATGTATAAATCAAGCCGATTCGAGCTAAAAAAAATTTATGGATTTTGCAAAAAAAATCTTCGTCTTTAATGCCTTTGCGTGGCTATAATTTCTAACCAAAGCCTTGTAGGAGGTTGCGGTAAAAAAAAAAACTTGCTTAGATTTCTCACAGCTATCCACAAAAGAAAACCAGAAGCGTCTGCGATGTCTGGTTTTCGAAATATTGCAATTCAAAGTCACTTGACTGTTTTTCGACCGAGCACCTCATTTGGTTCTAATGAGATATTTCCGCAACCAAGCCTTGAAAAGAAATGGTATTTTCAGAATTTATACTCCCATTTAAGAGCTTTCTACCACTGAAAACCAAAACATTCTATGAGGTCTGGTTGTGAAAATAATTGCATCCAAAGTGAATCTAAAAATGCATCTCTGACCTCACCCAAAAACTCTTTGGAAGGCTATATTTCTTTAACCAAAGCTCGTACGCGGATAAAACCTTCACTGTTGCATAGAGAATTGATAGACCTTTCCATTGATGTATAAATCAAGCCGATTCGAGCTAAAAAAAATTTATGGATTTTGCAAAAAAAATCTTCGTCTTTAATGCCTTTGCGTGGCTATAATTTCTAACCAAAGCCTTGTAGGAGGTTGCGGTAAAAAAAATACTTGCTTAGATTTCTCACAGCTATCCACAAAAGAAAACCAAAAGCGCCTGCGATGTCTGGTTTTCGAAATATTGCAATTCAAAGTCACTTGACTGTTTTTCGACCGAGCACCTCATTTGGTTCTAATGAGATATTCCCGCAACTAAGCCTTGAAAAGAAATGGTATTTTCAGAATTTATACTCCCATTTAAGAGCTTTCTACCACTGAAAACCAAAACATTCTATGAGGTCTGGTTGTGAAAATAATTGCATCCAAAGTGAATCTAAAAATGCATCTCTGACCTCACCCAAAAACTCTTTGGAAGGCTATATTTCTTTAACCAAAGCTCGTACGCGACTAAAACCTTCACTGTTGCATAGAGAATTGATAGACCTTTCCATTGATGTATAAATCAAGCCGATTCGAGCTAAAAAAATTTTATGGATTTTGCAAAAAAAATCTTCGTCTTTAATGCCTTTGCGTGGCTATAATTTCTAACCAAAGCCTTGTAGGAGGTTGCG
Organism: Chrysotoxum bicinctum; assembly: GCA_911387755.1. Classification (NCBI taxonomy): domain Eukaryota; kingdom Metazoa; phylum Arthropoda; class Insecta; order Diptera; family Syrphidae; genus Chrysotoxum; species Chrysotoxum bicinctum. The sequence continues at coordinate 59,508 of CAJVQW010000036.1, forward strand.
GTAAAAAAAAAAACTTGCTTAGATTTCTCACAGCTATCCACAAAAGAAAACCAGAAGCGTCTGCGATGTCTGGTTTTCGAAATATTGCAATTCAAAGTCACTTGACTGTTTTTCGACCGAGCACCTCATTTGGTTCTAATGAGATATTTCCGCAACCAAGCCTTGAAAAGAAATGGTATTTTCAGAATTTATACTCCCATTTAAGAGCTTTCTACCACTGAAAACCAAAACATTCTATGAGGTCTGGTTGTGAAAATAATTGCATCCAAAGTGAATCTAAAAATGCATCTCTGACCTCACCCAAAAACTCTTTGGAAGGCTATATTTCTTTAACCAAAGCTCGTACGCGGATAAAACCTTCACTGTTGCATAGAGAATTGATAGACCTTTCCATTGATGTATAAATCAAGCCGATTCGAGCTAAAAAAAATTTATGGATTTTGCAAAAAAAATCTTCGTCTTTAATGCCTTTGCGTGGCTATAATTTCTAACCAAAGCCTTGTAGGAGGTTGCGGTAAAAAAAATACTTGCTTAGATTTCTCACAGCTATCCACAAAAGAAAACCAGAAGCGTCTGCGATGTCTGGTTTTCGAAATATTGCAATTCAAAGTCACTTGACTGTTTTTCGACCGAGCACCTCATTTGGTTCTAATGAGATATTCCCGCAACCAAGCCTTGAAAAGAAATGGTATTTTCAGAATTTATACTCCCATTTAAGAGCTTTCTACCACTGAAAACCAAAACATTCTATGAGGTGTGGTTGTGAAAATAATTGCATCCAAAGTGAATCTAAAAATGCATCTCTGACCTCACCCAAAAACTCTTTGGAAGGCTATATTTCTTTAACCAAAGCTCGTACGCGACTAAAACCTTCACTGTTGCATAGAGAATTGATAGACCTTTCCATTGATGTATAAATCAAGCCGATTCGAGCTAAAAAAATTTTATGGATTTTGCAAAAAAAATCTTCGTCTTTAATGCCTTTGCGTGGCTATAATTTCTAACCAAAGCCTTGTAGGAGGTTGCAGTAAAAAAAATACTTGCTTAGATTTCTCACAGCTATCCACAAAAGGACCGGAAGCGTCTGCGATGTCTGGTTTTCGAAATATTGCAATTCAAAGTCACTTGACTGTTTTTCGACCGAGCACCTCATTTGGTTCTAATGAGATATTCCCGCAACCAAGCCTTGAAAAGAAATGGTATTTTCAGAATTTATACTCCCATTTAAGAGCTTTCTACCACTGAAAACCAAAACATTCTATGAGGTGTGGTTGTGAAAATAATTGCATCCAAAGTGAATCTAAAAATGCATCTCTGACCTCACCCAAAAACTCTTTGGAAGGCTATATTTCTTTAACCAAAGCTCGTACGCGGCTAAAACCTTCACTGTTGCATAGAGAATTGATAGACCTTTCCATTGATGTATAAATCAAGCCGATTCGAGCTAAAAAAAATTTATGGATTTTGCAAAAAAAATCTTCGTCTTTAATGCCTTTGCGTGGCTATAATTTCTAACCAAAGCCTTGTAGGAGGTTGCGGTAAAAAAAAAAACTTGCTTAGATTTCTCACAGCTATCCACAAAAGAAAACCAGAAGCGTCTGCGATGTCTGGTTTTCGAAATATTGCAATTCAAAGTCACTTGACTGTTTTTCGACCGAGCACCTCATTTGGTTCTAATGAGATATTTCCGCAACCAAGCCTTGAAAAGAAATGGTATTTTCAGAATTTATACTCCCATTTAAGAGCTTTCTACCACTGAAAACCAAAACATTCTATGAGGTCTGGTTGTGAAAATAATTGCATCCAAAGTGAATCTAAAAATGCATCTCTGACCTCACCCAAAAACTCTTTGGAAGGCTATATTTCTTTAACCAAAGCTCGTACGCGGATAAAACCTTCACTGTTGCATAGAGAATTGATAGACCTTTCCATTGATGTATAAATCAAGCCGATTCGAGCTAAAAAAAATTTATGGATTTTGCAAAAAAAATCTTCGTCTTTAATGCCTTTGCGTGGCTATAATTTCTAACCAAAGCCTTGTAGGAGGTTGCGGTAAAAAAAATACTTGCTTAGATTTCTCACAGCTATCCACAAAAGAAAACCAAAAGCGCCTGCGATGTCTGGTTTTCGAAATATTGCAATTCAAAGTCACTTGACTGTTTTTCGACCGAGCACCTCATTTGGTTCTAATGAGATATTCCCGCAACTAAGCCTTGAAAAGAAATGGTATTTTCAGAATTTATACTCCCATTTAAGAGCTTTCTACCACTGAAAACCAAAACATTCTATGAGGTCTGGTTGTGAAAATAATTGCATCCAAAGTGAATCTAAAAATGCATCTCTGACCTCACCCAAAAACTCTTTGGAAGGCTATATTTCTTTAACCAAAGCTCGTACGCGACTAAAACCTTCACTGTTGCATAGAGAATTGATAGACCTTTCCATTGATGTATAAATCAAGCCGATTCGAGCTAAAAAAATTTTATGGATTTTGCAAAAAAAATCTTCGTCTTTAATGCCTTTGCGTGGCTATAACTTCTAACCAAAGCCTTGTAGGAGGTTGCGGTAAAAAAAAAAACTTGCTTAGATTTCTCACAGCTATCCACAAAAGAAAACCAGAAGCGTCTGCGATGTCTGGTTTTCGAAATATTGCAATTCAAAGTCACTTGACTGTTTTTCGACCGAGCACCTCATTTGGTTCTAATGAGATATTTCCGCAACCAAGCCTTGAAAAGAAATGGTATTTTCAGAATTTATACTCCCATTTAAGAGCTTTCTACCACTGAAAACCAAAACATTCTATGAGGTCTGGTTGTGAAAATAATTGCATCCAAAGTGAATCTAAAAATGCATCTCTGACCTCACCCAAAAACTCTTTGGAAGGCTATATTTCTTTAACCAAAGCTCGTACGCGGATAAAACCTTCACTGTTGCATAGAGAATTGATAGACCTTTCCATTGATGTATAAATCAAGCCGATTCGAGCTAAAAAAAATTTATGGATTTTGCAAAAAAAATCTTCGTCTTTAATGCCTTTGCGTGGCTATAATTTCTAACCAAAGCCTTGTAGGAGGTTGCGGTAAAAAAAATACTTGCTTAGATTTCTCACAGCTATCCACAAAAGAAAACCAGAAGCGTCTGCGATGTCTGGTTTTCGAAATATTGCAATTCAAAGTCACTTGACTGTTTTTCGACCGAGCACCTCATTTGGTTCTAATGAGATATTTCCGCAACCAAGCCTTGAAAAGAAATGGTATTTTCAGAATTTATACTCCCATTTAAGAGCTTTCTACCACTGAAAACCAAAACATTCTATGAGGTCTGGTTGTGAAAATAATTGCATCCAAAGTGAATCTAAAAATGCATCTCTGACCTCACCCAAAAACTCTTTGGAAGGCTATATTTCTTTAACCAAAGCTCGTACGCGGATAAAACCTTCACTGTTGCATAGAGAATTGATAGACCTTTCCATTGATGTATAAATCAAGCCGATTCGAGCTAAAAAAAATTTATGGATTTTGCAAAAAAAATCTTCGTCTTTAATGCCTTTGCGTGGCTATAATTTCTAACCAAAGCCTTGTAGGAGGTTGCGGTAAAAAAAATACTTGCTTAGATTTCTCACAGCTATCCACAAAAGAAAACCAGAAGCGCCTGCGATGTCTGGTTTTCGAAATATTGCAATTCAAAGTCACTTGACTGTTTTTCGACCGAGCACCTCATTTGGTTCTAATGAGATATTCCCGCAACCAAGCCTTGAAAAGAAATGGTATTTTCAGAATTTATAGTTCCATTTAAGAGCTTTCTACCACTGAAAACCAAAACATTCTATGAGGTCTGGTTGTGAAAATAATTGCATCCAAAGTGAATCTAAAAATGCATCTCTGACCTCACCCAAAAACTCTTTGGAAGGCTATATTTCTTTAACCAAAGCTCGTACGCGGCTAAAACCTTCACTGTTGCATAGAGAATTGATAGACCTTTCCATTGATGTATAAATCAAGCCGATTCGAGCTAAAAAAAATTTATGGATTTTGCAAAAAAAAATCTTCGTCTTTAATGCCTTTGCGTGGCTATAATTTCTAACCAAAGCCTTGTAGGAGGTTGCGGTAAAAAAAATACTTGCTTAGATTTCTCACAGCTATCCACAAAAGAAAACCAGAAGCGCCTGCGATGTCTGGTTTTCGAAATATTGCAATTCAAAGTCACTTGACTGTTTTTCGACCGAGCACCTCATTTGGTTCTAATGAGATATTCCCGCAACTAAGCCTTGAAAAGAAATGGTATTTTCAGAATTTATACTCCCATTTAAGAGCTTTCTACCACTGAAAACCAAAACATTCTATGAGGTCTGGTTGTGAAAATAATTGCATCCAAAGTGAATCTAAAAATGCATCTCTGACCTCACCCAAAAACTCTTTGGAAGGCTATATTTCTTTAACCAAAGCTCGTACGCGACTAAAACCTTCACTGTTGCATAGAGAATTGATAGACCTTTCCATTGATGTATAAATCAAGCCGATTCGAGCTAAAAAAATTTTATGGATTTTGCAAAAAAAATCTTCGTCTTTAATGCCTTTGCGTGGCTATAATTTCTAACCAAAGCCTTGTAGGAGGTTGCAGTAAAAAAAATACTTGCTTAGATTTCTCACAGCTATCCACAAAAGGACCGGAAGCGTCTGCGATGTCTGGTTTTCGAAATATTGCAATTCAAAGTCACTTGACTGTTTTTCGACCGAGCACCTCATTTGGTTCTAATGAGATATTCCCGCAACCAAGCCTTGAAAAGAAATGGTATTTTCAGAATTTATACTTCCATTTAAGAGCTTTCTACCACTGAAAACCAAAACATTCTATGAGGTCTGGTTGTGAAAATAATTGCATCCAAAGTGAATCTAAAAATGCATCTCTGACCTCACCCAAAAACTCTTTGGAAGGCTATATTTCTTTAACCAAAGCTCGTACGCGGCTAAAAACCTTCACTGTTGCATAGAGAATTGATAGACCTTTCCATTGATGTATAAATCAAGCCGATTCGAGCTAAAAAAATTTTATGGATTTTGCAAAAAAAAATCTTCGTCTTTAATGCCTTTGCGTGGCTATAATTTCTAACCAAAGCCTTGTAGGAGGTTGCGGTAAAAAAAATACTTGCTTAGATTTCTCACAGCTATCCACAAAAGAAAACCGGAAGCGTCTGCGATGTCTGGTTTTCGAAATATTGCAATTCAAAGTCACTTGACTGTTTTTCGACCGAGCACCTCATTTGGTTCTAATGAGATATTCCCGCAACCAAGCCTTGAAAAGAAATGGTATTTTCAGAATTTATACTCCCAGTTAAGAGCTTTCTACCACTGAAAACCAAAACATTCTATGAGGTCTGGTTGTGAAAATAATTGCATCCAAAGTGAATCTAAAAATGCATCTCTGACCTCACCCAAAAACTCTTTGGAAGGCTATATTTCTTTAACCAAAGCTCGTACGCGGCTAAAACCTTCACTGTTGCATAGAGAATTGATAGACCTTTCCATTGATGTATAAATCAAGCCGATTCGAGCTAAAAAAAATTTATGGATTTTGCAAAAAAAATCTTCGTCTTTAATGCCTTTGCGTGGCTATAATTTCTAACCAAAGCCCTTGTAGGAGGTTGCGGTAAAAAAAAAAAACTTGCTTAGATTTCTCACAGCTATCCACAAAAGAAAACCAGAAGCGTCTGCGATGTCTGGTTTTCGAAATATTGCAATTCAAAGTCACTTGACTGTTTTTCGACCGAGCACCTCATTTGGTTCTAATGAGATATTTCCGCAACCAAGCCTTGAAAAGAAATGGTATTTTCAGAATTTTATACTCCCATTTAAGAGCTTTCTACCACTGAAAACCAAAACATTCTATGAGGTCTGGTTGTGAAAATAATTGCATCCAAAGTGAATCTAAAAATGCATCTCTGACCTCACCCAAAAACTCTTTGGAAGGCTATATTTCTTTAACCAAAGCTCGTACGCGGCTAAAACCTTCACTGTTGCATAGAGAATTGATAGACCTTTCCATTGATGTATAAATCAAGCCGATTCGAGCTAAAAAAAATTTATGGATTTTGCAAAAAAAATCTTCGTCTTTAATGCCTTTGCGTGGCTATAATTTCTAACCAAAGCCCTTGTAGGAGGTTGCGGTAAAAAAAATACTTGCTTAGATTTCTCACAGCTATCCACAAAAGAAAACCAAAAGCGCCTGCGATGTCTGGTTTTCGAAATATTGCAATTCAAAGTCACTTGACTGTTTTTCGACCGAGCACCTCATTTGGTTCTAATGAGATATTCCCGCAACTAAGCCTTGAAAAGAAATGGTATTTTCAGAATTTATACTCCCATTTAAGAGCTTTCTACCACTGAAAACCAAAACATTCTATGAGGTCTGGTTGTGAAAATAATTGCATCCAAAGTGAATCTAAAAATGCATCTCTGACCATCACCCAAAAACTCTTTGGAAGGCTATATTTCTTTAACCAAAGCTCGTACGCGACTAAAACCTTCACTGTTGCATAGAGAATTGATAGACCTTTCCATTGATGTATAAATCAAGCCGATTCGAGCTAAAAAAATTTTATGGATTTTGCAAAAAAAATCTTCGTCTTTAATGCCTTTGCGTGGCTATAATTTCTAACCAAAGCCTTGTAGGAGGTTGCGGTAAAAAAAAAAACTTGCTTAGATTTCTCACAGCTATCCACAAAAGAAAACCAGAAGCGTCTGCGATGTCTGGTTTTCGAAATATTGCAATTCAAAGTCACTTGACTGTTTTTCGACCGAGCACCTCATTTGGTTCTAATGAGATATTTCCGCAACCAAGCCTTGAAAAGAAATGGTATTTTCAGAATTTATACTCCCATTTAAGAGCTTTCTACCACTGAAAACCCAAACATTCTATGAGGTCTGGTTGTGAAAATAATTGCATCCAAAGTGAATCTAAAAATGCATCTCTGACCTCACCCAAAAACTCTTTGGAAGGCTATATTTCTTTAACCAAAGCTCGTACGCGGATAAAACCTTCACTGTTGCATAGAGAATTGATAGACCTTTCCATTGATGTATAAATCAAGCCGATTCGAGCTAAAAAAAATTTATGGATTTTGCAAAAAAAAATCTTCGTCTTTAATGCCTTTGCGTGGCTATAATTTCTAACCAAAGCCTTGTAGGAGGTTGCGGTAAAAAAAATACTTGCTTAGATTTCTCACAGCTATCCACAAAAGAAAACCAGAAGCGTCTGCGATGTCTGGTTTTCGAAATATTGCAATTCAAAGTCACTTGACTGTTTTTCGACCGAGCACCTCATTTGGTTCTAATGAGATATTTCCGCAACCAAGCCTTGAAAAGAAATGGTATTTTCAGAATTTATACTCCCATTTAAGAGCTTTCTACCACTGAAAACCAAAACATTCTATGAGGTCTGGTTGTGAAAATAATTGCATCCAAAGTGAATCTAAAAATGCATCTCTGACCTCACCCAAAAACTCTTTGGAAGGCTATATTTCTTTAACCAAAGCTCGTACGCGGATAAAACCTTCACTGTTGCATAGAGAATTGATAGACCTTTCCATTGATGTATAAATCAAGCCGATTCGAGCTAAAAAAAATTTATGGATTTTGCAAAAAAAATCTTCGTCTTTAATGCCTTTGCGTGGCTATAATTTCTAACCAAAGCCTTGTAGGAGGTTGCGGTAAAAAAAATACTTGCTTAGATTTCTCACAGCTATCCACAAAAGAAAACCAGAAGCGCCTGCGATGTCTGGTTTTCGAAATATTGCAATTCAAAGTCACTTGACTGTTTTTCGACCGAGCACCTCATTTGGTTCTAATGAGATATTCCCGCAACCAAGCCTTGAAAAGAAATGGTATTTTCAGAATTTATAGTTCCATTTAAGAGCTTTCTACCACTGAAAACCAAAACATTCTATGAGGTCTGGTTGTGAAAATAATTGCATCCAAAGTGAATCTAAAAATGCATCTCTGACCTCACCCAAAAACTCTTTGGAAGGCTATATTTCTTTAACCAAAGCTCGTACGCGGCTAAAACCTTCACTGTTGCATAGAGAATTGATAGACCTTTCCATTGATGTATAAATCAAGCCGATTCGAGCTAAAAAAAATTTATGGATTTTGCAAAAAAAAATCTTCGTCTTTAATGCCTTTGCGTGGCTATAATTTCTAACCAAAGCCTTGTAGGAGGTTGCGGTAAAAAAAATACTTGCTTAGATTTCTCACAGCTATCCACAAAAGAAAACCAGAAGCGCCTGCGATGTCTGGTTTTCGAAATATTGCAATTCAAAGTCACTTGACTGTTTTTCGACCGAGCACCTCATTTGGTTCTAATGAGATATTCCCGCAACTAAGCCTTGAAAAGAAATGGTATTTTCAGAATTTATACTCCCATTTAAGAGCTTTCTACCACTGAAAACCAAAACATTCTATGAGGTCTGGTTGTGAAAATAATTGCATCCAAAGTGAATCTAAAAATGCATCTCTGACCTCACCCAAAAACTCTTTGGAAGGCTATATTTCTTTAACCAAAGCTCGTACGCGACTAAAACCTTCACTGTTGCATAGAGAATTGATAGACCTTTCCATTGATGTATAAATCAAGCCGATTCGAGCTAAAAAAATTTTATGGATTTTGCAAAAAAAATCTTCGTCTTTAATGCCTTTGCGTGGCTATAATTTCTAACCAAAGCCTTGTAGGAGGTTGCAGTAAAAAAAATACTTGCTTAGATTTCTCACAGCTATCCACAAAAGGACCGGAAGCGTCTGCGATGTCTGGTTTTCGAAATATTGCAATTCAAAGTCACTTGACTGTTTTTCGACCGAGCACCTCATTTGGTTCTAATGAGATATTCCCGCAACCAAGCCTTGAAAAGAAATGGTATTTTCAGAATTTATACTTCCATTTAAGAGCTTTCTACCACTGAAAACCAAAACATTCTATGAGGTCTGGTTGTGAAAATAATTGCATCCAAAGTGAATCTAAAAATGCATCTCTGACCTCACCCAAAAACTCTTTGGAAGGCTATATTTCTTTAACCAAAGCTCGTACGCGGCTAAAACCTTCACTGTTGCATAGAGAATTGATAGACCTTTCCATTGATGTATAAATCAAGCCGATTCGAGCTAAAAAAATTTTATGGATTTTGCAAAAAAAAAATCTTCGTCTTTAATGCCTTTGCGTGGCTATAATTTCTAACCAAAAGCCTTGTAGGAGGTTGCGGTAAAAAAAATACTTGCTTAGATTTCTCACAGCTATCCACAAAAGAAAACCGGAAGCGTCTGCGATGTCTGGTTTTCGAAATATTGCAATTCAAAGTCACTTGACTGTTTTTCGACCGAGCACCTCATTTGGTTCTAATGAGATATTCCCGCAACCAAGCCTTGAAAAGAAATGGTATTTTCAGAATTTATACTCCCAGTTAAGAGCTTTCTACCACTGAAAACCAAAACATTCTATGAGGTCTGGTTGTGAAAATAATTGCATCCAAAGTGAATCTAAAAATGCATCTCTGACCTCACCCAAAAACTCTTTGGAAGGGCTATATTTCTTTAACCAAAGCTCGTACGCGGCTAAAACCTTCACTGTTGCATAGAGAATTGATAGACCTTTCCATTGATGTATAAATCAAGCCGATTCGAGCTAAAAAAAATTTATGGATTTTGCAAAAAAAAATCTTCGTCTTTAATGCCTTTGCGTGGCTATAATTTCTAACCAAAGCCTTGTAGGAGGTTGCGGTAAAAAAAAAAACTTGCTTAGATTTCTCACAGCTATCCACAAAAGAAAACCAGAAGCGTCTGCGATGTCTGGGTTTTCGAAATATTGCAATTCAAAGTCACTTGACTGTTTTTCGACCGAGCACCTCATTTGGTTCTAATGAGATATTTCCGCAACCAAGCCTTGAAAAGAAATGGTATTTTCAGAATTTATACTCCCATTTAAGAGCTTTCTACCACTGAAAACCAAAACATTCTATGAGGTCTGGTTGTGAAAATAATTGCATCCAAAGTGAATCTAAAAATGCATCTCTGACCTCACCCAAAAACTCTTTGGAAGGCTATATTT
>CAJVQW010000037.1:0-66569 GCA_911387755.1 Chrysotoxum bicinctum
AACTAAAATTAAAAAATTAAAAAATTAAAATTGAATCACTGTTTTCAACAACCGACAATACAGCAGCCCATAACAATTGAGGCAACTTTTCTATTGAGAAATTGATGTTGTATAAACTTTTTTCAAAAGTGTTATAAGAAATTCAAATTACCACTCTTACCACTTACAAACAGCCCAGGGAACAAGCTGGTTTCAGAGAAGTATTTTCGACAACTGACCGGCTACACAAATCGTCGCTTTTCCGGCAGAGTGGCATAAGTCGAAATTTGCAAATTTTCAGGAGAGCCTTTTAAAGTTTTTTTTCATACTGAAAAAAAAAATTTCGTTGTTCATAAAAAGCATAACTCGAATGTTGAATAAGTGAAAAAATTGCATTTTTCGTTTGTTAAGTTTTATAAAAAACGAAATATTAAGAAAAAAAAAACAAAAATTGATTTATGCAATATTTATACGTAGAAAATGACAGGGATGTTTTTGAAAGTTGAGAGCGGCGCTTTTTCATAACTCGGAAACTAGAAGAAGTAGGTTAACGCCGATTACACAGAAAAATTGCGTTTGTTTTTCTGCTCAGTTCTGTGTTCAAAACTAAAAAACGACAAATTTCGACTTATGCCACTGTGCCGGAAAAGCGACGAAATGTAACGAGTATAAAAAACCGCTCTACCTCTAAAGCCCCTTTTAGACGATCAGTTGTTCCATCAGTTATCAGTTCAGCTGTTAGCTCAGTTAAAAAGGGCAGTGTATTTAGACGTCAGTCCGGTGTTTAGTTGAGCTTGTATGCTACTTCTCTTTTAACTGAATTGTGATAAAAAAAAGGGTCACTTTTCTTATACAAACATGGACACGCGCCATAATTATAATTCTGTTTTGACATATTGAAAAAAAAAACAGAAACTCGAATGACGACTGAACTGACAACTGAACTGAAAAATATTGACACATCAGTTTAACTGATAACTGAACTGAAAACTTATGGGAATTTCATCAGTTTCAGTTAAATGCTTCAGTTTTTGCATTTAGACATCAGTTGAACTGAAAGCTTAACTGAAATTGAAACTGAAATTTATTCATTGACTTCAGTAAAGCTTTTGACACTGTTGAACACAAAAGGATACGAACAGCACTAATAAATGAAAATGTAAATTCGATATTCATACTGCCAGATTTGTTTGACTGGGTATTTCAAAGCATACTTTTTTTAATATAGTGAATAAATTTAAAGGATCATATTACACAGGCTTTTAAATTGGGAATGAATATAAATGAGCTCTATGGACAATTTTAAATCATTTGAAAGAAAAATGCAAATCTCAATCAAAAACTTTCTTCGCACGAAAAAATCAAAAAATTAAATTAGGGAACGCCAAAACAATACGACAGTTCCCCTTGCGATAAAGCAAGCGATCAATGGTATGCGATGAGGGCATACTTTCTATCGCACGCTATGAAAATATAGCTGCGATGGCGATCTCTACTTACTATAATGAAAGCATGCTCTGGATTCATCGCTAATAGAGACTGCATGTGAGGACTGCATTTACAGGAAAGCGATTTTAAATCTTTGTTTCTCTTTTGAATTCTTTTTGATTGCATGAATGCTTTTAAAGACAGCGATTTTTAACCAAAGTTAACTTTGTTCTATTGAAAAGGAGTCATCACTCCGCACTCTTCACTGCACTTATTTAATAGAAGTTCGCTCACTGAACACCAAATAGATATGAAACATACCCGAGAAATATAGAATAACTCATAGAAGATATAACGATAACTCTGCAAATTTTCCAACCCCTGCAACACTTAGATGCTTTTTTGGCGATGTCGAATATGTGATCAATCAAGATAAGGTGGAATCTGATGCATATCCCGAGAACTGATAGATGTTAGGTTTCCCCAATGTAAATAGTAAATCCCATTCGTGAATAGTGGCATACTGGGAAGATTTCATTTTATCGAAAGAAGATAGCATTGAGTTTTTGAAGCTTTAAATTCTACTCGGTTTTTATTCCCCAAAAGACAATTAATGCTATTGAGATCAGAATTTAATGAGCTTATCATACGCTGCCGTTCAAGTTCCACATCTAAAGAACAAGGAAATGCTCCTGGAAACAAATATGAGAAGCTGAGGGTACTGTCACCAGCAAAATAATTTAATGGAGTAGATTGTTGATAAATATGAGGAAGAGAGTGGATGTCAAAACAGAGCCCTGGGGTAAGCCACCAGATATTTTATGAATAACAGACTTGAGTTCATCCAATACGACTTTTATTGAGTGGTTCGAAAGATAATTTCTAATCCAACGAAGAAGAAAATAATCGATACCATGTAACGTTTTATAAGTGTATATTCAGTCAAAATTTTTCTTTGCCAAGCCATCTATAACGTAAATTAAATTCACGCAAATACCAAACGTAAGATTTATATATCTACTATCTGTAACGTAAAAATTATTTACACATATATATAAAAAGGTTGTAAGTTGTAAGCGTAATTAATATATATATACGTATATACATATATATATATATACATATATACATATACATATACACACACCTACATACCAAATGCAAGGCATCTATGCATAACATAAAAAAATTTTGCCTCCTTCCATCATACGACCACAGAAACGTGAGCCGATATCGGAACCCACTGACCCTAATTCCTAAAAGAAGGAACCCGAGGATCAGCCAGACCTCTACCCTTCTCTAGCTCGCGTCTATCCTTTGGATATGAACAGGTGTTCGTCATATCCTAACATTCCCAAACACTGACAATACCATACACCTTTCACGACCTACAAACATCCTTATACAGCGCTTGTCCTCTAAACACTCGCTCCATACTCGAGATGTCAAAGGCTTCGATCATGAACACAGGAGTGAATCGCTGGAAGTCCCAATAGTAATCACAGAGTAGGTATTAACCACCCCAACGTCTAGGGAATAGACTTAGGTCCAGCCCCGCCACTCGCTATGTCATAAACTTCGGAAATGGAAGGAATCATCCACTCTTTCAATCCTATCAACCTCACCCAAGACACTAACCGCCGTTGTCCTAGAGTGTTGCTGGTATGAAATGGAAGAGGAAGTTGTCTACGATCGACCATCGCTTTAGTGATCTGCAGCCACCCTGCCCTATAGTAGCTCAGTAAAGGGGGCGGGTTCTTGCTCTGGGATCATAGACGTGTGTTACATTTTTATCCTGCAGATCTGGGCTCTGGTATTCTGAACCCTAATAGAATTTTAATCGCTGGGGCCCGTTCAACAACATAGCACCGATAACACAACCAAAAAAAAATCTAGACCTACTGAGTTCGGTTGATGTCACGCACCTCCATGTGACCTTGAGTTGCTTTCTAAACTAAGAAAACCCAGGAAGAAGAAAAAGTGATTCTACTCACACCACAGACAGAGCGCGAAAGCATACTAATGGTATACAGGGTGTCCCACAGTCACCGCCCCAAATGAAAACCATGGATTCCAGAGGTCATTTTAAGTCGAAAAACTTATGAGGTAATTTTCTCGTTTTCGTCCCGTTTTCGAGTTATAACGGTTTTTATGATTTTTGCTCTCTTTTTCCTTAACTAGCTTTATCTTTGCCAAACTACGTACGATTCATAAGATTTTTTTTATAACCAATCAAGAATTTATTACAGTTTTAGTTTGTCTCAGAACTTTTTTTTCTGTGGGCAACCGTTTCTCCGCAATTTTGCATCAAACCCAATTTTTTTCGTTTTTTAAGTTGTTTTTTTCACTTCGATATCATTTTTTTTCAAAAAAACATGTTAATGAGTATTAATTTTTTTCGTTAATTATTAAAGCCCAGTTCATTTTCTTAAAAAAAATATTTTTTTTTCCTTAAAAAGAATACTAAATGTAATTAACAACAAATAAACAAACTGAGTGAATTTAAAAAAAAAAATAATTTTTAAATACAAAATTAACTTTTTCTGAGCTATTGTGGTTAAGAAAAGGACAAATAGATAAAGTTGTCCCATTTCAGCGTATATTAATAACATTTCCAGATATTCTTGATTAGTGTAATCCATTGTTCGCAAATAATTGAAAAAAACTACAACTTGCATAACAAATCCAAAATGGAGTATCAAGTGAAAGAACACGACGCGGACACTAGTTCACGCGAGAAAGACATTTACAACCATCAAATCATAATGCAAATTTTTACTGTTTACATTAGTTAACGGTCTTACTAATTAACTTTATCTACTTGTCCTTTTCTTAACCACAATAGCTCAGAAAAAGTTAATTTTGTATTTAAAAATTATTTTTTTTTTAAATTCACTCAGTTTGTTTATTTTTTGTTAATTACATTTAGTATTCTTTTTAAGGAAAAAAAAATATTTAATTTTAGAAAATGAACTGGGCTTTAATAATAAGTGAAAAAAATTAATACTCATTAACGTGTTTTTTTTGAATAAATTGATATCAAAGTGAAAAAAACTACTTAAAAAAACGAAAAAAATTGGGTTTGATGCAAAATTGCGGAGAAACGGTTGTCCGCAGAAAAAAAAGTCTTCGGACAAACTAAAACTGTAATAAATTCTTGATTGGTTGTAAAAAAAAATCTTACGAATCGGACGCAGTTTGGCAAAGATAAAGCCAGTTAAGGGAAAAATAATAAAAACTGTTATAACTCGAAAACGGGCCGAAAACGAGAAAATTACCTCTTAAGTTTTTCGACTTAAAATGACCTCAGGAATCCATGGTTTTCATTTGGGGCGGTGACTGTGGGACACCCTGTATATAGCTGGTAGTATATACATTGAACCAAGTTAACTCCCCATACATCTAACGTTCAACAATATTAATAAGATAAGGGAGGAAGGTGTCTCACTCGAATTGAGGGGGATCAAAGATGTTGTAAAGAACCCCCTTGGGCCTCTTAACCCACCCAAGATTGAAGCAAGAATCAACTCTCTCACTCCAAGCCGTTGTTCTTCATGGACCATAAAAAGTTTTATTAAAAAGGAACCCCTAAATCGAAGGAAAGGTAAAGTCCTATTTACTCGTCTATCTCATACTTAACTTTCCTGTTGTTACACTATTTCACCTTGTCCAACGGAGAGTTGCGTCCACTCCCTATAGTAATGATTACCTTATCCAATCATCGTATCTTTTCAGAAATAATAACTTCGCAATATTCGCTTCAGCATAGTATGCCTTTTATTTACTATAACTTAATGCTAACAGAGTATGTCTTAGAAACTACCTAATTCAAAAACCTGACAACGATATTTCTGTAATTTTACTCAAAGAAAATAATAATCAGAACTTCACAAATCTATTTAAAATTATTCAAACTTCAATATGAAAAAAAAATCTTATGTATTATTTTTTTTTTTGCTCAATATACAACAAAATTTTGCAATTTGTACTGCCTACGTAAACTTCTTACAAGAATAGATCAAAATAACAAAAAAACGGTAATGTATTGGCTTAATAAAACTAATACTGACTCTATTCCATAGACATCCAAAAAAAAATAAAGTGTGGAATTTAACCGAAGAAGCCAAATTAATCAACAAAATGCATAGTGCAACCGAGCACTCCGACGGGCTGTACTACAGTTCTATAACCGGCAAAGCGAAATTATTCCCTCGGACTATGCGGCCGCTGACTCCAGATTCGAAATCTGTGACAGATGACCTCGCAAAAAACAAAATAATAAACGGATATTCGCGAATCAACCGTAGCGTATAATCGCGAACTTGATTTCAAATAAGATTATCGGGTTTTCTATTATCAACAACCCCACAAAAAAAAACAATTTTCGACGCTGACGAATATTACCTCATAAGATGGGTACCCCAAAAAAAAATTCTCAAACCGTTTGTTCGAGGGACCAACAATTACAAAATTCAAAAATCAATATATATATATATGTATGTAATATAGGTTCAAAAATATCAATTCAATATTATTTATAAAAATTTTACCATTTACGAATGGGTGTTTCCAAAATCTGAAACAATCCCATATACCGTCGCAGCAGTGCACTCCTGGTTGGCTAAAAAGTTTATGATTAGTGTTTTATATGGATATGATTAGATACATATATGACTTCAAGAATTTCAAACTATACTCTGATCTCGAACTAGACAATGTGAGATTCGTCTTTGGACCAATAGATCTGTAATATAATATAGTTTCAACACAAAGAAAGGACAATTGTTCACTCGAAAAAAAAAATTATCTAACCGAATCGATACTCGGAGCGGAGTAGCTTAGCTATTCACGATATGTACATGTGATTTATCTTAGATATCAACGCGTTATGTATCTTCTGATGCTTCGACCACCGTTTCCCTGGTTCACGGACTGTATGCTCGGAGTGCAATCGCCAAAAGTCTCGTCCAACTAAGTACCCGGTTGTCTTTCTAGAACTACGAATGATTTTCTCGACTTAGGTGGATAGATACTCTAAGGAATTAAGCCTCACAATGTAAGAGAATAATTTTTTTTCAATAGTGAGATGTACTTTAAGGATACTTCTTAGGACAGATATAACAGTGCAAACATAAAAAGTGATAATACAAAATAATACTAAAATATAAGTAAAAATGTACGATAACCTAGGCGTGTATTGATGACTCTGCTCTGAAGTGGTTAGCGGACTCGTCCCCAGAAACTTTTCGTACGACGCAATGTTTGCGATACGACTTCTTGACGTTCAAGAAAAAGTATCTCGACTTGGGGCTGGCGGATGGAAGTCTCTGGCCCACGTAAGAGTTGCTTGCCTCTTCTCTGGTTGCGGCTACCGCACTTGGTGGACCCTTCCTCGCTCTGGTTTTGCAGATGTACACTTAGTTGTACCTTTTGAAATCGCGTTCGACTGTAGACACTAATTTTCCAGATTGGATTTTTTTGTGTTTGGAGGAATTCTTTTTGATCTTGTTTTTTTTCTTTTTTTTTTTCTTCTGGCGCGAGTGCAATTTCGGTGCGTCTAACCACTTCACTCCTATTCTGCCGCTTATGAATAAAAATTTTTAGAGAATTTTTACCTGGGGTGTTCTGTGCACTTGTATTATAGTGGGGGTGATTGGGGATGAAACTATGGTTCAGAAATCCTTTATCTCCAAAGAAAAACTTTATGATTGAGTGAATGGGGTTCTCCTGACTGCCGTCATCCGTTTACGATTCCTGGATGGGTGCAGTAAAATTCTTTCCCTATTCCCACAGCAAATCTTGATATGGTGTAAGAAACAATTCCTGTCAACTGAGAAACAAAAACGTGGCGGGTGTTAGATTTTCACCAAATAATGATTATATATGTGAAGTTGAAAACATCGCCCACGCGATACAAAATTCATAGAAGTTATGAAAGTTGGCTAACAAATACTCTACGAATTTGCAGACTTACCTCTCCTTCATATCCTCTACTATAATTTTTCTTTAATTATTTCTTTTTTCCGTGTTAAAACAGGGGGCGGCTCGCTAGACACGATCTTGATGGTGGCACAGTCAGTTTGTAAAAGAACAATCTGGAAAAGGTGCCATCATGTTGCGGATAAGAGTGTGTGTGTGTCTGACAAACGTGGCGCGCATTTCCGATTTGGGCGTAGCATTGCCAGCTATGCAAAAATAGTAATTCAGCACTTTTCGCGGACTGCACTACCGGCATTGGAATTTTGGTGGTGCGGACACGCCTGCAATGTGCTCGCGGCTGGGTTTCGTGAATTTTGTAAATGTTTTCTTACACTTTCACGCATTTTAAAAAAGATAATGCAGAAATTTTCCTTACACAGCTTGAGGTTTTGACCAAGGCTTCGTAGATCAAAAACTCAAGAAAGAGGACATATTGAATAAGGCTCTGAGCAAAGACAAAAAGAAAGTGATTTGACCATCACCGAAAAGGAGTCTCATGCACAGCTGAGTGCCGGGCATGACATATAGTACAAAAAAAACGTTTAATGAACTGATATCGCGACCACACTATCTCTTCAAATCCTTGGTGTGTGATACAGATTTGTGACCTTTTTGATCTACCACCTCATACAAATTATTACCAATGATTTTACTAACTTTCACCTTGATGAATTTGGGACATAGTTTAGCACTTAGATGTTTAGACGCGTCACTCAAAATTTGATTCCTCTTGAAAATTTCGTCTCCTATTTGAAATTCAATTTTTCTACTGCGAAGGTTATACGTCTTTTCGTAAGCTTCGTGAGTCTTTTCCAAAGCAGACTTTAAATAGGAGTGGAGAATATTCATTTTTGCGACCATTGGTAGCCAATCTATCTCCGAATGGTTCAGTCCATTCAAGTTTCACAACAAGCGATAATCTGCCCCGTGTTCTATCATTCGCTGACCAAATAAGGCCTCATAAGGGGACATCGTGAGAGTTGAATGTACTGTCGTGCGTAAAGCACTACTAATCGAGGACAAATGGGCGTCCCAATTGGTTTGACGAGGGTCCACATAAGATCTAATGGCCGCTAGGATGGAGCGATTAACACGCTCACTAGCGTTTGACTGCGGAGCATACACTGCCGTGCGGTAGTGTTTGATTCCGAAAACATCTACTAATTTTTGAAATTCTTTACCAATAAACTGTGTGCCGTTGTCGGAGAGAATGCTCTCTGGCACTCCATAAATTAAGAAAACATCGTCTCGAAGGAATTTTACTACGTTTTCCGCCGTTGCCTTGCGTAGTGGTTTGATAATAACAAACTTCGTGAGCTGATCTACTACGATCACAATGTAAACATTTCCGCTTCTTGACCTGGGGTAGGGCCCAAGAAAATCAACATATAAGTGTTGGAATGGCCTTTCTACCTGGAAACTACTTCCTATTTCTGTTCGTAGAGTCTTATTCGAAGCCTTACTGGTCTTGCATACTTCACACCGATCAACGAAAGTTTTCACTTGTGAGAACATGTTCGGCCAATAGAACCTCTCTCGTAACCTATAAAGTGTTTTAACTACGCCACCGTGCGAAGCACGTGGGGGATTGTGAGCCAGTGAAATTAACGAATCAGTCATCTCTGACGGGAACCACAATTTCCAAATAAGATCGTCGGCCAAGGGATTGCCTACTGCATGTCTCGTACGTTTGTAAATAAACCCTTCCGACACTTTGAGATCTGGGAGTCGCTCCTGGTCCCACCTGATATGACTGATGAGCTCAATGTAACCTTTCGACTTGAATGACGGATCGTCTAGGTCAATGTTGAGCACCCCCGTGATTTCGGCCCGTGATAGACATGAGAGAAAGGCTTCTACTGTCAACTCGTCGCCTTCATACACTCTTGACAGTGCGTCGGGTACGACATTCAACGTTCCCTTCCGATGTTCTACCACAAAATCGAAACCCTGGAGACGCATACTCCACCTGGCCAATCTACCGGTTGGATCCCTAAGATTCATCAGCCATTTCAGGCTGGAATGGTCCGTAATTACTCGAAAACGGTATCCCTCAACATAGGGTCTGAATTTCTGGATTCCCAGAAAAGCAGCGAGACATTCGCGCTCGGTAACCGAATAATTCCTCTGTGCAGGGTTCAGTTTCTGGGAGAAGTAATAGATAGGTTGCTCTGCCCCTTCTTCATTCCGCTGACAGAGAACACATCCGATACCGGACGCAGATGCATCACACAAAATAACAAATTCTTTTGAAAAATCAGGATTGACCAACACGGGTGCTGAAGTTAAAGCTTGTTTAATACTTTGGAATGCTTCAATAGCTTCTTGACTGAGCTTGAACGGCTTACCTTTCTTTAATGTATCGGTGAAAGGAGCAGCAAGAGCGGAGTAGTTTTTCACGAATCTCCGGTACCAACCTGCCATGCCCAAGAAACGTCGGACTTGACGAATCGTTGTCGGCACTGGAAATTCTGTGATTGCTGCAATTTTGTCGTTGTCAACCTTTAAACACCCCTGCCCTAGCTTATACCCGAGATAGTGAAGTTCATCAAAGCAAAATCTAGACTTCTCGACGTTTATAGTCAGACCAGCACTAGTCAAACTCTCACTAACCAGTTTCAGAATCCGGAGATGCTCGTCGAAATCCTTAGACACAACCAAGAGATCGTCGAGGTAAACAAATACTCTTTCTTGTAACTCTGTCGGAATTACTCGGCTCATTAGGTCACTCAGACTTTGCGCAGCATTACACAGGCCGAATGGCATCACCTTGAAATGGTATAACCGTCGCCCAGGTACTTGGAATGCCGTCTTTTCCCTTGACGATTCCTCCAGCGGTATCTGCCAGAACGCATCCTTCAGATCCACGCTTGAAATAAAGCGTGTATCTGAAAGACGCGCCAACAGCCCTTCTATATGCGGAATCGGTCTCGCATCTTTTTTGGTTACCGAGTTCACCTTCCGAAAGTCCAGGCACAATCGGTTCTTACCAGGCTTGCGTACAAGCACAACTGGGGAACTCCATGCGCTGGAACTCTCTTCGATGACTCCCAATGAAAGCATTCGATCCAACTTTGCATCCATTAGGGTTTGTATTGCTGGAGAAATCGCGTAGTACCTCTGCTTGATAGGCGTCGCGTCACCCGTATCTATATGATGCTGAACCAAATTCGTTTTTCCCAGTCCCCGGACTGCGAAAGAAGGAAAACTGCGAATAACATCCTGGAGTCTGCTATAATCTTCATTACTCAGCTTTATTTGATTGGTGGGTCTTTCATCTGAACCACTGGGTATCGTTCCCGAAATTCCCGAAATTATGTGAGGCGCGAGATGGAATTCTCGCCAAAAGTCTACGCCTAAAACTAGACGTTGAGTTAGTGACGGAACGATATATATATTCATTCTCTTCCTCATGTCCTTGTACTGGATCACCGCCGCGATCACTCCCACAACTTCTTGCTTGGCCCCGTCCGCGGTGGACACAGTAGCACCTATCTTCCTAATGGCAATGCCTTTCTCTTTAAGGTAACCGAGCATATCCGTGCCTAGGCAAGTTATGCTGGCCCCTGAATCTAAGAGACCAAGAAATTTGTCGCCAAATATCTCAACGGTCACATATGGACGAGGATCGTTTGAATCTCCTCCTAAGGTGGCGGAAGCTATGGTTCGATAGGTAGTCCGCTTCTGGTGGAAGCGATACCTAGTTCTTCTAATTCGTTTGGACAACTTTGGAAAAGTTACTAATCTTTTGCGTACTTCATAATAATTCCGTAATCTTTCGTGAAAAGGTTTCTTATATAATGGTTCTGGTTTTGGTTCCTCAATATTCAAAATAGGTTTGGTTTTTACTTCGGTCATAATTTGGTTTGGTTTCAAAATAATTTTAGTAGTTTCAAGCGGTGACTTAAAATCAGGTTTTTGAACTCCGGGTACGCCTAAGGAGCGAACCCCCCCGGACGGTGGGTTGTTCCTCTTCGAGTTTCCCGCACATCTAGGACATGAGGGACTAAATGCGTCCGCCATTCCGCAACGGTAGCAGAAAATATTACGTGTTAAACTTGTGCAGTCGCGGAAATCATGACCCACGCCCTGACAATTCCAGCACTTCCTCTGGTTACTGTCTTTGTGGATCGCTTCCACGCTTTCTGGCAATGCAACAGTTGAATCTCCACATGGCTCTACGTCAACTTCACTGACGTAACGTTTTGCTGGAGGCCGGTGCGTGTTCGGCACCAAATTAGATCGCGGGCCCTCCTGTCGGTCAAGAAACTTCTCAATCGTGCGGCACACATATACCAATTGTCTTAAACTATGTGTACTAAAGGTAACGAGTAGTTCTCCCATTCGCCTCTTTACATTCGTCTTTATGATTTCGATTAGTTCCTTCTCCGTCTTCGGGACACGCATCCGAGAATTAATCTGCAGCAAGGCGTCGTAGAAGGCGTTGAACGATTCGCCGTTTTGCTGCTTTTTATCTGATAGTTTTCGAGCCAGTTCAGTATCTGTGTCCAGACTACGGAACTGTTCGATCAAAGCTGTTTCTAGCGAGAGCCATGACGTGTGTCTGTTACTCTTCAAGTACATCCAATACTATGACTCGGCTCGACCCGAAACAAAGTGATGAAAACTCACCGCGATCTCGTCCCAAGGAACATTGTAGCTATATCTAACCCGCTTGAGTCGGAATAAAAAGTCTTCCACAGACATGTTCATGCCATCGAATTTGATTCCCCACTTGTGGTACTGAGGATGTTTATTAAACGAGTTCGTGTTAGGGAGCGCTTGTGCCCGCGGAGAGGAGGTAGCAGGTGAGTCACCTAAATTAAGAGCGTTCATTCGCGTTAGGAAGTCGTCAATATTCGAACCCAGAGCCATGCCTATCGGATGCACCATCGGAACATTCGGTACAGCTACTGGTTCTGCCTGGGGTGTCGGGCGTGTTGCTAAGTTCTGTGTGACTGTCACTTGTCCCACACCGTTACTTCCCGTCGTCGTTCCGGAAGGAATATTCCCCGTCTCAACACGTGTTTTGACTGGTTGCAGGTATGAGAGCCGGAGCACTGGGAGCAGAAGTATGATGAGGAGCAGAAATATTCGAAGGAGCAGGCGGATTAGGGTTAGCTGATCTTCCTTGGATTAGATACGCAACTTGCTCTAACAGAAGGGCTTGGCTACGAGCCAGCTCTTCTTTCATAAATCGCCTATCATCTAACCTATGTAGCTCAACAGTAGCTGATACTACCTCCTGGATATATGCGGACCGATCCGCAGCTTCTTGAAGAAGTCTCAGATCTTCGGTAGTTGGTTCCCCGTCGCTCTCTTCATTCTGACCTCCGGTATTGTTTCCTGAATTTTCAAAAACAGCTCCCGGTACATTCATCTGACCACTCTGGCTCTGACTACCACTTGCAGGAGACATTATGACCACGTCTCGTAACTGTGGGTTATAAGCGCTTGTGACAATAACTTTACGTCCCTTCCCACTCATTTACTGTGCTTCAACAAAACGACTAAAAAAAAACTTATGATATCCTAATAATCTGTAGAGAGAAAATTTTCAATCTGCCGATTCAATTCTCCACGAAAAATTTAAAAAAAAATAAAAAGTGTGCCAATAAAAAATGTCTTCCTCAAAGATGTTCTCTTCGGAGACTCAGGATATCCTCACAACAAAACAAAAATGTTTAATAAAAAAAAACTAATACTAATATAGGATTTCTTCTATTCTTACCATCTAAAACGTAATAAAAAAAAATTGTACTTTAGTTTTTTTCCTTTTTCAAAAAAAAATCTATATACCTATATGGTAAACTCAATTACTACTAATATGCTAATCCAAAAAACTATCTCAATACTTAAGATACTACATCTATTACGATGGCTTTATTAACCAAAAAAACTGTACTCTTGAGAATGAGGAACTCACAACTTCTCATTCCCAAAGACTTAAATCTCAAAACTGACTTAACAATGGACGGAAAAACTCACAACTTAACCGCCTCACTGAACTAAACAACTCTAGACTTTATGCTCAAAAGACAACTCTAAACCTTAAACTTCTCAATACTCAGATATTCTTATCAAAAAAAAAATCTTCATCAAATAATACTCAAAAAAAACGTATAATTGGGTTTTCATAAAAAGGTTCGGGAGTGGGCAACTCCCGTCAGAACAAGGTGTGTAATGAAATCAGATTGCAACCACTGATCTCCCAACTCCGAAAACAAAAAAAAATCTTAGTGTGTGTAGACTCAAAACTATTCGTGCTCAAAAAAAAATCAGCCAATCGAAAGAACATTCGTCAGAAGTGGTGCGGGATCATGATGCTACTACAGACGTGCGTCAGGATCTAGATCACCAACCACCGGTTAGCATTTCACGACACCACTCACAACTTCTTCAAAATAAACTCCTCTAATCGTCTAATTCTCGCATCTGTGTGTTGTGGCCTGTTGATTCTCCATAAAGGATTGAAAGACAAAATAAAAATAGGTTGAAACGGGAGGATATCTTCAGGCGAGCGAATAGCTTCTGCAGCTGACGTGCGTCAGGACACTAATCTCTAACCACCGGTCAGAAGACCTGTTCGCTCTTCTCCGAAATCCTTTCTTTGCTATCGCTTTTGGAACCTTACTTACGTTGCAACTGACAACTAGGCAGACATACGCCCAGTCCGGACAAAAGTCAGAAAAATTCCAATACCACGAGAAGGTGAGGGATCTGAGAATGGACCTAATGCAACAGACAAGACTCAGGAACTTGATCACTAAATCTCCGGACAAAATAGCCTCCATACCCAGTCCTCGCTGACGTTCTTCTAACAAGAAAATTAATCAACCTACAATAAAAAAATAATTTTCGCAAAAAAGAATCTTTTATTTTTCTTGCTCTACCACCAAAATTCACTTAACTTTCCTAACACTCAAGAGTCAACCTAATTCTACATAAATCTTCCCTTCGGTCGTTCGGACTAATCGGGCCCCACGTTGGGCGCCATCTGTAACGTTTTATATGTGTATATTCAGTCAAAATTTTTCTTTGCCAAGCCATCTATAACGTAAATTAAATTCACGCAAATACCAAACGTAAGATTTATATATCTACTATCTGTAACGTAAAAATTATTTACACATATATATAAAAAGGTTGTAAGTTGTAAGCGTAATTAATATATATATACGTATATACATATATATATATATACATATATACATATACATATACACACACCTACATACCAAATGCAAGGCATCTATGCATAACATAAAAAAATTTTGCCTCCTTCCATCATACGACCACAGAAACGTGAGCCGATATCGGAACCCACTGACCCTAATTCCTAAAAGAAGGAACCCGAGGATCAGCCAGACCTCTACCCTTCTCTAGCTCGCGTCTATCCTTTGGATATGAACAGGTGTTCGTCATATCCTAACATTCCCAAACACTGACAATACCATACACCTTTCACGACCTACAAACATCCTTATACAGCGCTTGTCCTCTAAACACTCGCTCCATACTCGAGATGTCAAAGGCTTCGATCATGAACACAGGAGTGAATCGCTGGAAGTCCCAATAGTAATCACAGAGTAGGTATTAACCACCCCAACGTCTAGGGAATAGACTTAGGTCCAGCCCCGCCACTCGCTATGTCATAAACTTCGGAAATGGAAGGAATCATCCACTCTTTCAATCCTATCAACCTCACCCAAGACACTAACCGCCGTTGTCCTAGAGTGTTGCTGGTATGAAATGGAAGAGGAAGTTGTCTACGATCGACCATCGCTTTAGTGATCTGCAGCCACCCTGCCCTATAGTAGCTCAGTAAAGGGGGCGGGTTCTTGCTCTGGGATCATAGACGTGTGTTACATTTTTATCCTGCAGATCTGGGCTCTGGTATTCTGAACCCTAATAGAATTTTAATCGCTGGGGCCCGTTCAACAACATAGCACCGATAACACAACCAAAAAAAAATCTAGACCTACTGAGTTCGGTTGATGTCACGCACCTCCATGTGACCTTGAGTTGCTTTCTAAACTAAGAAAACCCAGGAAGAAGAAAAAGTGATTCTACTCACACCACAGACAGAGCGCGAAAGCATACTAATGGTATATATAGCTGGTAGTATATACATTGAACCAAGTTAACTCCCCATACATCTAACGTTCAACAATATTAATAAGATAAGGGAGGAAGGTGTCTCACTCGAATTGAGGGGGATCAAAGATGTTGTAAAGAACCCCCTTGGCCTCTTAACCCACCCAAGATTGAAGCAAGAATCAACTCTCTCACTCCAAGCCGTTGTTCTTCATGGACCATAAAAAGTTTTATTAAAAAGGAACCCCTAAATCGAAGGAAAGGTAAAGTCCTATTTACTCGTCTATCTCATACTTAACTTTCCTGTTGTTACACTATTTCACCTTGTCCAACGGAGAGTTGCGTCCACTCCCTATAGTAATGATTACCTTATCCAATCATCGTATCTTTTCAGAAATAATAACTTCGCAATATTCGCTTCAGCATAGTATGCCTTTTATTTACTATAACTTAATGCTAACAGAGTATGTCTTAGAAACTACCTAATTCAAAAACCTGACAACGATATTTCTGTAATTTTACTCAAAGAAAATAATAATCAGAACTTCACAAATCTATTTAAAATTATTCAAACTTCAATATGAAAAAAAAATCTTATGTATTATTTTTTTTTTTGCTCAATATACAACAAAATTTTGCAATTTGTACTGCCTACGTAAACTTCTTACAAGAATAGATCAAAATAACAAAAAAACGGTAATGTATTGGCTTAATAAAACTAATACTGACTCTATTCCATAGACATCCAAAAAAAAATAAAGTGTGGAATTTAACCGAAGAAGCCAAATTAATCAACAAAATGCATAGTGCAACCGAGCACTCCGACGGGCTGTACTACAGTTCTATAACCGGCAAAGCGAAATTATTCCCTCGGACTATGCGGCCGCTGACTCCAGATTCGAAATCTGTGACAGATGACCTCGCAAAAAACAAAATAATAAACGGATATTCGCGACTCAACCGTAGCGTATAATCGCGAACTTGATTTCAAATAAGATTATCGGGTTTTCTATTATCAACAACCCCACAAAAAAAAAAACAATTTTCGACGCTGACGAATATTACCTCATAAGATGGGTACCCCAAAAAAAAATTCTCAAACCGTTTGTTCGAGGGACCAACAATTACAAAATTCAAAAATCAATATATATATATATGTATGTAATATAGGTTCAAAAATATCAATTCAGCAGTGCACTCCTGGTTGGCTAAAAAGTTTATGATTAGTGTTTTATATGGATATGATTAGATACATATATGACTTCAAGAATTTCAAACTATACTCTGATCTCGAACTAGACAATGTGAGATTCGTCTTTGGACCAATAGATCTGTAATATAATATAGTTTCAACACAAAGAAAGGACAATTGTTCACTCGAAAAAAAAAATTATCTAACCGAATCGATACTCGGAGCGGAGTAGCTTAGCTATTCACGATATGTACATGTGATTTATCTTAGATATCAACGCGTTATGTATCTTCTGATGCTTCGACCACCGTTTCCCTGGTTCACGGACTGTATGCTCGGAGTGCAATCGCCAAAAGTCTCGTCCAACTAAGTACCCGGTTGTCTTTCTAGAACTACGAATGATTTTCTCGACTTAGGTGGATAGATACTCTAAGGAATTAAGCCTCACAATGTAAGAGAATAATTTTTTTTCAATAGTGAGATGTACTTTAAGGATACTTCTTAGGACAGATATAACAGTGCAAACATAAAAAGTGATAATACAAAATAATACTAAAATATAAGTAAAAATGTACGATAACCTAGGCGTGTATTGATGACTCTGCTCTGAAGTGGTTAGCGGACTCGTCCCCAGAAACTTTTCGTACGACGCAATGTTTGCGATACGACTTCTTGACGTTCAAGAAAAAGTATCTCGACTTGGGGCTGGCGGATGGAAGTCTCTGGCCCACGTAAGAGTTGCTTGCCTCTTCTCTGGTTGCGGCTACCGCACTTGGTGGACCCTTCCTCGCTCTGGTTTTGCAGATGTACACTTAGTTGTACCTTTTGAAATCGCGTTCGACTGTAGACACTAATTTTCC
The DNA here is from genome assembly GCA_911387755.1 of Chrysotoxum bicinctum. Taxonomy (NCBI): domain Eukaryota; kingdom Metazoa; phylum Arthropoda; class Insecta; order Diptera; family Syrphidae; genus Chrysotoxum; species Chrysotoxum bicinctum. Next base: position 17,536 of record CAJVQW010000037.1, read on the forward strand.
AGATTGGATTTTTTTGTGTTTGGAGGAATTCTTTTTGATCTTGTTTTTTTTCTTTTTTTTTTTCTTCTGGCGCGAGTGCAATTTCGGTGCGTCTAACCACTTCACTCCTATTCTGCCGCTTATGAATAAAAATTTTTAGAGAATTTTTACCTGGGGTGTTCTGTGCACTTGTATTATAGTGGGGGGGATTGGGGATGAAACTATGGTTCAGAAATCCTTTATCTCCAAAGAAAAACTTTATGATTGAGTGAATGGGGTGCTCCTGACTGCCGTCATCCGTTTACGATTCCTGGATGGGTGCAGTAAAATTCTTTCCCTATTCCCACAGCAAATCTTGATATGGTGTAAGAAACAATTCCTGTCAACTGAGAAACAAAAACGTGGCGGGTGTTAGATTTTCACCAAATAATGATTATATATGTGAAGTTGAAAACATCGCCCACGCGATACAAAGTTCATAGAAGTTATGAAAGTTGGCTAACAAATACTCTACGAATTTGCAGACTTACCTCTCCTTCATATCCTCTACTATAATTTTTCTTTAATTATTTCTTTTTTCCGTGTTAAAACAGGGGGCGGCTCGCTAGACACGATCTTGATGGTGGCACAGTCAGTTTGTAAAAGAACAATCTGGAAAAGGTGCCATCATGTTGCGGATAAGAGTGTGTGTGTGTCTGACAAACGTGGCGCGCATTTCCGATTTGGGCGTAGCATTGCCAGCTATGCAAAAATAGTAATTCAGCACTTTTCGCGGACTGCACTACCGGCATTGGAATTTTGGTGGTGCGGACACGCCTGCAATGTGCTCGCGGCTGGGTTTCGTGAATTTTGTAAATGTTTTCTTACACTTTCACGCATTTTAAAAAAGATAATGCAGAAATTTTCCTTACACAGCTTGAGGTTTTGACCAAGGCTTCGTAGATCAAAAACTCAAGAAAGAGGACATATTGAATAAGGCTCTGAGCAAAGACAAAAAGAAAGTGATTTGACCATCACCGAAAAGGAGTCTCATGCACAGCTGAGTGCCGGGCATGACATATAGTACAAAAAAAACGTTTAATGAACTGATATCGCGACCACACTATCTCTTCAAATCCTTGGTGTGTGATACAGATTTGTGACCTTTTTGATCTACCACCTCATACAAATTATTACCAATGATTTTACTAACTTTCACCTTGATGAATTTGGGACATAGTTTAGCACTTAGATGTTTAGACGCGTCACTCAAAATTTGATTCCTCTTGAAAATTTCGTCTCCTATTTGAAATTCAATTTTTCTACTGCGAAGGTTATACGTCTTTTCGTAAGCTTCGTGAGTCTTTTCCAAAGCAGACTTTAAATAGGAGTGGAGAATATTCATTTTTGCGACCATTGGTAGCCAATCTATCTCCGAATGGTTCAGTCCATTCAAGTTTCTCAACAAGCGATAATCTGCCCCGTGTTCTATCATTCGCTGACCAAATAAGGCCTCATAAGGGGACATCGTGAGAGTTGAATGTACTGTCGTGCGTAAAGCACTACTAATCGAGGACAAATGGGCGTCCCAATTGGTTTGACGAGGGTCCACATAAGATCTAATGGCCGCTAGGATGGAGCGATTAACACGCTCACTAGCGTTTGACTGCGGAGCATACACTGCCGTGCGGTAGTGTTTGATTCCGAAAACATCTACTAATTTTTGAAATTCTTTACCAATAAACTGTGTGCCGTTGTCGGAGAGAATGCTCTCTGGCACTCCATAAATTAAGAAAACATCGTCTCGAAGGAATTTTACTACGTTTTCCGCCGTTGCCTTGCGTAGTGGTTTGATAATAACAAACTTCGTGAGCTGATCTACTACGATCACAATGTAAACATTTCCGCTTCTTGACCTGGGGTAGGGCCCAAGAAAATCAACATATAAGTGTTGGAATGGCCTTTCTACCTGAAAACTACTTCCTATTTCTGTTCGTAGAGTCTTATTCGAAGCCTTACTGGTCTTGCATACTTCACACCGATCAACGAAAGTTTTCACTTGTGAGAACATGTTCGGCCAATAGAACCTCTCTCGTAACCTATAAAGTGTTTTAACTACGCCACCGTGCGAAGCACGTGGGGGATTGTGAGCCAGTGAAATTAACGAATCAGTCATCTCTGACGGGACCCACAATTTCCAAATAAGATCGTCGGCCAAGGGATTGCCTACTGCATGTCTCGTACGTTTGTAAATAAACCCTTCCGACACTTTGAGATCTGGGAGTCGCTCCTGGTCCCACCTGATATGACTGATGAGCTCAATGTAACCTTTCGACTTGAATGACGGATCGTCTAGGTCAATGTTGAGCACCCCCGTGATTTCGGCCCGTGATAGACATGAGAGAAAGGCTTCTACTGTCACACTCAGAGAAAAATCGCAACGTAATTTTTAATGCGATTCCTTTCAAATTTACGTTGTGGGCCACTTTGAAAAAACGACCTTAAATGAAAGTAAAACTACTTGGATTTAAATACGAAACCGATTAAACAAAGAGTTTTACTACGAAACGTCTTTGAATTAAAAATAAACGTCTTCAAATCAATGGTTTTTTTTGGTTGAAAATATTTCAAACGAAAAACAACGTTGATTAAAAGACGAAACCACTTTAATTTAAAGTAGAAAATGTTTGTTTCTTATTCAAAGTAGAAGCTTATTTGAATCAAAGTTAAAACGTTGTTGAATCAATGTCGGAAAAAAATTTGGTCTCTTTAAATCAATTGATGAGCACATTGATTCAAATTCGTTTTCTTTTCATCATAACAAAATAAAAAAAAGTAAGACGAAAAAATGTAGTTTCAAATGCGTTACCACTTTAATTTAAAGTAGAAAATGTTTGTTTCTCATTCAAAGTAGAAGCTTATTTGAATCAAAGTTAAAACTTTCTTGAATCAATGTCAGAAAAAAATTTGGTCTCTTTAAATCAATTGATGAGCACATTGATTCAAATTCGTTTTCTTTTCATCATAACAAAATAAAAAAAAAGCAAGACGAAAAAATGTAGTCTCAAATGCGTTACCACTTTAATTTAAAGTAGAAAATGTTTGTTTCTTATTCAAAGTAGAAGCTATTTGAATCAAAGTTTAAACGTTGTTGAATCAATGTCGGAAATAAAATTGGTCTCTTTAAATCAATTGATGAGCACATTGATCCAAATTCGTTTTTTTTTTCAACATAACAAAATAAAAAAAAGTAAGACGAAAAAATGTGGTTTCAAATGCGTTACCACTTTAATTTAAAGTAGAAAATGTTTATTTCTTATTCAAAGTAGAAGCTATTAAAATCAAAGTTAAAACGTTGTTGAATCAATGTCAGAAATAAATTTGGTCTCTTTAAATCAATTGATGAGCACATTGATTCAAATTCGTTTTTTTTCACCATAACAAAATAAAAAAAAGTAAGACAAAAAAATGTGGTTTCAAATGCGTCACCACTTTAATTTAAAGTAGAAAATGTTTGTTTCTTATTCAAAGTAGAAGCTATTTGAATCAAAGTTAAAACGTTGTTGAATCAATATCGGACAAAAATTTGGTCTCTTTAAATCAATTGATGAGCACATTGATTCAAATTCGTTTTTTTTTTACATCATAACAAAATAAAAAAAAGTAAGACAAAAAATGTGGTTTCAAATGCGTTACCACTTTAATTTAAAGTAGAAAATGTTTATTTCTTATTCAAAGTAGAAGCTATTTGAATCAAAGTTTAAACGTTGTTGAATCAATGTCGGAAAAAAATTTGGTCTCTTTAAATCAATTGATGAGCACATTGATTCAAATTCGTTTTCTTTTCATCATAACAAAATAAAAAAAAAGTAAGACGAAAAAATGTAGTCTCAAATGCGTTACCACTTTAATTTAAGGTAGAAAATGTTTGTTTCTTATTCAAAGTAGAAGCTATTTGAATCAAAGTTAAAACGTTGTTGAATCAATATCGGACAAAAATTTGGTCTCTTTAAATCAATTGATGAGCACATTGATTCAAATTCGTTTTCTTTTCATCATAACAAAATAAAAAAAAAGCAAGACGAAAAAATGTAGTCTCAAATGCGTTACCACTTTAATTTAAAGTAGAAAATGTTTGTTTCTTATTCAAAGTAGAAGCTATTTGAATCAAAGTTTAAACGTTGTTGAATCAATGTCGGAAATAAAATTGGTCTCTTTAAATCAATTGATGAGCACATTGATCCAAATTCGTTTTTTTTTTCAACATAACAAAATAAAAAAAAGTAAGACGAAAAAATGTGGTTTCAAATGCGTTACCACTTTAATTTAAAGTAGAAAATGTTTATTTCTTATTCAAAGTAGAAGCTATTAAAATCAAAGTTAAAACGTTGTTGAATCAATGTCAGAAATAAATTTGGTCTCTTTAAATCAATTGATGAGCACATTGATTCAAATTCGTTTTTTTTTCACCATAACAAAATAAAAAAAAGTAAGACAAAAAAATGTGGTTTCAAATGCGTCACCACTTTAATTTAAAGTAGAAAATGTTTGTTTCTTATTCAAAGTAGAAGCTATTTGAATCAAAGTTAAAACGTTGTTGAATCAATATCGGACAAAAATTTGGTCTCTTTAAATCAATTGATGAGCACATTGATTCAAATTCGTTTTTTTTTTACATCATAACAAAATAAAAAAAAGTAAGACAAAAAATGTGGTTTCAAATGCGTTACCACTTTAATTTAAAGTAGAAAATGTTTATTTCTTATTCAAAGTAGAAGGTATTTGAATCAAAGTTTAAACGTTGTTGAATCAATGTCGGAAAAAAATTTGGTCTCTTTAAATCAATTGATGAGCACATTGATTCAAATTCGTTTTCTTTTCATCATAACAAAATAAAAAAAAAGTAAGACGAAAAAATGTAGTCTCAAATGCGTTACCACTTTAATTTAAAGTAGAAAATGTTTGTTTCTTATTCAAAGTAGAAGCTATTTGAATCAAAGTTAAAACGTTGTTGAATCAATATCGGACAAAAATTTGGTCTCTTTAAATCAATTGATGAGCACATTGATTCAAATTCGTTTTTTTTTTTTTACATCATAACAAAATAAAAAAAAGTAAGACAAAAAATGTGGTTTCAAATGCGTTACCACTTTAATTTAAAGTAGAAAATGTTTGTTTCTTATTCAAAGTAGAAGCTATTTGAATCAAAGTTAAAACGTTGTTGAATCAATATCGGACAAAAATTTGGTCTCTTTAAATCAATTGATGAGCACATTGATTCAAATTCGTTTTTTTTTTTACATCATAACAAAATAAAAAAAGTAAGACAAAAAATGTGGTTTCAAATGCGTTACCACTTTAATTTAAAGTAGAAAATGTTTATTTCTTATTCAAAGTAGAAGCTATTTGAATCAAAGTTTAAACGTTGTTGAATCAATGTCGGAAAAAAATTTGGTCTCTTTAAATCAATTGATGAGCACATTGATCCAAATTCGTTTTTTTTTCAACATAACAAAATAAAAAAAAGTAAGACGAAAAAATGTGGTTTCAAATGCGTTACCACTTTAATTTAAAGTAGAAAATGTTTGTTTCTTATTCAAAGTAGAAGCTATTTGAATCAAAGTTAAAACGTTGTTGAATCAATGTCAGAAATAAATTTGGTCTCTTTAAATCAATTGATAAGCACATTGATTCAAATTCGTTTTTTTTTTCATCATAACAAAATAAAAAAAAATAAGACGAAAAAATGTGGTTTCAAATGCGTCACCACTTTAATTTAAAGTAGAAAATGTTTATTTCTTATTCAAAGTAGAAGCTATTTAAATCAAAGTTAAAACGTTGTTGAATCAATGTCGGACAAAAATTTGGTCTCTTTAAATCAATTGATGAGCACATTGATCCAAATTCGTTTTTTTTTTTACATCATAACAAAATAAAAAAAGTAAGACAAAAAATGTGGTTTCAAATGCGTTACCACATTAATTTAAAGTAGAAAATGTTTGTTTCTTATTCAAAGTAGAAGCTATTTGAATCAAAGTTAAAACGTTGTTGAATCAATGTCAGAAATAAATTTGGTCTCTTTAAATCAATTGATAAGCACACTGATTCAAATTCGTTTTTTTTTTCATCATAACAAAATAAAAAAAAGTAAGACGAAAAAATGTGGTTTCAAATGCGTTACCACTTTAATTTAAAGTAGAAAATGTTTATTTCTTATTCAAAGTAGAAGCTATTTAAATCAAAGTTAAAACGTTGTTGAATCAATGTCGGACAAAAATTTGGTCTCTTTAAATCAATTGATGAGCACATTGATTCAAATTCGTTTTTTTTTTTACATCATAACAAAATAAAAAAAGCAAGACGAAAAAATGTGGTTTCAAATGCGTTAATACTTTAATTTAAAGTAGTACATTTTTATTTTTGATCCAAAGGTGAAATGATAATATTTAAAGTATTATGAAATCCTTGCATTTAAATTTACAAAACGACATCATTGTTGCTACCTTCTTTGCAATGTGGTTTGGTATTTATTTATTTTTGGCGCCAAATGGAAGACATGATTTGATTTAAACTCTTGTTAACTTTGATTTGAAGTTGCTTTCTCTTTATTTTAAACTCTTTTCTACTTTGATTTAAAGTTGTTTTCCCTTTACAAGATTATCAAATACGTTTGTACATTGAATCAAAGCATTTTCACTTTAAATCAATGTGGGAATATAAATTTCAACTTTCAATCAAATACGAAACATTTTAAATCAAACACGGAACGTATTTATTTCTCTTTGAATAACTGTACTGTTTTTTTGTCTAGGCTTTCGAAGTGGCTACTATATACTGGTAGTACCATTTTACTCCTATGTTGAGAAAAACATAAATTGTCTACATATTTCTAAATGTTTCAATTTCAACAAAGAATAATGACGGAACCAATATCAAATATCTTTCTTAACAGAATATTACAAATCTTGTACCCAAACTAAAGTTTCCAAAGCTATCAAACGCAGAAGTTTTGTTATCTACATATTATGTAGGTACTTAAGCATAATTTTTGTATACAATTTATATTAAAAAGTATCTCTTAAGATCTCGTGGGTAGAAATTCAAATAAGTTTTTGATAACCCGGCATAAAATCTGATCTCTAATTCAATCAATGTAGGAATTTTCATAAAACGTAAAACCATGTATTGAAATATAAAATTGCTGGTTCTTACTTTAGGGAAATAAATAGTTTGGCTTTGGTCATTTCATTTGCCAAGCCCCAAAATAAATTAAGAAAACATAAAATCTTACGTTTATAAATTTTCATTCATCATTTTGTTGTTTTCGAATCATTATATAATTCTTCCCTTGAACTTTACAAAATTACAGCACTGCTGCTAACTTCTTCGTTTTATGTGTCGGCAATATCCTTATATGTACATTCAAACAATGCACGAAACGTTCTTCTTTTCCAATCAGTTTCTGCTTTCAGTTTGATCCACCGATTGAAAAGTTGGTAGCATTGTACCAAATTCGATACAATTAAGTTTGTTGAAGTACAAAAGTACAATTTGAAATCATGAAATTTTTCGCAAACTAATCATTAATAAAAATTCGTAGGTATTTTGAAAGAAATTCACACGGTAATTTATTAGATTCTTTGTTTGCGCGGTCTGAATACATTCATTCTTATACAAAATTACTTTTTTGTTATCTTATTAATTTTATGTTAACTTTTTTTAAGTTTTTTTCTTCAAATAAAATTTGTGAATTTGTCTTTATTTAGTCCTTTTTTTCAAAACTAGTTTGCGGTACAATTGGTACAATTTTAAGAACAAATTCAATACAATTTAAAAACCTCGAATTCCATCCCTGGCTGTTCGTTGGCGGCTTTGTTTTATTCCCATATTATACCTATGAAGATATACGAGTACCTTGCCTACATCCGAGTAGGTTTATGTATATACCAATACCTACATAATCATTCGCGCGTCACGCTCAATAAGAATTCCACAATTATGGAATATTTGAGAAAAAAAATACGAAAACAATATTATGTATGTATGTACATTTTTTCTGCTGGCAATTGCTTGCTACTTTAGGAGCATTTTTCTTCTTTCAGACATAGATATTATAATACATATTACAATTTTTGCAATGTTTGAACTCTTCTCCTTTGTTTATTCAAGTCGAATCTCTTTTGCAAATTTATATTTCCAAATATCCTAGTTATTGTTCACTCAAATTATGTAATAATGACATGCAGTACCTATGTTCATTTTTTATTGCCAGAGATAAAACCTAAATCGTATACATATTTATTAAAAAGATTAAAAAAAACAAGTCGTAAAATTTCGATTTTATTTTACTTTATCATATAGTTTTAACATATTAGGTACGAGTATTTTCCAAGCTTCTAGGTAGTTTTATATTGAAAGTCCATTTCGCAAAAAAATATATTAAAATATAAAATATAGATATAAATAAACCAACTAAGGTATTTTCATCAAACAACCATTGAAAATAATTTTTGAAAGTAGGAAGAAACCCCACATTATAGAGATAAACTTGGAATATACCCTTTCGGCCCATGAATCTTTGCGTCTAAGCATCAAAATTTTGCCCAAAATAAAACTAGATAGTAAGAAACTGTAAAAATACCTGTAACAAACCATTTGTTTTATCTTAAATGCTTCACAAATTATATGCTTTTTTAACAATTGATCATTCGTTGTGGTAATATTTAAAGTATTATGAAATCCTTCCATTTAAATTTACAAAACGACATCATTGTTGCTACCTTCTTTGCAATGTGGTTTGGTATTTATTTATTTTTGGCGCCAAATGGAAGACATGATTTGATTTAAACTCTTGTTAACTTTGATTTGAAGTTGCTTTCTCTTTATTTTAAACTCTTTTCTACTTTGATTTAAAGTTGTTTTCCCTTTACAAGATTATCAAATACGTTTGTACATTGAATCAAAGCATTTTCACTTTAAATCAATGTGGGAATATAAATTTCAACTTTCAATCAAATACGAAACATTTTAAATCAAACACGGAACGTATTTATTTCTCTTTGAATAACTGTACTGTTTTTTTGTCTAGGCTTTCGAAGTGGCTACTATATACTGGTAGTACCATTTTACTCCTATGTTGAGAAAAACATAAATTGTCTACATATTTCTAAATGTTTCAATTTCAACAAAGAATAATGACGGAACCAATATCAAATATCTTTCTTAACAGAATATTACAAATCTTGTACCCAAACTAAAGTTTCCAAAGCTATCAAACGCAGAAGTTTTGTTATCTACATATTATGTAGGTACTTAAGCATAATTTTTGTATACAATTTATATTAAAAAGTATCTCTTAAGATCTCGTGGGTAGAAATTCAAATAAGTTTTTGATAACCCGGCATAAAATCTAATCTCTAATTCAATCAATGTAGGAATTTTCATAAAACGTAAAACCATGTATTGAAATATAAAATTGCTGGTTCTTACTTTAGGGAAATAAATAGTTTGGCTTTGGTCATTTCATTTGCCAAGCCCCAAAATAAATTAAGAAAACATAAAATCTTACGTTTATAAATTTTCATTCATCATTTTGTTGTTTTCGAATCATTATATAATTCTTCCCTTGAACTTTACAAAATTACAGCACTGCTGCTAACTTCTTCGTTTTATGTGTCGGCAATATCCTTATATGTACATTCAAACAATGCACGAAACGTTCTTCTTTTCCAATCAGTTTCTGCTTTCAGTTTGATCCACCGATTGAAAAGTTGGTAGCATTGTACCAAATTCGATACAATTAAGTTTGTTGAAGTACAAAAGTACAATTTGAAATCATGAAATTTTTCGCAAACTAATCATTAATAAAAATTCGTAGGTATTTTGAAAGAAATTCACACGGTAATTTATTAGATTCTTTGTTTGCGCGGTCTGAATACATTCATTCTTATACAAAATTACTTTTTTGTTATCTTATTAATTTTATGTTAACTTTTTTTAAGTTTTTTTCTTCAAATAAAATTTGTGAATTTGTCTTTATTTAGTCCTTTTTTTCAAAACTAGTTTGCGGTACAATTGGTACAATTTTAAGAACAAATTCAATACAATTTAAAAACCTCGAATTCCATCCCTGGCTGTTCGTTGGCGGCTTTGTTTTATTCCCATATCATACCTATGAAGATATACGAGTACCTTGCCTACATCCGAGTAGGTTTATGTATATACCAATACCTACATAATCATTCGCGCGTCACGCTCAATAAGAATTCCACAATTATGGAATATTTGAGAAAAAAAATACGAAAACAATATTATGTATGTATGTACATTTTTTCTGCTGGCAATTGCTTGCTACTTTAGGAGCATTTTTCTTCTTTCAGACATAGATATTATAATACATATTACAATTTTTGCAATGTTTGAACTCTTCTCCTTTGTTTATTCAAGTCGAATCTCTTTTGCAAATTTATATTTCCAAATATCCTAGTTATTGTTCACTCAAATTATGTAATAATGACATGCAGTACCTATGTTCATTTTTTATTGCCAGAGATAAAACCTAAATCGTATACATATTTATTAAAAAGATTAAAAAAAACAAGTCGTAAAATTTCGATTTTATTTTACTTTATCATATAGTTTTAACATATTAGGTACGAGTATTTTCCAAGCTTCTAGGTAGTTTTATATTGAAAGTCCATTTCGCAAAAAAATATATTAAAATATAAAATATAGATATAAATAAACCAACTAAGGTATTTTCATCAAACAACCATTGAAAATAATTTTTGAAAGTAGGAAGAAACCCCACATTATAGAGATAAACTTGGAATATACCCTTTCGGCCCATGAATCTTTGCGTCTAAGCATCAAAATTTTGCCCAAAATAAAACTAGATAGTAAGAAACTGTAAAAATACCTGTAACAAACCATTTGTTTTATCTTAAATGCTTCACAAATTATATGCTTTTTTAACAATTGATCATTCGTTGTGGTAATATTTAAAGTATTATGAAATCCTTCCATTTAAATTTACAAAACGACATCATTGTTGCTACCTTCTTTGCAATGTGGTTTGGTATTTATTTATTTTTGGCGCCAAATGGAAGACATGATTTGATTTAAACTCTTGTTAACTTTGATTTGAAGTTGCTTTCTCTTTATTTTAAACTCTTTTCTACTTTGATTTAAAGTTGTTTTCCCTTTACAAGATTATCAAATACGTTTGTACATTGAATCAAAGCATTTTCACTTTAAATCAATGTGGGAATATAAATTTCAACTTTCAATCAAATACGAAACATTTTAAATCAAACACGGAACGTATTTATTTCTCTTTGAATAACTGTACTGTTTTTTTGTCTAGGCTTTCGAAGTGGCTACTATATACTGGTAGTACCATTTTACTCCTATGTTGAGAAAAACATAAATTGTCTATATATCTAAATGTTTCAATTTCAACAAAGAATAATGACGGAACCAATATCAAATATCTTTCTTAACAGAATATTACAAATCTTGTACCCAAACTAAAGTTTCCAAAGCTATCAAACGCAGAAGTTTTGTTATCTACATATTATGTAGGTACTTAAGCATAATTTTTGTATACAATTTATATTAAAAAGTATCTCTTAAGATCTCGTGGGTAGAAATTCAAATAAGTTTTTGATAACCCGGCATAAAATCTGATCTCTAATTCAATCAATGTAGGAATTTTCATAAAACGTAAAACCATGTATTGAAATATAAAATTGCTGGTTCTTACTTTAGGGAAATAAATAGTTTGGCTTTGGTCATTTCATTTGCCAAGCCCCAAAATAAATTAAGAAAACATAAAATCTTACGTTTATAAATTTTCATTCATCATTTTGTTGTTTTCGAATCATTATATAATTCTTCCCTTGAACTTTACAAAATTACAGCACTGCTGCTAACTTCTTCGTTTTATGTGTCGGCAATATCCTTATATGTACATTCAAACAATGCACGAAACGTTCTTCTTTTCCAATCAGTTTCTGCTTTCAGTTTGATCCACCGATTGAAAAGTTGGTAGCATTGTACCAAATTCGATACAATTAAGTTTGTTGAAGTACAAAAGTACAATTTGAAATCATGAAATTTTTCGCAAACTAATCATTAATAAAAATTCGTAGGTATTTTGAAAGAAATTCACACGGTAATTTATTAGATTCTTTGTTTGCGCGGTCTGAATACATTCATTCTTATACAAAATTACTTTTTTGTTATCTTATTAATTTTATGTTAACTTTTTTTAAGTTTTTTTCTTCAAATAAAATTTGTGAATTTGTCTTTATTTAGTCCTTTTTTTCAAAACTAGTTTGCGGTACAATTGGTACAATTTTAAGAACAAATTCAATACAATTTAAAAACCTCGAATTCCATCCCTGGCTGTTCGTTGGCGGCTTTGTTTTATTCCCATATTATACCTATGAAGATATACGAGTACCTTGCCTACATCCGAGTAGGTTTATGTATATACCAATACCTACATAATCATTCGCGCGTCACGCTCAATAAGAATTCCACAATTATGGAATATTTGAGAAAAAAAATACGAAAACAATATTATGTATGTATGTACATTTTTTCTGCTGGCAATTGCTTGCTACTTTAGGTGCATTTTTCTTCTTTCAGACATAGATATTATAATACATATTACAATTTTTGCAATGTTTGAACTCTTCTCCTTTGTTTATTCAAGTCGAATCTCTTTTGCAAATTTATATTTCCAAATATCCTAGTTATTGTTCACTCAAATTATGTAATAATGACATGCAGTACCTATGTTCATTTTTTATTGCCAGAGATAAAACCTAAATCGTATACATATTTATTAAAAAGATTAAAAAAAACAAGTCGTAAAATTTCGATTTTATTTTACTTTATCATATAGTTTTAACATATTAGGTACGAGTATTTTCCAAGCTTCTAGGTAGTTTTATATTGAAAGTCCATTTCGCAAAAAAATATATTAAAATATAAAATATAGATATAAATAAACCAACTAAGGTATTTTCATCAAACAACCATTGAAAATAATTTTTGAAAGTAGGAAGAAACCCCACATTATAGAGATAAACTTGGAATATACCCTTTCGGCCCATGAATCTTTGCGTCTAAGCATCAAAATTTTGCCCAAAATAAAACTAGATAGTAAGAAACTGTAAAAATACCTGTAACAAACCATTTGTTTTATCTTAAATGCTTCACAAATTATATGCTTTTTTAACAATTGATCATTCGTTGTGGTAATATTTAAAGTATTATGAAATCCTTCCATTTAAATTTACAAAACGACATCATTGTTGCTACCTTCTTTGCAATGTGGTTTGGTATTTATTTATTTTTGGCGCCAAATGGAAGACATGATTTGATTTAAACTCTTGTTAACTTTGATTTGAAGTTGCTTTCTCTTTATTTTAAACTCTTTTCTACTTTGATTTAAAGTTGTTTTCCCTTTACAAGATTATCAAATACGTTTGTACATTGAATCAAAGCATTTTCACTTTAAATCAATGTGGGAATATAAATTTCAACTTTCAATCAAATACGAAACATTTTAAATCAAACACGGAACGTATTTATTTCTCTTTGAATAACTGTACTGTTTTTTTGTCTAGGCTTTCGAAGTGGCTACTATATACTGGTAGTACCATTTTACTCCTATGTTGAGAAAAACATAAATTGTCTACATATTTCTAAATGTTTCAATTTCAACAAAGAATAATGACGGAACCAATATCAAATATCTTTCTTAACAGAATATTACAAATCTTGTACCCAAACTAAAGTTTCCAAAGCTATCAAACGCAGAAGTTTTGTTATCTACATATTATGTAGGTACTTAAGCATAATTTTTGTATACAATTTATATTAAAAAGTATCTCTTAAGATCTCGTGGGTAGAAATTCAAATAAGTTTTTGATAACCCGGCATAAAATCTAATCTCTAATTCAATCAATGTAGGAATTTTCATAAAACGTAAAACCATGTATTGAAATATAAAATTGCTGGTTCTTACTTTAGGGAAATAAATAGTTTGGCTTTGGTCATTTCATTTGCCAAGCCCCAAAATAAATTAAGAAAACATAAAATCTTACGTTTATAAATTTTCATTCATCATTTTGTTGTTTTCGAATCATTATATAATTCTTCCCTTGAACTTTACAAAATTACAGCACTGCTGCTAACTTCTTCGTTTTATGTGTCGGCAATATCCTTATATGTACATTCAAACAATGCACGAAACGTTCTTCTTTTCCAATCAGTTTCTGCTTTCAGTTTGATCCACCGATTGAAAAGTTGGTAGCATTGTACCAAATTCGATACAATTAAGTTTGTTGAAGTACAAAAGTACAATTTGAAATCATGAAATTTTTCGCAAACTAATCATTAATAAAAATTCGTAGGTATTTTGAAAGAAATTCACACGGTAATTTATTAGATTCTTTGTTTGCGCGGTCTGAATACATTCATTCTTATACAAAATTACTTTTTTGTTATCTTATTAATTTTATGTTAACTTTTTTTAAGTTTTTTTCTTCAAATAAAATTTGTGAATTTGTCTTTATTTAGTCCTTTTTTTCAAAACTAGTTTGCGGTACAATTGGTACAATTTTAAGAACAAATTCAATACAATTTAAAAACCTCGAATTCCATCCCTGGCTGTTCGTTGGCGGCTTTGTTTTATTCCCATATCATACCTATGAAGATATACGAGTACCTTGCCTACATCCGAGTAGGTTTATGTATATACCAATACCTACATAATCATTCGCGCGTCACGCTCAATAAGAATTCCACAATTATGGAATATTTGAGAAAAAAAATACGAAAACAATATTATGTATGTATGTACATTTTTTCTGCTGGCAATTGCTTGCTACTTTAGGAGCATTTTTCTTCTTTCAGACATAGATATTATAATACATATTACAATTTTTGCAATGTTTGAACTCTTCTCCTTTGTTTATTCAAGTCGAATCTCTTTTGCAAATTTATATTTCCAAATATCCTAGTTATTGTTCACTCAAATTATGTAATAATGACATGCAGTACCTATGTTCATTTTTTATTGCCAGAGATAAAACCTAAATCGTATACATATTTATTAAAAAGATTAAAAAAAACAAGTCGTAAAATTTCGATTTTATTTTACTTTATCATATAGTTTTAACATATTAGGTACGAGTATTTTCCAAGCTTCTAGGTAGTTTTATATTGAAAGTCCATTTCGCAAAAAAATATATTAAAATATAAAATATAGATATAAATAAACCAACTAAGGTATTTTCATCAAACAACCATTGAAAATAATTTTTGAAAGTAGGAAGAAACCCCACATTATAGAGATAAACTTGGAATATACCCTTTCGGCCCATGAATCTTTGCGTCTAAGCATCAAAATTTTGCCCAAAATAAAACTAGATAGTAAGAAACTGTAAAAATACCTGTAACAAACCATTTGTTTTATCTTAAATGCTTCACAAATTATATGCTTTTTTAACAATTGATCATTCGTTGTGGTTAGGGTTGCCATCCGTCCGTATTTTCCCGGACATGTACTCTTTTTTCACTGTGTGGGGGAGGTCCGGGATAGTTTTTAATAATTGTCCGGGATTGTACTCCTTTTACCCATTGTGTATCTATTTACTTTTATGCTACTTATAATTAAATGGTTATTCAAAAATGAACCGAGGCCCATTAAAATTAAGTGAACGAACAGATCCAATATATGAGAAAAGAAATTATAGAACAACTGCCCAACTTATTGTTAAAGCTCTTACACAAAATAACTTATTATCAAAAGTAAGTGGATTTTGCGCTGACAATTATTGCAATACCAATTTCGGTGGAAGACAAAGGAAAGGTTCGAACAATGTCTATTCGAAGTTAAAATCTTTAGTCAACCAAAACATGATAGGTATAGGATGTCCACCATGGATGTGATACTTTACCAGTTGACGCCGATATCATAATTGTAAAAATATACAACTATTTCTCTATCTACACAGTCAGAACGGAAAGACTTCGAGATTTTTCTGAATTTCTTGAAAATGAATATAAGCCTTTCTTATACCATTCGAAAACCAGATGGCTTTCTCTCTATCTTGCTGTTGAACATCTTTTACTTATGTACGAGAATCCGCCTAAAATATTGCAAACATTTTTTAAAGACGACTTAAGCGAGGCGTATTTATTTTTGGTTCATTCTCTCATGTCAACATTCAACGTCAACATTCAAAAACTTGAAAAACAAGACATTTCTATTATTGAAACCGTTGAAATTTTACAAAATATTGTCAATAATATTTACGAGCGAATCGATAACGATTTTGTTCCACTTAAAATTAAATCTATTTTGAAGAAGCTTGATGATTCCGGCTGTAAAGAAAACGTTATTAAATTCA
This sequence comes from Chrysotoxum bicinctum, assembly GCA_911387755.1. Taxonomy (NCBI): domain Eukaryota; kingdom Metazoa; phylum Arthropoda; class Insecta; order Diptera; family Syrphidae; genus Chrysotoxum; species Chrysotoxum bicinctum. The sequence continues at coordinate 33,924 of CAJVQW010000037.1, forward strand.
AGTGGACAAAAGATAGAAACAAACTGTTACCTGATTCCGTCAAAGGAATTATTTTAACAAAGGAATTAATTTAACAAAAAAGCAACAGTGATATACTTAACAGTATTAGATTGAAATGAAAAGTACAACAAGCACTGTAAAGGCTATTTATTAAAAAAAAAAAAACAAATGAAGTTCCTTTTTTTATACCTCAAAGATGTTTTGTAACTTAAAAATGTGATTTTTAAACTAAATATTTGTTTTTATTTAAATGTTAATACAATTTTTTGTTTCCTCTTACAATATAAATGTGTTTATTCTGTCCTTGTTTTGTACTCTTTTTTCAATCCTCATTTGTCCGGGAAAGTCCGGGTTTTTGAAACTCCAGTACTAGTTTCATCTAAACATATCTGGCTACCCTAGTTGTGGTAATATTTAAAGTATTATGAAATCCTTCCATTTAAATTTACAAAACGACATCATTGTTGCTACCTTCTTTGCAATGTGGTTTGGTATTTATTTATTTTTGGCGCCAAATGGAAGACATGATTTGATTTAAACTCTTGTTAACTTTGATTTGAAGTTGCTTTCTCTTTATTTTAAACTCTTTTCTACTTTGATTTAAAGTTGTTTTCCCTTTACAAGATTATCAAATACGTTTGTACATTGAATCAAAGCATTTTCACTTTAAATCAATGTGGGAATATAAATTTCAACTTTCAATCAAATACGAAACATTTTAAATCAAACACGGAACGTATTTATTTCTCTTTGAATAACTGTACTGTTTTTTTGTCTAGGCTTTCGAAGTGGCTACTATATACTGGTAGTACCATTTTACTCCTATGTTGAGAAAAACATAAATTGTCTACATATTTCTAAATGTTTCAATTTCAACAAAGAATAATGACGGAACCAATATCAAATATCTTTCTTAACAGAATATTACAAATCTTGTACCCAAACTAAAGTTTCCAAAGCTATCAAACGCAGAAGTTTTGTTATCTACATATTATGTAGGTACTTAAGCATAATTTTTGTATACAATTTATATTAAAAAGTATCTCTTAAGATCTCGTGGGTAGAAATTCAAATAAGTTTTTGATAACCCGGCATAAAATCTGATCTCTAATTCAATCAATGTAGGAATTTTCATAAAACGTAAAACCATGTATTGAAATATAAAATTGCTGGTTCTTACTTTAGGGAAATAAATAGTTTGGCTTTGGTCATTTCATTTGCCAAGCCCCAAAATAAATTAAGAAAACATAAAATCTTACGTTTATAAATTTTCATTCATCATTTTGTTGTTTTCGAATCATTATATAATTCTTCCCTTGAACTTTACAAAATTACAGCACTGCTGCTAACTTCTTCGTTTTATGTGTCGGCAATATCCTTATATGTACATTCAAACAATGCACGAAACGTTCTTCTTTTCCAATCAGTTTCTGCTTTCAGTTTGATCCACCGATTGAAAAGTTGGTAGCATTGTACCAAATTCGATACAATTAAGTTTGTTGAAGTACAAAAGTACAATTTGAAATCATGAAATTTTTCGCAAACTAATCATTAATAAAAATTCGTAGGTATTTTGAAAGAAATTCACACGGTAATTTATTAGATTCTTTGTTTGCGCGGTCTGAATACATTCATTCTTATACAAAATTACTTTTTTGTTATCTTATTAATTTTATGTTAACTTTTTTTAAGTTTTTTTCTTCAAATAAAATTTGTGAATTTGTCTTTATTTAGTCCTTTTTTTCAAAACTAGTTTGCGGTACAATTGGTACAATTTTAAGAACAAATTCAATACAATTTAAAAACCTCGAATTCCATCCCTGGCTGTTCGTTGGCGGCTTTGTTTTATTCCCATATTATACCTATGAAGATATACGAGTACCTTGCCTACATCCGAGTAGGTTTATGTATATACCAATACCTACATAATCATTCGCGCGTCACGCTCAATAAGAATTCCACAATTATGGAATATTTGAGAAAAAAAATACGAAAACAATATTATGTATGTATGTACATTTTTTCTGCTGGCAATTGCTTGCTACTTTAGGAGCATTTTTCTTCTTTCAGACATAGATATTATAATACATATTACAAGTTTTGCAATGTTTGAACTCTTCTCCTTTGTTTATTCAAGTCGAATCTCTTTTGCAAATTTATATTTCCAAATATCCTAGTTATTGTTCACTCAAATTATGTAATAATGACATGCAGTACCTATGTTCATTTTTTATTGCCAGAGATAAAACCTAAATCGTATACATATTTATTAAAAAGATTAAAAAAAACAAGTCGTAAAATTTCGATTTTATTTTACTTTATCATATAGTTTTAACATATTAGGTACGAGTATTTTCCAAGCTTCTAGGTAGTTTTATATTGAAAGTCCATTTCGCAAAAAAATATATTAAAATATAAAATATAGATATAAATAAACCAACTAAGGTATTTTCATCAAACAACCATTGAAAATAATTTTTGAAAGTAGGAAGAAACCCCACATTATAGAGATAAACTTGGAATATACCCTTTCGGCCCATGAATAAAAACTAGATAGTAAGAAACTGTAAAAATACCTGTCCCAAACCATTTGTTTTATCTTAAATGCTTCACAAATTATATGCTTTTTTAACAATTGATCATTCGTTGTGGTAATATTTAAAGTATTATGAAATCCTTCCATTTAAATTTACAAAACGACATCATTGTTGCTACCTTCTTTGCAATGTGGTTTGGTATTTATTTATTTTTGGCGCCAAATGGAAGACATGATTTGATTTAAACTCTTGTTAACTTTGATTTGAAGTTGCTTTCTCTTTATTTTAAACTCTTTTCTACTTTGATTTAAAGTTGTTTTCCCTTTACAAGATTATCAAATACGTTTGTACATTGAATCAAAGCATTTTCACTTTAAATCAATGTGGGAATATAAATTTCAACTTTCAATCAAATACGAAACATTTTAAATCAAACACGGAACGTATTTATTTCTCTTTGAATAACTGTACTGTTTTTTTGTCTAGGCTTTCGAAGTGGCTACTATATACTGGTAGTACCATTTTACTCCTATGTTGAGAAAAACATAAATTGTCTACATATTTCTAAATGTTTCAATTTCAACAAAGAATAATGACGGAACCAATATCAAATATCTTTCTTAACAGAATATTACAAATCTTGTACACAAACTAAAGTTTCCAAAGCTATCAAACGCAGAAGTTTTGTTATCTACATATTATGTAGGTACTTAAGCATAATTTTTGTATACAATTTATATTAAAAAGTATCTCTTAAGATCTCGTGGGTAGAAATTCAAATAAGTTTTTGATAACCCGGCATAAAATCTGATCTCTAATTCAATCAATGTAGGAATTTTCATAAAACGTAAAACCATGTATTGAAATATAAAATTGCTGATTCTTACTTTAGGGAAATAAATAGTTTGGCTTTAGTCATTTTGTTTGCCAAGCCCCAAAATAAATTAAGAAGACATAAATACTTACGTTTATGAATTTTCATTCATCATTTTGTTGTTTTCGAATCATTACAAAATGCTTTACTTGAACTTTACAAAATGACAGCACTGCTGCTAACTTCTTCGTTTTATGTTTCGGCATTTTCATTTCATTCCATTTTGATTTTTAGCGCCAAATATAATTTGATATGAAATATTATCCACTTTGATTTAAAGGTGCTTTTTCCCTACAAAAGTATCAAATACGTTTGCACATTGAATCAAAGCATTTCCATTTTAAATCAATGTGCAAATAAAAATTTTAACTTTGAGTCAAGTACAAAACATTTTAAATCAAAAAGGGAACGTATTTAATTCAAGCATAGAACGTATTCAATTCTCAAAATAACAAAATTATTAAATTAATATAGCTGCTATTATTTAGTACTATTTTACTCCATTTCTGTGAAAAAATATACATAAATCATCATTTATAAATGTTTCAATATAAGCAGACAATTACGATGAAGAATTTCTTAGATTTATTGTTTTACATTAAATTGTCTTAAATAGAAATTTCTACTTTTTAGATTTTGTGGTAAAGAATTTGAATTAGTCTGTGATTATAAGAAATAAAATTCGAATTGTTATTTGTAAATCTAATAAGTAAATACGTTTCCACGTTGAATCAAACTATTTCCGCTATAAATCAATGTGGAAATATAAAATTCAAATTTGAATCAAATACGAAACAATTTAAACAAAAGTAGCTACGCATTTAATTCAAACGCTGAACGCATTCATTTCTTTCAAATTCACTGAAAATGCATATACTTGTGCGTTTGTCGAGAAACGATGAAAATTGAAATAATACATGAGTTTTGTTCCATTTCCCCCTTTTTCTCAACCAACTCTATCGATGTGTTGCTTTTTCTACAATGTGTTTCAATATCAATATTTCAGTTTGATTTTTGGCGTCGTGCTTCGCGGTTGTTGTGTGTTGTGTCGTTTTCGTGTGCTACCGATAAAACTATTAAGTGATCTTTTTATAAAGTTCTTTATTTATACCAAGAAAATATAATAATATTTTAAATACTTTTTTAAGTTGGAGGGGAAACAAATTAACATAGGTAAGTGAATTAATTATAATAGGTAAATATAAATTTATATATAAATATGTGTACATATATACGTTTCCGTACAAAGCCGAAATAATGCAATTCTAGAATTACCCGGCAAATCCTTGACTTTCTCAGGATCATTAGTGAAAATTGTTCTTGGATTTACTGGTAAATTCTAGAATTTCATTATTTAAGTTTTATTAAGCAACAAATTATATATCAAATATGGAACGCAGTAGCGTCTGTATTTTTCTCCCTCATCTCAACATCTTTCTTTTTCTACCCAAGTGATAATATACATACAAATACATACGTATTAGTTTACACAACTACTTAAACCATGTTACCAATTTTGTAGTTTTCCTGTTCTGAAATTCAATACCAAATGGCTTCAAATAAAATTTTATTTGCATTTCCGACATTTTTCTATAAGATATATTACCAATTTTAATTTAAACATATTAAATACGATAGCAAATACTTTTGCTAGTAAAATCAATGAAAAATATTCACTTCAAAAAGTTAAAAAAATTTTATTCTACTTTGATCATAAACGATACATTTAACATAAAAGTGGAAACCCTGTCCATTCAAACACGACATTCATGTATTTGTATGTATGCGTGAGCGTAAATTCAACTTTTATATTTTTCAGCGTTCCATTTCCATTTGAACTGTCTGTCTGTATCTCGTGTAATTCTTGGCATCCATATTGTCTGTATATCTTTTCGGGTCGTGTGTCGTGTCGCGTCTTGTTAAAAATAAAATAAAATAAAATAAAATAAAGTAAATTAAATAATGGCAAACATTTTAGCCGAAGAAACATTAATCAATTCCAAAGAATTTGAAACCACTTCAGATGTAGGTGACAATTTTCCTCCAGAACAAAGCGTTCAGGTTTTGGACGAAAACAAAAAAATCATCCACGTTTTATTCTCGAGCACAGAAGAAGCAGACACCTACAGATTGGAGAACCTACTCAAAAATTTTGACTTGGAAAGTCTTTTCCCTGTTTTCAGAGGTACTTATGTTTTTTAATTTCTTACTAAAGTTTATGCATCAAACATCATTTAAATGCAAACTAATAGAAAAAAACACTTTATTTTTTGGCAAAAATTGATAGATTTTTGTATGTCGTTTCTTCAATGGCATTTATCATGTGCATAAAATAAATAATTTACTCAAGGCTTTTAATCTGAAAAGACTTTGTCTTTTCAAACGTATGGTTTTCTGCCGAGAGTAAGACTTTCCAATAAAAAATCAATAAATTTAGTAAAAAGTGAGATTCTCCTTCAAAATAAGTATTTTTGGATATGCAAAATAAAATCTATAGTACTCATTTAAGCCGAAAAAACATTGAACAATACAAAAGAATATGGGCGTTATCCTAAATGCAGTGTTGCAGCGCATCGTGAATTTTGATGCCCTCGAAACGATTTTCTTCACTCTGAAATTCAATATTTAGTTTTACAATTCATTAATAAAAACTCTAAAATTTAGAATTCGTATTTAATAACGTTATTTTAATGAAGCAAGTGAATAAAAAAAAGCATCAAAATTGACGATGCGCTGCAACACTGCATTTAGGAAAACGCCCTATGTTACTACTTTATAAGAATGTGAAAATTTTTCACCAGAACAAAGCGTCCAAGTTTTGGACGAGAACAAAAAAATCATCCACTTTTTATTCCTAACCACAGAAGAAGCAAACGCCTACAGGTTAGGGAAATTTCTCAAAAACATTGACTTGGCAAATCTTTTCCCAGTTTTAGAAGGAAGCTTTGTTTTAAATCTTTTGCTATAGTTTATGAATCAACAACATCATTTAAATGCAAACTAATAGAAAAAAGCACTTTATTTTTTGGCAAAAATTAATAGATTTTTGTATGTCGTTTCTTCAATGACATTTATCATGTGCATAAAGTAAATAATTTACTCCAGGCTTTTAATCTGAAAAGACTTTGTCTTTTCAAACGTATGGTTTTCTGCCGAGAGTAAGACTTTCCAATAAAAAATCAATAAATTTAGTAAAAAGTGAGATTCTCCTTCGAAATAAGTATTTTTGGATATGCAAAATAAAATCTATAGTACTCATTTAAGCCGAAAAAACATTGAACAATACAAAAGAATATGGGCGTTATCCTAAATGCAGTGTTGCAGCGCATCGTGAATTTTGATGCCCTCGAAACGATTTTCTTCACTCTGAAATTCAATATTTAGTTTTACAATTCATTAATAAAAACTCTAAAATTTAGAATTCGTATTTAATAACGTTATTTTAATGAAGCAAGTGAATAAAAAAAAGCATCAAAATTGACGATGCGCTGCAACACTGCATTTAGGAAAACGCCCTATGTTACTACTTTATAAGAATGTGAAAATTTTTCACCAGAACAAAGCGTCCAAGTTTTGGACGAGAACAAAAAAATCATCCACTTTTTATTCCTAACCACAGAAGAAGCAAACGCCTACAGGTTAGGGAAATTTCTCAAAAACATTGACTTGGCAAATCTTTTCCCAGTTTTAGAAGGAAGCTTTGTTTTAAATCTTTTGCTATAGTTTATGAATCAACAACATCATTTAAATGCAAACTAATAGAAAAAAGCACTTTATTTTTTGGCAAAAATTAAAAGATTTTTGTATGTCGTTTCTTCAATGACATTTATCATGTGCATAAAGTAAATAATTTACTCCAGGCTTTTAATCTGAAAAGACTTTGTCTTTTCAAACGTATGGTTTTCTGCCGAGAGTAAGACTTTCCAATAAAAAATCAATAAATTTAGTAAAAAGTGAGATTCTCCTTCGAAATAAGTATTTTTGGATATGCAAAATAAAATCTATAGTACTCATTTAAGCCGAAAAAACATTGAACAATACAAAAGAATATGGGCGTTATCCTAAATGCAGTGTTGCAGCGCATCGTGAATTTTGATGCCCTCGAAACGATTTTCTTCACTCTGAAATTCAATATTTAGTTTTACAATTCATTAATAAAAACTCTAAAATTTAGAATTCGTATTTAATAACGTTATTTTAATGAAGCAAGTGAATAAAAAAAAGCATCAAAATTGACGATGCGCTGCAACACTGCATTTAGGAAAACGCCCTATGTTACTACTTTATAAGAATGTGAAAATTTTTCACCAGAACAAAGCGTCCAAGTTTTGGACGAGAACAAAAAAATCATCCACTTTTTATTCCTAACCACAGAAGAAGCAAACGCCTACAGGTTAGGGAAATTTCTCAAAAACATTGACTTGGCAAATCTTTTCCCAGTTTTAGAAGGAAGCTTTGTTTTAAATCTTTTGCTATTGTTTATGAATCAACAACATCATTTAAATGCAAACTAATAGAAAAAAGCACTTTATTTTTTGGCAAAAATTGATAGATTTGTGTATGTCGTTTCTTCAATGACATTTATCATGTGCAAAAAATAAAAAATTTACTCAAGCCTTATAATCTTAAGAGACTTTTATTAAAAATAAAATAAAATAAATAAAATTTTATTAAAAATAAAATAAAATAAATTTAATAATGGCAAACATTTTAACTGAAAAAACATTAAACAATTCCAAAGATTTGAAACCACTTCAGATGTAGGTGACAATTTTCCTCCAGAACAAGGCGTTCAGGTTTTGGACGAAAACAAAAAATCATCCACGTTTTATTCTCGAGCACAGAAGAAGCAGACACCTACAGATTGGAGAACCTACTCAAAAATTTTGACTTGGAAAGTCTTTTCCCTGTTTTCAGAGGTATGTTTTTTAATTTCTTACTAAAGTTTATGCATCAAACATCATTTAAATGCAAACTAATAGAAAAAAGCACTTTATTTTTTGGCAAAAATTGATAGATTTTTGTATGTCGTTTCTTCAATGGCATTTATCATGTGCATAAAATAAATAATTTCCTCAAGGCTTTTAATCTGAAAAGACTTTTTGTCTTTTCAAACGTATGGTTTTCTGCCGAGAGTAAGACTTTCGAATAAAAAAAAATTAATAAATTTAGTAATAATTGAGATTCTCCTTCAAAATATATAAGTATTTTTGAATATGTAAAATAAAATCTATAGAACCTACTCATTTAAGCCGAAAAAACATTAAACAATACAAAAGAATATGTTACTACTTTAGAAGAATGTGAAAATTTTCCTCCAGAACAAAGCGTTCAGGTTTTAGACGAGAACAAAAAATCATCCACGTTTTGTTCTCGAGCACAGAAGAAGCAGACGCCTACAGGTTAGGGAAATTTCTCAAAAACTTTGACTTGGAAAATCTTTTCCCAGTTTTAGAAGGAAGCTATGTTTTAAATCTTTTGCTATAGTTTATGAATCAACAACATCATTTAAATGCAAACTAATAGAAAAAAACACTTTATTTTTTGGCAAAAATTGATAGATTTGTGTATGTCGTTTCTTCAATGACATTTATCATGTGCATAAAATAAAAAATTTACTCAAGCCTTATAATCTGAAGAGACTTTTATTAAAAATAAAATAAAATAAATAAAATTTTATTAAAAATAAAATAAAATAAATTTAATAATGGCAAACATTTTAACTGAAAAAACATTAAACAATTCCAAAGATTTGAAACCACTTCAGATGTAGGTGACAATTTTCCTCCAGAACAAAGCGTTCAGGTTTTGGACGAAAACAAAAAATCATCCACGTTTTATTCTCGAGCACAGAAGAAGCAGACACCTACAGATTGGAGAACCTACTCAAAAATTTTGACTTGGAAAGTCTTTTCCCTGTTTTCAGAGGTATGTTTTTTAATTTCTTACTAAAGTTTATGCATCAAACATCATTTAAATGCAAACTAATAGAAAAAAGCACTTTATTTTTTGGCAAAAATTGATAGATTTTTGTATGTCGTTTCTTCAATGGCATTTATCATGTGCATAAAATAAATAATTTCCTCAAGGCTTTTAATCTGAAAAGACTTTTTGTCTTTTCAAACGTATGGTTTTCTGCCGAGAGTAAGACTTTCGAATAAAAAAAAATCAATAAATTTAGTAATAATTGAGATTCTCCTTCAAAATATATAAGTATTTTTGAATATGTAAAATAAAATCTATAGAACCTACTCATTTAAGCCGAAAAAACATTAAACAATACAAAAGAATATGTTACTACTTTAGAAGAATGTGAAAATTTTCCTCCAGAATAAAGCGTTCAGGTTTTGGACGAAAACAAAAAAATTATCCACGTTTTATTCTCGAGCACAGAAGAAGCAGACGCCTACAAGTTAGGGAAATTTCTCAAAAACTTTGACGGAAGCTATGTTTTAAATCTTTTACTATAGTTTATGAATTAACGTTATTTAAACGCAAGCTTTTTTACTAGAGCGGGTTGGTGTTGTTGCAGTTCTTGGTTTTGTTCTTTCTGATAGTGAATATTTTGTTGACTTAGCTGCTGATTATGACTAAGGTTTTGTTATTTTAGCGGATGTTTTTGAAACTGATCTTTTCGCACACTGTATGAATAGTCCCAAACTTCAGACATATCATTATTATTATTTGTTTAGTATAGGAAGGTGGTCATGGTGGTGTAGTTAGCAAACAGTTTAAAAACAAAAACTTTATCAATGCACATTCCAATGAAGCTGATGTTTTCAGATTAAAAAAGTTACTTAAAAAATCACCTAATTTTCATTGCCAGTAGTTTGTTAAAAAAAGCAAATTCCTTGTCATGCTTCACTTTATAACATTATATTTCTTGCACATTTACTTTTCTTTTATACTTTTTGTTTATAACTGCTTTTAGCAGATCCATTTTTCATTAATGTTTTGCATCGTACATAAATGCAAGTTTTTAATTAACTTTTTTATATTTTATATTTAATTCAAGTAAAATACTAATTAACTTAAGTTCCGATATCACTTGTAACCGAAAATGCTGTCGTACTCGGTGTAGATGGACCCCAGCGCGTGCGGTATCTGGGGGGGAAAGAGGCGTGGGATTATTAATATTAATTTTTAATTATTAATCATTGTGTCTATTATGTGCAAAAGGTTGAATAATTTTAAAAGAAATGAGGTTGTTTTTTTTTAAATAACTCTTAGTTGTTATTAACTTCCCATAGGGAGTTATAGTAATCGGTCCGGTTTGCAATTGAAAATTTCATGACGTTGAAAGGGCGTTTATTAAAATTCAGTGGAGGGTGGTTTTTTACTATAGCAGCTTAAAAAATTTGAAATGTCTAAAATTTTGGTTAGTTTCAAAAATCTCACGAGCAAATGATGCTATTGACTTTAAATAAATTTGTTTGTATACAGTGTGACGTCACACAGATTTGATGTGAATTTGGAAAAAAATCAACAAACCCTTATTTTTTTTAAATTAAAAAAACTCGAATATCCTAGAACGCAAAACGATATTAGCTTCAGAACAGTCTTATTCTACGAAAAATTACTATTTTAACAACTGGTACAAATTTAAAAAAAATTAATCGATGGTTTTTTTACAAAAAATAAAAACTACTAAAAATTGGTAAAAAATGTTTTGCGATAAAAAATTGTCGAGACCCAATAATGATATTGACTCCTAGTTTAATTGTTAATAACTGGTTAAATGTTGACAAGTATCGAATTGACAGCTTTTTAAGAAAAAATAAAATGCTGTTAAAAAATCTACTAAAGTAGATAGAATTGCATTTTACCTCAAATATATTGAGGATGAAAACTGACACTGCCTTCTAAAATATTTTTTTTATACATGATACAATCGTGAACTGACAGTTTTTTAACAAAAAAAAAAAAACACTCGTAAAAACTCTACTAAAAAGTGGTAACAAATTATTTTTCGCCTTGAATATCTAGAGAACATTATAACTTAGAAACTTAGATAACTGCAATTTTTCAAAGGTATCAATGGGAAGTTATCAGTGTTGGTCGCACCCAGCATCTTTTTTTCTTTTTACATCAACTTGTGTATAAATATAGGTATGTAATTAGAAATCATGTGAACATATTGAGCTCATATAAATAACAGCTTTTGACTTGAATCTAGTCTTTCATCTTGATGTCAATAATGTAAGAGAACATTGTTGTTATTTAAAAAACGCTCTTTTGTTTCTTTCTTTTTTTAGACACAAGTTATTAGATAGTTAGTTCTTTATTCTTGAGCTCTAGCATTTACCATCGCACCGATGAAGCAAATAAAATCCAGAAAGTTTCATCTTTAATTTTGCAAAACCTGCATATGCAGATAAATATTTTATGAGCATCCTCTCTTATTTTTTAAAACTAACAAAACTTTTTATATAACTATCGATTTGTATATACTTCCGTTGGAGGTACATTTCTAATATTCTTATATTTTCTCATTAACTCTAGTTTGTTCTTGTTTGAAATAGATTTAATTTTGTGCACTTACAACAAGCATTACCATAAATGATGGCTGTGACAAATTTTTATATTCCAGTATATTAAGGGTTAAGAACTTAAACACTTATAAGTACTCGTACTTGCATTAAGCATAAGTAGTACTGATAGTGAAAAGAAAAATTAAATAATTTTATTATTCAGCAAATAATCAGAATCACAAAAGCAATTAATTTAAAATAATCATTTACGAAATGAGTTATTATCATAATTCGTTTAAACTGTACTGTATAACTCCAAGGTTTTAATATGGAATGACTATCAAATTTTGACAAACATAGGTTTTAGGCCGAGTAAAAATTAAATCTACGAAATTACATAATGACGTATTCTGGATGACTGGCACCAAAGAATATTTGTGTGCGTTTTTTTCGTTATCAGCAAACATTTCCTTTAAAGATACATACGTCTTTCCTCAATTGCAAAAAAAAAAAAAATATGTGATAACTGATAAGACAGGATGGCTAAAATAAAAGAGTAGCATCCTATCTTGTCAAAAATTATCAAAAAGGTATTTCAAATAATAATTTTGATGTTTTTGTTTAATTTAGAAAAAAATATAACATTTCGGTCGTTGAGGTATTTGGCGAGAGAAGACATTAACGACATTATTGAAGATATTGGATTACGCGCTGAATTTCGTGAAAAGCTTTTCATTTGGAGAACACAACAGGTTTGACATAACAGCATTAACTTTATTACATTTTATATTTCAAATGAATCTTCTCGCGGGCAATAAAAATAAAAACTTATGTTAAAAGAATTACTTGAATGACGAAAAACATATTTTTAACACTAAACCTACCATGACCCATTTTAAACTTTTTGTCAGAATTTCTTTGAAATATGTATTCATGTTTTTTTAAATTTAATAGGTACTATATAAAGCATTTTGAATACATAGATATTTGAAAAAAAAAAAAACAGTTTTAGTCATGTACCAAATTGAGATAATTGATATGTTTTTCGCTAGATATAGTTATATTATGTAACATTTTAAAGACTGGTCATATGATTCGCTTTGGTAGGAACACATAAAGTATCGGTAGGTTTAGTGTTAATATTTTGACGTTGCATTAACAAAAATATCATTAACTCGACTTAAATATTTAATATTCAAAATTATTTTAGCAGGGAACCGATGAGGACACGCTATCTATTAACTCAAAAATATCATTTTGGCAAAACCTGAATGAGTCTGGGGTGGACACTCCCACTTCCAGCTTTAAATCAAGAAATAGTAAGATTGTGAGTATAATGAAATTTAACGTTTGCTTTGTTGAATGTGCTTTTTTGTAATGTATGTTGTGTTGTTTAGAATTTTTTGCAACTTTTAAATTCTTCGTCTAAAGGAAAGTGTTTGTTGCAATTTTATGCAAATAACAATCACTTGGAAAATGTACATAGGGATGCAATAATACAAATAATAATTGAAGAAGCAAATTGCGAAAACGTTTTTTTAAAGCCAAGTGATTTTTCTGGAATTGTTGATGAAATACTATCTGTTTTTCCAAACGAAAAGGACGCAAAGGTAAGATCAAGCCTTTGCTTTGAAAAAATTACTTTGCAAAAATAAAATAAAATGAGACATGTTCCGCATAGAAAAGTGCTGTATTGTGTGTTGCACGAGTAACAACTTTTCCCTGAATTGTCTTAAGTATTCTACATTCTGACAATTGATTTAAATAGAGTTATCCGGTACAGGTAGTACAATAGGCAGCATCTATTTTTGATTTGAGCAAGTGGTGTGTTCTTTTTCATTACTATAGTAAGTAGTTGTCGTATCACTGCTATGATTTTTGAGTATAACCTATACCTACTCTAAAATGCATTCGTTAAAAAAATTGAACGTACAAGTATTCCTGAAAATTTTTGAAAAATCATAAATATTTAATACAAACCGCCACCTTACAATGTCAACAATCTATTTGTTATTATCGAAAGATAACAGTCTTGTCAGTAGTTTAAAGAAGAGAATTACTTCAATTGTAAACTACGAGGAAAATATTAGGATACTGGTAAATAAATATTAGGACAAAAGTAGAGAACTAAAAATTGCTTATTTGTGATCTAGGGTGTACAATTATCCAAATTTACTAAAAGTAACTTTATAAATAAAAAAAATGAAGAATGTTAACTTTGGTTAGCTAGTATTACAAAAAAGAAAAAAAACGCACCAAAGTGTGAAAAATGTCACAATGCTGATAAAAGTAAGAGAAAATCAAATAATAAACAACTTAACGCAGTTAAGACCTTTTAATATAAAAAATTAAAAGGAACCAAATATTTTTCAAAAATATTTTTATATTATTTATTTGATGATAATCAAATGACTTTTTCATTATTTCCGTAGTAAAATTTGAATTTAAAAATTTTAATTATACATATGTATATTCTTACTTCGGAACCCAGCTATAGTGATTTTCAGAAAACTTTGTTATTAAAAAGATATGATATAATACCAAGAGATATTTTTGTTCTCAATTCTCTCTAAATTTCTTATTACTGACTTATTGAAATCCTAACTACTCCACTGCGTAGTATTTAACGATATCACTACATTAGGCGTGTTTTGTTGAGCTTCTTAATGTACACATTAAGAAATGTTACACATTAGGCTTATTTTGCACATGTAAATACAACAACAACAAGTTATATGGTGGAAAAAAATTTTTTTTTGATTTTTATTGGGACACCCACGCATTATGTTCTACCATATAAGCATAGTATATGGTATTTTTTTCGGATTTTAATATTTAAATTTAGGGGTCGCTACCATTCACTAAACATTTAAGTAAAAAAAATTATCAATTTTAACAAATTTTTTTTAATGATTTAAAATAGGGAAAACAATACAAAATAAGCTAAAAAATAAATTATTAATTGCAAAGATTTTGTAGGAACAGATTTTGTTGAATAAAAGATAAAAACTAATTTAATTTAAAAGTGTACATTTTTTGGAATCAGGGTAATTTTGCCTCTAACTTTTAACAACTAACAATAAATACTCTTTCTGCTCCTCGTTGGTTGTATGTAATTTGTTGTACTCTTTCATCAAAGCAACGCCACGCTCAGCTATGTCATTGACAACTCTTACCGAATTAACAATGTCCCTTGTGGATTTGAACGAATCATCTACTTCCCATGTTTCGACGTCTTTGTTGAGAAAATCATGTGGAGCTCCCAAATTGCGGAAGAATCTTAATGTATTACTCGACACAAAATCTTCTATATTCTTTGAAGAAATAACTTCGGGATCTACTGTAATTTTTTTGGGTGGATATCATTCACTATTCAGTAATTCTAATGCAACATTTCTTTGTGTACATTAAGAAGCTCAACAAAACACGCCTATTACATTGTAATAAATTGAGCTTAATATTCTTATTTTAGGATTACTATTTCATTTCTCGAAAAGGAAAAAAAAACCCTGGTGGTAAATTATATAATAGATTTGGAAATTCGCGGTCAAAGCGTTCGAGGCCCTCCGTTGAAGAAAACGGGAAACTCATAGATTATTCACCATCGCCATCGCCAGCAGACGAAGTTGATGAGTCCATATCGTTAGCTTTAAAAACAGCCTTAAGTCGTGATAGCTCCGACTGGACTTCAGTTTGTGATAAATGGAAAAAAACTTATTCACTTCGTCAACAAGAACTTTCCACTACATCTAATCACTCTTCTTTTTTAAAATCTTGGCCAAAATATGCAGATGCTAGAGCCCCACAACTGGTAATATTTAATTTATAATTATATACATAATGTATATCATTACCATTTTAATGACCCATTTTAATCAACCAAATTTGTAAATAAAACACAAAAGTTTCTGTTTCTCCAGTTTTGATTATTTTTATTTTCTTTTAAGATTGAAATTGATTTTGAAATAATGTACCCTGGAAAACAACACCTGTTACTGAGCAAGTGGGAACATTTCAAAATAATTATTAAAATCTATTACGAAGCTAACATCCACAACCCAAATTGCAAGAAGCAGTTGCGTTTACTTAATTCTAATATAAGCTCTGCCAACACACTAAAAGGTTTGTTTTAAGTGTGAAAGTTTTCACACTTGTTTTTTTTTTCAGAATTAAAAAAAAATAAATTTTACCAATAAGTTTATGCTTGTATAGAAGTTTAAAATTGTTATTAATAAAAAAACTTTTTGATAAAAAAACTAATATTAATCCTTAACAAACTCTAAAACATTCTTTCCTAGAAAAAAGAATATTATAGTTATATTTAGTAATGCTTTAGGAAAATATAAAAAAATTTAAGATTAGATTAAAATAAGATTTTTTTTACAGATTCTGAAGACTTTGTTCTGGCTATCCTCCTCAACTCGGTCTTACCAGCATCTTCAAGATTCAAAGATAAGAACGGAAGCAACAAAAGGAAAGTGTCAATTGCGGATGCGCAGGAGAGTTTTGCACTGAGGATTCCATCAATTCAATCATATGAGGAAAATATTAGCGAACTGGTAAACAAATATTATAACATAGGTTTAACTATTCAGCCATTTATTTTATGCGTTGGTCAAGATGACTACAATATTCATGAATATTATGTTTATTTAGACAAAACATTGTTTAAGTTTGATAGTTTTATAGAAGCCCTCGATCTGTGCTTCAAAACTTTCCAAGTCCTATCTTTAAAATATCCTTTAGCTTGTCAGTCGTGTTGGTTGTTTATCCAAAAATATTTTTTCAATATTGAAAGCAAATTTGATTTTAAATCAAGCAATGTAACATCTTTATTAAACTTTTTTAAAATTCAAACATGATTGATTCAAAACATGTGATGTGCAAGGTATTTCTTTTATCCTGTAGATTATAGTTTTAAGATTTAATTGTTAATCTCTGTCGCTAAACTTATTATTGATCTTCCAAAGCGTTTTAAATCCTTTAGCTATACAGCCATATTGGCTGTTCAAGGAAAAATATGTAGTTTTTATAATCAAAACTAAACTTTATAAAACAATAGAAATTACAAGTATTTTCTTCAAATGTTATACAAATTATTAAAGTCTAGATACCCCCATACGTCATACGTCAAATGTCAATAAAATAGTTTTATGATCGAAAGATGTTATACAGGGATTAGTTATTATTTATCCTTTATACAATCACTCTTAACTCTATTTTACTATTAATTCTTAATCTTGCTTTCCTTAAACTTTTCGAATTATTTGCTTTCTCTTTCTTAGCTTTTTCCCCCTTATAATTGTAAAGTCTTATTTCAATACTTTCATGGTCATATTCCTTAAAGTTTGATAAAATTATAAGTTTATTTAAAAATTTTAAAGTGAATTTTTGTATGTCTTTTATATCCTTCGGCATGGTACCCCTTGGGTTGTGTTATGTAAACATTTCAAATACTTAAAAATTTAATTCTTTATATATTTAAAATAAAATTGTTTGAAAACATTATTGATTTTCAAAACATTCCATATCCTTTCCTTTCTTCACTTTTATCAGAACTGCTTAATGCAAGCGTTTGAAATAATTATTTCTTTTTCTCCGCGGATTTCTTAAGCATCTTTACTTTAAAACTTTAAGTTTATCATTAATTTTATCAAACGTTTTGTTAGTTGTTTCAATTACATGGAAAACTTTTCTTTCAAAACGATAAAATTCCGTTTCCTGGATATCCTTGAGGGTTTCACTATTATTTTTTTTTTTATTGAAATTGATTTTGAAATTATGTACCCTGAAAAATAACACATTTGTGGGTTGTACTTTAGTAAAAATCT
The DNA here is from genome assembly GCA_911387755.1 of Chrysotoxum bicinctum. Taxonomy (NCBI): domain Eukaryota; kingdom Metazoa; phylum Arthropoda; class Insecta; order Diptera; family Syrphidae; genus Chrysotoxum; species Chrysotoxum bicinctum. The sequence continues at coordinate 51,637 of CAJVQW010000037.1, forward strand.
TTGAAAAACTATGTTTTGATTCTTTTAACAAAGTACATGCATATGTATATTTTAAAAATTTTCGAGTTTATTTCCTTTCTGTTTCTGATTGCATATCACTGACTTCGTATAATTTCTACCTTGGTACATCTTGGTACATATACATCATTTTATCTTTATTAACTTTATTTTCAAGACTTTTGGCAAATGTGCTGAGAGCAAATAATATTAAAAGAAGAGGAAAATGACTTTAAAACTTCATTCTTAAATAATGTTGTTAATATCTTTTGGTTATTCCTCAAATAGTTACTTTCAATAAAATTCTTACCTTGCTAGGTTATTTCCTTTACCTATATCACTAAGGTTTTCGCCCCTGTTGGTTGTTCAACTGAAATATTTCTTAATCAAAACTGATAACATTTGGATACGTTCTTTTACTTTTATCCTTTATCGTGATAATAATTTATGAAAAAATATTATTTCAATATAACTGACAACTTTTGTTTCCTTTATCCTGTAGGTTGCAAGAGTTTTTGGTTGTTGCTGCAGTATTTCAATAATTTTTAATTGAATGATCTATTAATTACTCAAAGAATAATTACTATAAGAAGTAATTAAACATGTATATTTGTTTCAAATGTTTAAAACATTATCCTAGTTCAGATGCTCTCATACGTCACCTGAAATATGATCATTTAATTAAAAATGGCAACTTACAATGTAAACAAAATGAATGTCATCAAAAATTTTCTAGCTATAGAAATTTACGACGGCATTTAGAAAATTTGCATAAGAACTCAAAAATCATGGTAGATCAGTCTATATCAAGACCTCATGTTACTATCAATTCTTCTCGAGATTTTGAAATATGCGTCAGTCAAGTGGTTGAACCTACTGAAGTACGTAAGAAATATTTTATTGATGATATTATAAACGACCTAAGAATTAAAGCCTTAACTTTATCCCTGAAACTTTATGCTAGAACTTTTATGCCTCGGAAAGAAGTTCTTGAAATCCAAAAGATGATTTCAAGTTTTTTATCCACTATAATTAATTCAATTAAACTTATAACTTTAGGTGAAATTTCTGAAGAAATTACTAAAGAATTTGACACTTTATTATCCTTTTGCAGTGATCCTTACCAAGAAGTAAAAACTGAACACAAAATGTTTAAAGTATTAAGTGAACTTAAAATATTTCAAGCACCAAAATCATTTGTGATAGAAAACAAAATATCTGAGAAAGTAGTTAAGGGAATCCCTACTTTTGATGTTAGATCTATTAATGTTTATATGATGTCACTTCGATTTCAGTTTAAAACACTCTTTGAAATACCAGGAATTTTGAAGCTTACCTTAGAAAATCAAGAAAAGCATTTAAATCAGGATCACATCAAAAACTTTATCAATGGTGAAGTCTTTATGGAAAAAAAAAAGATGTTTCAAACAAATTTCATTATACCCTATACTCTATATTTTGACGATTTTCAAATTAATAATCCCCTAGGTACTCACCCATCTTCGATATGTGCTTGCTATTATACATTTCCAACTCTTCCTCAGTATTTACAATCCAAGTTAGATTTTTTATTCCATGCTGCTTTTATTTCATCAAGTTATTTAAAAAAGTGTGGGAATGAAGTAGTTTTCCATCACTTGATTGAAGAGTTACAGCATTTAGAAAATGGAATAGAATTAGAAACAGATAATGGGAAATTGGTTGTGCATTTTATTTTAGGGTTAATTGTAGGGGACAATTTAGGACTAAACAGTCTTTTTGGATTTGTACAGTCTTTTACAGCATCACTATACTGTCGTGCTTGTACAAGGACCCGTTCTGAAATGAAAGCCGATAGCAAAGAAATTTTGCTGAACTTGCGTACAAAAGAAAATTATGAAAATGATCTTCTAGAAGATAACTTTTTAGAAACAGGAATAAAAAGCAATTGCATTTTTAATACTTTATTCAGCTTTCACGTGAGTCAGAATTTTTATTTCGATTTGATGCATGACGTCCTGGAAGGGGTTATCGTTTATGATGTTTGTAACATTTTAATGGGCTTAATTGAAGATAAAAAGATATCTTTGCAAATTTTGAATAACAGAAAACAACTTTTTCAATACGGGGAAACCGAAATAGGAAATCTTTCTTCTCCCATCGATATGAAAAGACTAAAATCCTTTAATTTAAAAATGACAGCAAGTGAAGTGTTGTGCTTTCTTCATTTTTTGCCACTAATGGTAGGTGATTTGATTGATCCAAAAAATTCATACTGGATATTGTTGACAAAACTTGTAAAAATGTTTGATTTGTTATTTAAAACTCAGTATAGTGAGAATGACTTGATAAATTTAAGAAAACTGATTACTGAACACCATACACATTATGTTAGATTGTTTGGACCAACTCTAAAACCCAAACACCACTTTTTGGTACATTACCCTACAGCAATAAAAAAATGTGGGCCTTTAAAATACGTCTGGGTGATGCGGTTCGAAGCTAAACATAAGGAGGGTAAAGCTTACCTTAATAATATTACATCTAGATTAAATGCACCCCATTCACTTGCCATTAAGGCATCACTGCAATTTTCTTATTTTTTAACTAAAAATAAGTTAGGCATTAAACCTCCCTTTGATGAAAGTATTTTTAAAAGCGATGATTTGTTAAGTAAGGAATATTATTCCGAATTAGTTTCTTCCGGTATCATTTTAGACAATGTCAGATTTTCAGGTTGTGTGACGTATGAGGGTATACTGTACAAAAATAATAATTACTTAGCTGTTGCTGATTCCTCCTTTAAACTGTATAAAATAATTGATTTGCTGTTTGAAAACAATAATTTGTTAATACTTTGTTCCGAAATAAAAATTAAAATGTTTAACGAACACTTTCAAGCCTACGAAGTTGGAGAAAAAATTGGGAACTTACTTTCAAAAAATATTAAGTTTTTCACAAGTCCTCCACTCCACTTATATCAAATAAATAATGGAAAAACTTTTATCAGAAATAAATATTTGTAAAAAATTTAAGCAATAAATAAGCCTTCTGCAGACTTTTAATGGAAAACAAATAATTTTATCAAAAAAATGTGTGTAAGAATTATTCTTGTAAGAATTGTAAAATAAATAAATACGAATCTAACAATAAAATCACAATCTTTGTATCCGAAAAACTTTGTTTTGTTTTATTTTTTCTTAAAAGTTTTAAGTAAAGTTTGCATTTCTTCTTATTTAAATTTTTGCCAAAGGTTGTTTGTTCTTTTTCCAATTTTCAGCAATGGTTGTTTGTTCTTTTTTAATTTTCAGAAAAGGTTGAATACGGAAAATCTCAGGTAATCTTATTATGTAAAACACAATACATTTTTCATTTATTTTTTAATTTAAACTTTAAACTACGTATATTTAATAACGTAATAACAATTATTTCATTGAAAAATGCTAAAAATAATCCTTAAAACATAAGAAAATGTATTATGTTTTTAATTTACATAATTTCACTTTAATGTGTAATATTTTCATTTTCATTTACAGGAGTACCTTATGCTTTTAAAACACCAAATTTAATATTTTTTGTATTACTTTACAATTGAATCCTAAATTAAAAGGGAATTATATTGAAAAGTAATACGAAATACATTAAATTCTACGTTTTTAAGTATTTAATTTAAATTGGCGACATATTTGATTCAAAGTGGCGACATATTTGATTCAAAGTGGCGACATATTTGATTCAAAGTGGCGGCATATTTGATTCAAAGTGGCGTCATATTTGATTCAATGTGGCGATATATTTGATTCAATGTGGCGACATATTTGATTCAAAGTGGCGGCATATTTGATTCGAAGCGGCGACATATTTGATTCAAAGTGGCGGCATATTTGATTCAAAGTGGCGGCATATTTGATTCAAAGTGGCGTCATATTTGATTCAATGTGGTGACATATTTGATTTAAAGTGGCGGTATATTTGATTCAAAGTGGCGACATATTTGATTCAAAGTGGCGGCATATTTGATTCAAAGTGGCGACATATTTGATTCAAAGTGGTGGCATATTTGATTCAAAGTGGCAACATATTTGATTCAAAGTGACGGCATATTTATTTCAAAGTGGCGACATATTTGATTCAAAGTGGCGACATATTTGATTCAAAGTGGTGGCATATTTGATTCAAAGTGGCAACATATTTGATTCAAAGTGACGGCATATTTATTTCAAAGTGGCGACATATTTGATTCAAAGTGGCGACATATTTGATTCAAAGTGGCGGCATATTTGATTCAAAGTGTCAACATATTTGATTCAAAGTGACAGCATATTTGATTCAAAGTGACGGCATATTTGATTCAAAGTGTCGACATATTTGTTTCAAAGTGGCGGCATATTTGATTCAAAGTGGCGGCATATTTGATTCAAAGTGACGGCATATTTGATTCAAAGTGGCGGCATATTTGATTCAAAGTGGCGACGTATTTGATTCAAAGTGGCGATACATTTGATTCAAAGTGGCGGCATATTTGATTCAAAGTGGCGACGTATTTGATTCAAAGTGGCAACATATTTGATTCAAAGTGGCGGCATATTTGATTCAAAGTGGCGGCATATTTGATTCAAAGTGGCGACATATTTGATTAAAAGTGACGGCATATTTGATTCAAAGTGGCGGCATATTTGATTCAAAGTGGCGACGTATTTGATTCAAAGTGGCGATGCATTTGGTTCAAAGTGGCGGCATATTTGATTCAAAGTGGTGACATATCTTATTCAAAGTGACGACGTATTTGATTTAAAGTGGCGGCATATTTGATTCAAAGTGGCAACATATTTGATTCAAAGTGGCAACGTATTTAATTCAAATCCGTGTATACTTGATTTTAAGTTGAAACGTAAGGAAAAACGTAAACGTTAATCGGTTACGTAGCCACTCAAATTAAAGTTGAAACAACATTGATTCAATGTATTTCGGCATTAGGCTAAAAACATTGTGATTTTAACTTTGATTCAAAGTAGAACTCATTTGATTTTACTACGATTTCACAACAATCGGAAATCAAAGTGGAACTGCTTTAATTCAATCATTTTCTACTTTAGGCTATAAATGTTGTGATTTTACATTGATTCAAAGTGGTTTCCATTGATTTTACGTTGTTTTTTGGCTCAGTGCAACTCGTCGCCTTCATACACTCTTGACAGTGCGTCGGGTACGACATTCAACGTTCCCTTCCGATGTTCTACCACAAAATCGAAACCCTGGAGACGCATACTCCACCTGGCCAATCTACCGGTTGGATCCCTAAGATTCATCAGCCATTTCAGGCTGGAATGGTCCGTAATTACTCGAAAACGGTATCCCTCAACATAGGGTCTGAATTTCTGGATTCCCAGAAAAGCAGCGAGACATTCGCGCTCGGTAACCGAATAATTCCTCTGTGCAGGGTTCAGTTTCTGGGAGAAGTAATAGATAGGTTGCTCTGCCCCTTCTTCATTCCGCTGACAGAGAACACATCCGATACCGGACGCAGATGCATCACACAAAATAACAAATTCTTTTGAAAAATCAGGATTGACCAACACGGGTGCTGAAGTTAAAGCTTGTTTAATACTTTGGAATGCTTCAATAGCTTCTTGACTGAGCTTGAACGTCTTACCTTTCTTTAATGTATCGGTCAAAGGAGCAGCAAGAGCGGAGTAGTTTTTCACGAATCTCCGGTACCAACCTGCCATGCCCAAGAAACGTCGGACTTGACGAATCGTTGTCGGCACTGGAAATTCTGTGATTGCTGCAATTTTGTCGTTGTCAACCTTTAAACACCCCTGCCCTAGCTTATACCCGAGATAGTGAAGTTCATCAAAGCAAAATCTAGACTTCTCGACGTTTATAGTCAGACCAGCACTAGTCAAACTCTCACTAACCAGTTTCAGAATCCGGAGATGCTCGTCGAAATCCTTAGACACAACCAAGAGATCGTCGAGGTAAACAAATACTCTTTCTTGTAACTCTGTCGGAATTACTCAGCTCATTAGGTCGCTCAGACTTTGCGCAGCATTACACAGGCCGAATGGCATCACCTTGAAATGGTATAACCGTCGCCCAGGTACTTGGAATGCCGTCTTTTCCCTTGACGATTCCTCCAGCGGTATCTGCCAGAACGCATCCTTCAGATCCACGCTTGAAATAAAGCGTGTATCTGAAAGACGCGCCAACAGCCCTTCTATATGCGGAATTGGTCTCGCATCTTTTTTGGTTACCGAGTTCACCTTCCGAAAGTCCAGGCACAATCGGTTCTTACCAGGCTTGCGTACAAGCACAACTGGGGAACTCCATGCGCTGGAACTCTCTTCGATGACTCCCAATGAAAGCATTCGATCCAACTTTGCATCCATTAGGGTTTGTATTGCTGGAGAAATCGCGTAGTACCTCTGCTTGATAGGCGTCGCGTCACCCGTATCTATATGATGCTGAACCAAATTCGTTTTTCCCAGTCCCCGGACTGCGAAAGAAGGAAAACTGCGAATAACATCCTGGAGTCTGCTATAATCTTCATTACTCAGCTTTATTTGATTGGTGGGTTTTTCATCTGAACCACTGGGTATCGTTCCCGAAATTCCCGAAATTATGTGAGGCGCGAGATGGAATTCTCGCCAAAAGTCTACGCCTAAAACTAGACGTTGAGTTAGTGACGGAACGATATATATATTCATTCTCTTCCTCATGTCCTTGTACTGGATCACCGCCGCGATCACTCCCACAACTTCTTGCTTGGCCCCGTCCGCGGTGGACACAGTAGCACCTATCTTCCTAATGGCAATGCCTTTCTCTTTAAGGTAACCGAGCATATCCGTGCCTAGGCAAGTTATGCTGGCCCCTGAATCTAAGAGACCAAGAAATTTGTCGCCAAATATCTCAACGGTCACATATGGACGAGGATCGTTTGAATCTCCTCCTAAGGTGGCGGAAGCTATGGTTCGATAGGTAGTCCGCTTCTGGTGGAAGCGATACCTAGTTCTTCTAATTCGTTTGGACAACTTTGGAAAAGTTACTAATCTTTTGCGTACTTCATAATAATTCCGTAATCTTTCGTGAAAAGGTTTCTTATATAATGGTTCTGGTTTTGGTTCCTCAATATTCAAAATAGGTTTGGTTTTTACTTCGGTCATAATTTGGTTTGGTTTCAAAATAATTTTAGGAGTTTCAAGCGGTGACTTAAAATCAGGTTTTTGAACTCCGGGTACGCCTAAGGAGCGAACCCCCCCGGACGGTGGGTTGTTCCTCTTCGAGTTTCCCGCACATCTAGGACATGAGGGACTAAATGCGTCCGCCATTCCGCAACGGTAGCAGAAAATATTACGTGTTAAACTTGTGCAGTCGCGGAAATCATGACCCACGCCCTGACAATTCCAGCACTTCCTCTGGTTACTGTCTTTGTGGATCGCTTCCACGCTTTCTGGCAATGCAACAGTTGAATCTCCACATGGCTCTACGTCAACTTCACTGACGTAACGTTTTGCTGGAGGCCGGTGCGTGTTCGGCACCAAATTAGATCGCGGGCCCTCCTGTCGGTCAAGAAACTTCTCAATCGTGCGGCACACATATACCAATTGTCTTAAACTATGTGTACTAAAGGTAACGAGTAGTTCTCCCATTCGCCTCTTTACATTCGTCTTTATGATTTCGATTAGTTCCTTCTCCGTCTTCGGGACACGCATCCGAGAATTAATCTGCAGCAAGGCGTCGTAGAAGTCGTTGAACGATTCGCCGTTTTGCTGCTTTTTATCTGATAGTTTTCGAGCCAGTTCAGTATCTGTGTCCAGACTACGGAACTGTTCGATCAAAGCTGTTTCTAGCGAGAGCCATGACGTGTGTCTGTTACTCTTCAAGTACATCCAATACTATGACTCGGCTCGACCCGAAACAAAGTGATGAAAACTCACCGCGATCTCGTCCCAAGGAACATTGTAGCTATATCTAACCCGCTTGAGTCGGAATAAAAAGTCTTCCACAGACATGTTCATGCCATCGAATTTGATTCCCCACTTGTGGTACTGAGGATGTTTATTAAACGAGTTCGTGTTAGGGAGCGCTTGTGCCCGCGGAGAGGAGGTAGCAGGTGAGTCACCTAAATTAAGAGCGTTCATTCGCGTTAGGAAGTCGTCAATATTCGAACCCAGAGCCATGCCTATCGGATGCACCATCGGAACATTCGGTACAGCTACTGGTTCTGCCTGGGGTGTCGGGCGTGTTGCTAAGTTCTGTGTGACTGTCACTTGTCCCACACCGTTACTTCCCGTCGTCGTTCCGGAAGGAATATTCCCCGTCTCAACACGTGTTTTGACTGGTTGCAGGTATGAGAGCCGGAGCACTGGGAGCAGAAGTATGATGAGGAGCAGAAATATTCAAAGGAGCAGGCGGATTAGGGTTAGCTGATCTTCCTTGGATTAGATACGCAACTTGCTCTAACAGAAGGGCTTGGCTACGAGCCAACTCTTCTTTCATAAATCGCCTATCATTTAACCTATGTAGCTCAACAGTAGCTGATACTACCTCCTGGATATATGCGGACCGATCCGCAGCTTCTTGAAGAAGTCTCAGATCTTCGGTAGTTGGTTCCCCGTCGCTCTCTTCATTCTGACCTCCGGTATTGTTTCCTGAATTTTCAAAAACAGCTCCCGGTACATTCATCTGACCACTCTGGCTCTGACTACCACTTGCAGGAGACATTATGACCACGTCTCGTAACTGTGGGTTATAAGCGCTTGTGACAATAACTTTACGTCCCTTCCCACTCATTTACTGTGCTTCAACAAAACGACTAAAAAAAAACTTATGATATCCTAATAATCTGTAGAGAGAAAATTTTCAATCTGCCGATTCAATTCTCCACGAAAAATTTAAAAAAAAATAAAAAGTGTGCCAATAAAAAATGTCTTCCTCAAAGATGTTCTCTTCGGAGACTCAGGATATCCTCACAACAAAAAAAAAATGTTTAATAAAAAAAAACTAATACTAATATAGGATTTCTTCTATTCTTACCATCTAAAACGTAATAAAAAAAAATTGTACTTTAGTTTTTTTCCTTTTTCAAAAAAAAATCTATATACCTATATGGTAAACTCAATTACTACTAATATGCTAATCCAAAAAACTATCTCAATACTTAAGATACTACATCTATTACGATGGCTTTATTAACCAAAAAAACTGTACTCTTGAGAATGAGGAACTCACAACTTCTCATTCCCAAAGACTTAAATCTCAAAACTGACTTAACAATGGACGGAAAAACTCACAACTTAACCGCCTCACTGAACTAAACAACTCTAGACTTTATGCTCAAAAGACAACTCTAAACCTTAAACTTCTCAATACTCAGATATTCTTATCAAAAAAAAAATCTTCATCAAATAATACTCAAAAAAAACGTATAATTGGGTTTTCATAAAAAGGTTCGGGAGTGGGCAACTCCCGTCAGAACAAGGTGTGTAATGAAATCAGATAGCAACCACTGATCTCCCAACTCCGAAAACAAAAAAAAATCTTAGTGTGTGTAGACTCAAAACTATTCGTGCTCAAAAAAAAATCAGCCAATCGAAAGAACATTCGTCAGAAGTGGTGCGGGATCATGATGCTACTACAGACGTGCGTCAGGATCTAGATCACCAACCACCGGTTAGCATTTCACGACACCACTCACAACTTCTTCAAAATAAACTCCTCTAATCGTCTAATTCTCGCATCTGTGTGTTGTGGCCTGTTGATTCTCCATAAAGGATTGAAAGACAAAATAAAAATAGGTTGAAACGGGAGGATATCTTCAGGCGAGCGAATAGCTTCTGCAGCTGACGTGCGTCAGGACACTAATCTCTAACCACCGGTCAGAAGACCTGTTCGCTCTTCTCCGAAATCCTTTCTTTGCTATCGCTTTTGGAACCTTACTTACGTTGCAACTGACAACTAGGCAGACATACGCCCAGTCCGGACAAAAGTCAGAAAAATTCCAATACCACGAGAAGGTGAGGGATCTGAGAATGGACCTAATGCAACAGACAAGACTCAGGAACTTGATCACTAAATCTCCGGACAAAATAGCCTCCATACCCAGTCCTCGCTGACGTTCTTCTAACAAGAAAATTAATCAACCTACAATAAAAAAATAATTTTCGCAAAAAAGAATCTTTTATTTTTCTTGCTCTACCACCAAAATTCACTTAACTTTCCTAACACTCAAGAGTCAACCTAATTCTACATAAATCTTCCCTTCGGTCGTTCGGACTAATCGGGCCCCACGTTGGGCGCCATCTGTAACGTTTTATATGTGTATATTCAGTCAAAATTTTTCTTTGCCAAGCCATCTATAACGTAAATTAAATTCACGCAAATACCAAACGTAAGATTTATATATCTACTATCTGTAACGTAAAAATTATTTACACATATATATAAAAAGGTTGTAAGTTGTAAGCGTAATTAATATATATATACGTATATACATATATATATATATACATATATACATATACATATACACACACCTACATACCAAATGCAAGGCATCTATGCATAACATAAAAAAATTTTGCCTCCTTCCATCATACGACCACAGAAACGTGAGCCGATATCGGAACCCACTGACCCTAATTCCTAAAAGAAGGAACCCGAGGATCAGCCAGACCTCTACCCTTCTCTAGCTCGCGTCTATCCTTTGGATATGAACAGGTGTTCGTCATATCCTAACATTCCCAAACACTGACAATACCATACACCTTTCACGACCTACAAACATCCTTATACAGCGCTTGTCCTCTAAACACTCGCTCCATACTCGAGATGTCAAAGGCTTCGATCATGAACACAGGAGTGAATCGCTGGAAGTCCCAATAGTAATCACAGAGTAGGTATTAACCACCCCAACGTCTAGGGAATAGACTTAGGTCCAGCCCCGCCACTCGCTATGTCATAAACTTCGGAAATGGAAGGAATCATCCACTCTTTCAATCCTATCAACCTCACCCAAGACACTAACCGCCGTTGTCCTAGAGTGTTGCTGGTATGAAATGGAAGAGGAAGTTGTCTACGATCGACCATCGCTTTAGTGATCTGCAGCCACCCTGCCCTATAGTAGCTCAGTAAAGGGGGCGGGCGTGTGTTACATTTTTATCCTGCAGATCTGGGCTCTGGTATTCTGAACCCTAATAGAATTTTAATCGCTGGGGCCCGTTCAACAACATAGCACCGATAACACAACCAAAAAAAAATCTAGACCTACTGAGTTCGGTTGATGTCACGCACCTCCATGTGACCTTGAGTTGCTTTCTAAACTAAGAAAACCCAGGAAGAAGAAAAAGTGATTCTACTCACACCACAGACAGAGCGCGAAAGCATACTAATGGTATATATAGCTGGTAGTATATACATTGAACCAAGTTAACTCCCCATACATCTAACGTTCAACAATATTAATAAGATAAGGGAGGAAGGTGTCTCACTCGAATTGAGGGGGATCAAAGATGTTGTAAAGAACCCCCTTGGCCTCTTAACCCACCCAAGATTGAAGCAAGAATCAACTCTCTCACTCCAAGCCGTTGTTCTTCATGGACCATAAAAAGTTTTATTAAAAAGGAACCCCTAAATCGAAGGAAAGGTAAAGTCCTATTTACTCGTCTATCTCATACTTAACTTTCCTGTTGTTACACTATTTCACCTTGTCCAACGGAGAGTTGCGTCCACTCCCTATAGTAATGATTACCTTATCCAATCATCGTATCTTTTCAGAAATAATAACTTCGCAATATTCGCTTCAGCATAGTATGCCTTTTATTTACTATAACTTAATGCTAACAGAGTATGTCTTAGAAACTACCTAATTCAAAAACCTGACAACGATATTTCTGTAATTTTACTCAAAGAAAATAATAATCAGAACTTCACAAATCTATTTAAAATTATTCAAACTTCAATATGAAAAAAAAATCTTATGTATTATTTTTTTTTTTGCTCAATATACAACAAAATTTTGCAATTTGTACTGCCTACGTAAACTTCTTACAAGAATAGATCAAAATAACAAAAAAACGGTAATGTATTGGCTTAATAAAACTAATACTGACTCTATTCCATAGACATCCAAAAAAAAATAAAGTGTGGAATTTAACCGAAGAAGCCAAATTAATCAACAAAATGCATAGTGCAACCGAGCACTCCGACGGGCTGTACTACAGTTCTATAACCGGCAAAGCGAAATTATTCCCTCGGACTATGCGGCCGCTGACTCCAGATTCGAAATCTGTGACAGATGACCTCGCAAAAAACAAAATAATAAACGGATATTCGCGAATCAACCGTAGCGTATAATCGCGAACTTGATTTCAAATAAGATTATCGGGTTTTCTATTATCAACAACCCCACAAAAAAAAACAATTTTCGACGCTGACGAATATTACCTCATAAGATGGGTACCCCAAAAAAAAATTCTCAAACCGTTTGTTCGAGGGACCAACAATTACAAAAATCAATATATATATATATGTATGTAATATAGGTTCAAAAATATCAATTCAATATTATTTATAAAAATTTTACCATTTACGAATGGGTGTTTCCAAAATCTGAAACAATCCCATATACCGTCGCAGCAGTGCACTCCTGGTTGGCTAAAAAGTTTATGATTAGTGTTTTATATGGATATGATTAGATACATATATGACTTCAAGAATTTCAAACTATACTCTGATCTCGAACTAGACAATGTGAGATTCGTCTTTGGACCAATAGATCTGTAATATAATATAGTTTCAACACAAAGAAAGGACAATTGTTCACTCGAAAAAAAAAATTATCTAACCGAATCGATACTCGGAGCGGAGTAGCTTAGCTATTCACGATATGTACATGTGATTTATCTTAGATATCAACGCGTTATGTATCTTCTGATGCTTCGACCACCGTTTCCCTGGTTCACGGACTGTATGCTCGGAGTGCAATCGCCAAAAGTCTCGTCCAACTAAGTACCCGGTTGTCTTTCTAGAACTACGAATGATTTTCTCGACTTAGGTGGATAGATACTCTAAGGAATTAAGCCTCACAATGTAAGAGAATAATTTTTTTTCAATAGTGAGATGTACTTTAAGGATACTTCTTAGGACAGATATAACAGTGCAAACATAAAAAGTGATAATACAAAATAATACTAAAATATAAGTAAAAATGTACGATAACCTAGGCGTGTATTGATGACTCTGCTCTGAAGTGGTTAGCGGACTCGTCCCCAGAAACTTTTCGTACGACGCAATGTTTGCGATACGACTTCTTGACGTTCAAGAAAAAGTATCTCGACTTGGGGCTGGCGGATGGAAGTCTCTGGCCCACGTAAGAGTTGCTTGCCTCTTCTCTGGTTGCGGCTACCGCACTTGGTGGACCCTTCCTCGCTCTGGTTTTGCAGATGTACACTTAGTTGTACCTTTTGAAATCGCGTTCGACTGTAGACACTAATTTTCCAGATTGGATTTTTTTGTGTTTGGAGGAATTCTTTTTGATCTTGTTTTTTTTCTTTTTTTTTTTCTTCTGGCGCGAGTGCAATTTCGGTGCGTCTAACCACTTCACTCCTATTCTGCCGCTTATGAATAAAAATTTTTAGAGAATTTTTACCTGGGGTGTTCTGTGCACTTGTATTATAGTGGGGGGGATTGGGGATGAAACTATGGTTCAGAAATCCTTTATCTCCAAAGAAAAACTTTATGATTGAGTGAATGGGGTGCTCCTGACTGCCGTCATCCGTTTACGATTCCTGGATGGGTGCAGTAAAATTCTTTCCCTATTCCCACAGCAAATCTTGATATGGTGTAAGAAACAATTCCTGTCAACTGAGAAACAAAAACGTGGCGGGTGTTAGATTTTCACCAAATAATGATTATATATGTGAAGTTGAAAACATCGCCCACGCGATACAAAATTCATAGAAGTTATGAAAGTTGGCTAACAAATACTCTACGAATTTGCAGACTTACCTCTCCTTCATATCCTCTACTATAATTTTTCTTTAATTATTTCTTTTTTCCGTGTTAAAACAGGGGGCGGCTCGCTAGACACGATCTTGATGGTGGCACAGTCAGTTTGTAAAAGAACAATCTGGAAAAGGTGCCATCATGTTGCGGATAAGAGTGTGTGTGTGTCTGACAAACGTGGCGCGCATTTCCGATTTGGGCGTAGCATTGCCAGCTATGCAAAAATAGTAATTCAGCACTTTTCGCGGACTGCACTACCGGCATTGGAATTTTGGTGGTGCGGACACGCCTGCAATGTGCTCGCGGCTGGGTTTCGTGAATTTTGTAAATGTTTTCTTACACTTTCACGCATTTTAAAAAAGATAATGCAGAAATTTTCCTTACAACCAAATGCACGCATTACTGCTAGGAAAGTCTTACTTCATTCATTTTCGAAAATATTTCTTGAGCTGACAATTTATCATTGTTTTTATGACCTTGGAAAGAAGGGATGTAATTGTAATTGGACGATAGACGGGAAGAAGATTTACCTTTTATACGAACAGGATGGTCTAATTCTGTTTTTCATCTATCCGAAAAAAGATCAGTAGAGAAGGCGCAGATGGAATAGCTTATGCCGTAGTTTTTTTCAGCGTTGAAGCGGATTTGTGTATGTTAAGATGTTTAGGAACTCTTGCAACTGTACGAGTACGAACAAAATTTGGACCCTTGGAAACATTTGTGTTCTCGAGGAGAGATGAGTCATGACGTCGAATTAATAGCAAACTGTACTACAAGCAAATTAGCTTTATCTAGTGAGATGACATAGGAAGGGTCCTTGATAACGAGTGTTAGGACCAAAGACGAATTAGAATTTCGAATGTTTTATTTAAAAATGACCACAAATTTTTACTAGTTTTGGGACATTATAGTATTTTTGCCTTAGGTAATTTGATCATGTAAAAACTAATTTT
>CAJVQW010000038.1:0-65748 GCA_911387755.1 Chrysotoxum bicinctum
TACTACGAGCCCAAACGCAAAATAGTTGGACTACTTATGATAAAAAACAAAAATCTTCTGATTCTTAAATTCCATCGGAAATAAAATCAATATTTTGGTATTTTTCTTAAGATATATTTATTTTGAATAGGAATAAGTAACAAAAACAAAATGACTTCAATTAAATAACGGTATAGAGCAATCTTACAAAATAAAATAACGATTTAAACATTTTTTTAAGTGCAAAATAGTTGGCCTATGGGTCTTAATTTTTATTTTACTATGGTGTTACGTCGCCTTTGGCCTCGATAACTGCTTCTATGCGTCGTGGCATTGTGTCAACTAATTTTTGACATTCTTCGTACCAAAAGACTCCCAAATATTTATGATTTTAGCTTTAAGGCCTTGAAGAGTCCGGCATGGTTCTTTTCGCAGTTTTTGATTCATTTTATGCCAGCCAGTTTCAATTGGTGAAAGATCAGGGCTGCTGGAAGGCCATTCCAGAAAAGGAATAGCTTCAGCAGATAACCACGCCATTGTAGACCTTGCAGTATGACAAGAAGCTCCATCCTGTTGGAAAATATAGTCTCCATCACTAGTTTGAAGTCGTGGTATTGATGGGAGAAGCTCATTTTCCAAAATATCCTGTACTTGGCAGCATTGACAATTCCATTTACAAAATGTAAATTGCCCAAACCCCGCCCCGACATGCATCCCCATATCATTAGATATGCTGGAAACTTGACCGTTTTTTTAAGGCAATCTTTGTGAAAAACCTCTTGAATTTCTAATGACTCGTTTTCGTTCGTCGCCCACGCAAACTTCAAACCTGGACTCATCACTCCAAATAACGGACCGCCATTGACTTAAAGTCCAGTTTTTACGTTGTTTGGCCCACTCTACACGCAAAAACATTGCAGGGTTAAAATTAACCGAATTTCGGTTAATAGCAACCAAGTAACACTGTTAATATAGCACCTACAGAGTTACTCTGCAAAAAATAGCAGAGACAACTCGATTAATGGTAAATCGGTTAAAAACAACCGAGTAAACGATTAAGGATCATTTCCCCTCCAAAAGGTACTCGTATAAATAAAAACAAGCAAACTCTGCAAAAAACAACCAATTAACTTGGTATTTTATACCCAATTTACTTATTTGTTTTTAGCCAATCATGTTGTTAATATCAACAATCATCTCGGGTAATATCTAAACTTTCCTAGGTGAAATAGCGATACACTTGTATCAATTTAGCCAACTTACTTAGTTAAATTAAAACAACCTACTCTGTTTTATTTAATCAACCCACTTTGTTGAATTTAGCAAACCTACTGGGCTAATAATAACTAATCTACTCTGTTTGAATTAGCCAAGCTACTTGGTTTATACTAACCAATCAACTTGGTTAATACTAACCAACCTACTTGGTTAATACTAACCAACCTACTTGGTTTTAATTAACCAACCTTCTCTGTTGAAATTAGCCAACCTAGTTGGTTAATACTAACCAACCTACTTGGTTAATACTAACCAACCTACTCGGTTAATAATAACCAACCTACTCGGTTTTATTTAACCAACCTTCTCTGTTGAAATTAGCCAACTTACTTGTTTAATACTAACCAACCTACTTGGTTTTAATTAACCAACCTTCTCTGTTGAAATTAGCCAATCTAGTTGGTTAATACTAACCAACCTACTTGGTTAATACTAACCAACCTACTCGGTTAATAATAACCAACCTACTCGGTTTTATTTAACCAACCTTCTCTGTTGAAATTAGCCAACTTACTTGTTTAATACTAACCAACCTACTTGGTTTTAATTAACCAACCTTCTCTGTTGAAATTAGCCAACCTAGTTGGTTAATACTAACCAACCTACTTGGTTAATACTAAGCAACCTACTTGGTTAATAATAACCACCCTACTCGGTTTTATTTAACCAACCTTCTCTGTTGAAATTAGCCAACTTACTTGTTTAATACTAACCAACTTCCTCGTTTTTATTTAACCAACCTTCTCTGTTGATATTAGCCAACTTACTTGTTTAATACTAACCAACCTACTCGGTTTTATTTAACCAACCTTCTCTGTTGAAATTAGCCAACTTACTTGTTTAATACTAACCAACCTACTCGGTTAATACTAACCAACGTACTTGGTTAATACTAACCAACTTACTCGGTTTTATTTAACCAACCTTCTCTGTTGAAATTAGCCAACTTACTTGTTTAATACTAACCAACCTACTCGGTTTTATTTAACCAAGCTTCTCTGTTGAAATTAGCCAAACTACTTGGTTAATATTAATCAAGCTTCTTTGTTAAAGGTAGCCAACCTACTTGGTTAATACTTACCAACCTTCTCTGTTGAAATTAGCCAACCTATTTGGTTAATATTAATCAACCTACTTGGTTAATAATTACCAGCTTACTTGGTTTTAATTAACCAACACTCTCTGTTGAAATTAACCAACTTACACGGTTTTATTAACCAACCTGCTTGGTTAATGTTTACCAATATACTCTGCTGAAATTAGCCTACTAACTTGGTTTAAAAAACCCAATTTGCACGGTTAAAATTAGTGAAGCTACTAGGTTATAATTAACTAACATACTAGGTAGAGTTTAGCAAACTTACTCGTTAGATTATAACAGAGTGGGTTTGATAAACTTTACCTAGTAGATTGGTTAGTAATAACCTTGAAGCCTTATTAATAATAAATATGAAAATTTGCTTTTAATGTTAGTAGGCCAACTTTGGCAGAGAATGCTTACCTTCTAGCTTACATTTATTTATAAGCACAATACCGTTGGACATCATCTTTTAAGACCCCGATGTATCTGAAAACTTCAATCTGTTTTGAATAGCCAATTTGAATCCTTAAATTGAAAACATAAGCATTTATGTATAGGTACAAAAGATATTTTATTTTCTCTAAAACATAAAATTAAATTAAAATTACTTAAATTAAATAAATATAAAAATATAAATACCTATCCTCTAACATATTTCTAATACAATAATTTTATTTTTTAACAACAAATTTATTTTCGATTTTTTAGCTTCTTATTTCATTAATTCTAATTTTTAAGTTTTAAATACAAATTTTTGATTTTGATATCTTCTTAGTTTAAATTTTTCTTAAACTAACAATTTATATTGGGCTTCTTAAAGTCACGTACTGCCTGCTGTTTGCTAAAATATTTATCGTATTTGGGATTGGTGAAATTAAAGACTCTAGAAACACGTTCAATTGCTTCTGCATCGTTGGAACTTGAACTTCATATGCATAGTAATGTTCATTGAAACATAAAGTGTCCAGTACTGTGCCAGAAAATATTAAACGATCAGAGTCATATAAATAAATTCTTTTCAATAAGAAAAAGTCGTAAAGGTAGCCATCTGAGTTCAGACTTTTTACAAAAACGGACCCATTTTTGTAAAGAATGGATGAAATTGTTGCCCAACTAACATTAATCAACGTTTTTGTAGGGTCAAGTGATAAACTGGATTGTAAAATATCAATTTCAGATTTTGAAACACTTTTTACAGGACCTACCTCAAGTATGTTGCAAAGTTTACCCTTGAGAAACATTGCATTTAATTGAAGTTGATGTTTTATTGCTAAAGTTAAAGTGACATTTCTTTGGTTACACGATGATCTAGCTGATATTTTGGATTGCCTATGCTTCGCTTCAAACCTCATTGACCACAGCGAAGACAATGGACCGTGTTTCTTAATAGCGGTGTGATAGTGAATGAGGTTGTGAAACTTTGGTTTGAGAGAGTCTTTGGTGAGGTTAATATATTGTTCGTTTAGTTCAGCTATTAAAACTTGCAGTAAATTTTCTGTTCCTACTGAAATTTTAACACTAAGAAGTATATCAAGAATTTTTCTCAATGTTATGTACATCGCCCAAATAGAATCGTCCCTTGGCACAAAATCACCTATAAGTAATCCCAAGAATCGCAAAAGAGTAAGCGTTTCTCCAGATGACAAACGCACATTTTTCCGTTTAAGATGTTCCCTTTCGATAGGACAAGGTTTATTTTTACTATCGGGTCCATAGGCGAACGCTACTAATTTTTCATTAAAAATAGATAAAGAAAAAAATTGGTAGTGTTCAGTATACTGCATAAGAAGAAAACTTAAAACGTATTTTGCTACACCCTCGAGCACATCATGCATTATATCGACGCCTACCTGCTGAAATAAATCAAAATTCTTTACTTCTGAAAATATACACCTTTCTTTTATTCCAGTTAATGAAAAGTTATTTAAAGACAGATCAGCTTCATAGGAATCAATAGTACGAAGAAGGGTTGTATCCTCATACAGTTGCTCTTTCATTATATCTTTTTGAACTTTACATACTCTACAGGAAAAATTGGCAGAAAAGCTCTCTACAAACCCAATCACACTATGTATACCCAAATTATCACCAAGAATCAAAGCAAGTTCGAAAAATAAAGTTCCCTTGAAGGTTGGAATATCTATTTCTACACCCACTTCACTTAAAAAATTAAACTCATCAATTACTGGTTTGAATACAACATTATTACCAAAATGTACTCTATCAGATGAATGAAATAATAAAACGAGGAATATGTTAGAAAGAACTGACAAACGCCAAGGCGGAAGACATGGAATGGAGACATACACTGCCCCTAATTTGTGGACACCAGCATGACTCCCAAGGACATTTCCAGTTTCATAATCATCGAAATACATAAATAAAGGTAAGACAACTCGGTTGGAATGATGAGACATTCTCTTTCTCCAATAAGAGCCTTGGATGAAATTTTCCATTAAATTTTTACTTTTAACACTGTCCATATATTCAAACGTTTCGGAAAGTATGTCTTCAAGAGAAAAAAAGGTTTGGAATACATTTCTTAATGGAATAAAATGTTCTTGACATGATACAGGTTCCATACGTGTTATTCCATTTTTTTTAACATAATCAAATCTTTGGCCAATTACAATTGCTTGAGGATCAATGTAGGATTTTTTTTTTGAAAAATAAGCAATCCTCTTTCGTTCGGTTGTAAAAGAATCCAAAGGAGAAATTAATGATGAATGTAGTGCTTCGACTAATGATTTTGAAATATCATTGGATATGGAGTGTTCAAGACAAACTTTATCCACGCAAGTTTTAATAGCTGGGGTTATTGAGCCGAACAATACGTTTATGCCATTAATTACCTTTTGGACTACATTTCTTGGTAAAAGTACATTTCCATATAGGGAAGCAATAAAAATAGAGAGTGATGCATCAACCGTCGGCATATTTGTTATAATAGACTTTCCTTTTTTTAAATTTGTCTGATTAAACAAAATATTTTCATTTTGTGTAGTTTCAAAAACAGAAACAGAATTGGAAAGTTGATTCTGGCTTCTCAAATCATGCTCTTTCTGGAAATGTCTTCTGAATGAATAAAAAAAAGGAAATGAACGCCTACAATCTCCTTCATTGCACCTATAGTATATAAAATTATGTTCGCTGTGCATAAAAGTGAAGTGCTGTCTGAGACCTTTAATATTTTTAAGGTGGGATTTGCATAGAAAACAAATAACCATTTTGAAAACTAAAGTAAATATACGACTGTAGTTAGTGCTATATGACCTTAAAGATAAAAGTGAAACAAAGAACCATATAAACTGCTTCTAAAATATTTGAATTCAATATATATATATATATATATATATATAAGTAAGTTTTTAAAGATTTTAAGGACGTTTGAACCAAGGATGTATTAAACAGTGTTATATGTGACTCTGAATGTAGTAATTGAATAAAACAAATAACTTTTTTGAAAACTAAATTAAATTTTCTTTCAATTTTATAGATTATTTTTACTTTTAATTTGCAACTCGACAAGCAAAGTATTAGCAGCGGTGGATTCTTTGTCAAATTTTGTATCTATTTTATAAAACGCTTTTTGGATAAACATCCAAGTACATTTACCTTCAGCAGGATATTCTGCGTTAATCATAAAAATTATTTTGAAACAAACATCAACTGCCACTATAATAATTGATATATATCATATCATTTACGACCACAAAATAACTTATTATATTTCTTAAGGACGTACCAACTAAAAGAATATATGGCTACAGTGTGAGACCATATTGTTGTAATTGTTGTAATTTGTCGTTACAAATTAACTTTTTAAAGATTTATAGGACGTTTCAACTCCAAGAAAATATAAGGATGTAATAACGAAAGTGATATATGACCTTGAAGATAGTAGTGAAACAAAGAACCATATAAACTGCTTCTAAACAAACTGAATGCAGTATATATTTTGTATCGTTTATAGTTACAAATTAACTTTTTAAAGATTTTAAGGACGTTTCAACTCAAAGAGAATATGAGGATTTAATAACGAAAGTGATATCTAATCTTAATGATAGAAGTGAAACAAAGAACCATATAAACTGCTTCTAAACTAACTGAATGGAGTATATAATTTGTATCTTTTATAGTTACAAATTAACTTTTTAAAGTAGACGAAGTATTATGTATGAGTCTTTATTAACAACTGACTTACAATTCTTATATGTCATATACATGAAGTAGCTCTTATACTTGACATGACTATATGTATAGTTATGTTATATATCATTACATCTCCCCCTTAAGTTATAATATCAAATTATATTTCTAACAATCTTACAACCCCATTTAAATTCAGATATTGGTGATTGCAATTAGTAAATGTTAACAAAATTTATAAATTTATAGTTACTTCAGTTTTGAATTCCAACGTTAACTTCAATTACAAATAAATACATGGAAAATTAAATTCATAGGTATTATGATATATGGTTGTTATGTATGCAAGTAAAAATAAGAATTTATATAATGTTTATATTTTAAATTATTTTTATGTGTTACTTCAATGTAATAATAATAATCAAGAAAAAAAAAATACTAATTATATATTATCAAATGCCAAACTGATTGTATAAAGTTAACTGTTTCTTATGAAAAGAGAATTTCTACGCAAGACTCTACCACTCTGCAGTTGTATCCAATAAGACCTTGGTTTTGTATGTTTTGCTTTAATTTCACCGGGTACCCAATGCTTTCCTTCCTGCATCCAAACTTTCTGCCCTACGTGGAAATCTGATTTTTTTCTTGCATTGCGATCATGATAATATTTGTTTCTTTTGTTGTTAAGTTTCAATACTGGTAATATTTTTCTGCATATTTTCGAATCTTTATACAAACTATCAGATCCAGGAACGAGGGTGCGAGTTTGTCTACCCATAAGTATTTGAGTTGGTGTCAAGTAAGAATTTTGTATGGGAGTGTTTCTATACTCAAGTAAGGCAAGCCATAGGCTACTTTTGGAATCATATGACTTTCTAACTAAATTTTTTGCTATTTGCACACACTTTTCACTGAACCCGTTAGATTTCGGATATCTTGGGCTACTGGTAATAATTTCTAAATCCATTTTCTTGCAAAACTCCGTAAATTCAAAGGAATTGAATGGCATGTTATCGGCAACGATTTGTCTCGGTATTCCGTATATAGAAAATACTACTTCTAACTTTCCTATAATTGCTTTAGCGGTTTTATTAGTCAGAGGTATAATATCAATATACTTTGAGAAAAAGTCACCTATTATAAGATATAATTTTGAATTGTACTCCATAATATCCATGCCAATCTTTTGATATGGACCATCTGGTAACTGATGATTTAATAAAGGTTCTTTTATGTTACTTGATCTATATTTCTGACAAGTACTACATTTTGCGACTAAATTTTCAATTTCTTGGTTTAAACTTGGCCAATATACTAGCGAACGAGCCCTTGATTTTGTTTTTTCTATTCCTAAATGCGCCAAGTGAATTTTATCAAGAACTGAATTTCTCAAAACCTTAGGAACAAATATTCTTCGATCAAAAAAAACTAAACCGTCATCCAAGAAAAGATTTTCCTTACAATTCCAAAAATACTTCAATTTGTCTGGAAGTTTACTTTTATGTTCCGGCCATCCATTATGCAACACTATTTTCAAGTCTTTTAAAACATCGTCCTCATCTGTTTTTTGTTTATATAATTCTCTTTTTTCAGAGCTTATATTTATAGTGTGAATTACCTCATGAAGGCCATTAATTTCGTTTTTATTAAATTTGAGAGAGCTGGGATTCCGTGACAATAGATCAGAGAGAACCATTTGCTTTCCAGGCAAATATTTAAAATTCAAAGAATATTTTTCTAATTTAAGCTTCATTCGCTGTAGCCTTGGAGATGGAATTTTACTATATTCTTTTTTCATTATTCCTAATAGTGGTTTATGATCGGTTACTACATTAATGTTTCTGCCGTATATTAAGAAATGCCATTTATTACATGCAAATACTACAGCAAGAAACTCTCTTTCAATATTCGCATATTGCTTCTCCGTTTCAGTAAGGCTGCAGGAGGCGAATGAAACTGGTCTCCCATTTTGTAGAAGGCATGCACCAAGTCCATTTAGAGAAGCATCGGCCTGTATGGTAATCATCTCGTTTGCATCAAATGGTTTAAGAATTGGGGCACTTATGATGCTATCTTTTATTTGTTGAAGACATTTTTCATGAACGCCATTCCATTGAAAGCAGACATTATTTTTTAAAAGTTCTCGCAACGGATTTGATATTTCAGACAAATTAGGTACATACTCCCTCACGTAATTAATAAAACCTAAAAGCTTTTGCAAATCGTTTTTGCATTTTGGCGCTTTAAGGTCTTGAATCGCATGCACCCTGTCATCATCTAGTGCAATGCCATCCTCGCTGAATATATGACCTAAAAACTTTATACTCTTTTCCTTATATTGTACTTTATCTAAATTAAAAGTTATGTTTTTTTCTAGAGCTCTATTTAACACTAGATCCACTATTCGATCATGCTCCTCCATACTTTTTGTTGCTATAGCTATATCGTCGATATAAATACTAAGATTGGGGATGCCTGCAAAATTTTGTTCATTGATTTTTTGAAAAATCTCTGGGGCCGTTTTAAGACCAAATGGAAGCTTCATATACCTATATGTACCAAGAGGAGTGCTAAACGTACATAAATTTTTTGACTGTTCATCTAGTTCGATATGAAAAAATCCATCTTTTATATCAAAAACCGAAAAAACTTTTTTGTTTGCGAATTGGGCTTTAATTTGTTCAAATGAAGGAATCTCGTGAAATTGTTCTTTAATTGACATGTTCAAGTATTTTGGATCTAAACATATCCTAAGTTTATTGGGTTTTTCCACGATAACAATGTTTGAAACCCATTCACTCGATCCTTCACAGCGCTCGATAATTCCCATTTGACATAACCTTTCTAGTTCTTTTTTCAGTGGATCTTTCAAAGACAAAGGAATACGCCTCGCTGGCTTAGCAACAGGTGTTGTATTTTCCTTTATTTCAATATGAAAATTCTTGTAGCAACAACCTAGACCAGAAAACACTTTTCTATACTTTTTTACTAACTCAGATTTCGATTCTTTATCTTTGTTTACCTCACTAACTTTTTTGATAAATTCTAAATTAATGGAAGTTTCTAGCCCCAACAACGGAACTCTATCGTCTTCAACGACAAAGAATTCTATAATTGCCTTTTTATTACCAACCTCGCACTCTAGTTCAACTGTACCTAACGTTTTAATTTCAGTCCCGTTGTAAGCTGATAGCTTGGAGTCATTTCGAGAAATAATTGTACCCGGAAAATCTTTTATATATTTAGCTGGCAATATATTGACCATTGCCCCCGTGTCCAACTTAAATGTTACATTTTTGTTTTTAATTTTAATGGTTTCTAGCCACGGGCTAGTTACTTTATGACTGTTTGCAATGGTGTCAATATAAAAGTCTTCGCTCACCTCATTGCTATCAACATTGACTTCATTAACCGGTTTAGTCTTACAAACTGTTGCAAAGTGATTGAGTCTATTACACCTCGTGCATTTTTTCCGATAAGCTGGGCAAGATAATCTTACATGTGTTCTTCCACACCGCATACAATCAATTTGGCTATCTGATTTGACATTTGCTGATCTAAAATTATAAAAATTATTTTTTTCAAATTGTTTATTTGATAAAACTGATTTATTCTTATCTATTAGGTTGGGCCTATTTTCGCATTTCACTGCGTCTACTGGAGCTCCTTCAACTTTGTTCATCTGGTCCATCTGCTTAGCTGTTGCTTCAGAAGATCGTGCCATTTCAATTGATTTTGTTAATGAAAGATCTTCGGTTTCGAGTAAACGTTTTTGCAGGTTCTTATCGTTGATTCCAAGAACTATCCTGTCTCTCACCATTCTGTCGGCATCATTGAAATCACACTTGCGAACTAATTTTTTGATATCCATCAAAAAGATGTCAAACGGTTCATTTTGACCTTGGTTCCTCGTGTGAAAAACAAAACTTTCATACACTTGGTTTGTTTTACCTATACAAAATTTTTTGAATGCATCAACTACAGGTTTGAGCTTCGTTCGGTCTCCAACATCAAGTTTCAGCACATTTTGAAAGATTTCTGTAGCTTCCTCACCAGCCGCATTTAAGAATACAGCGACTTGAACAACATCACTTTTTTTTTCGACTTCAATCGCAGTTGCAAATACCTCGAAATTTCTGTAGAAAGTTTGCCAATTTTCTGCTAAATTGCCTGAGCTCAGGTTAAGCTCAT
Source organism: Chrysotoxum bicinctum (assembly GCA_911387755.1). NCBI lineage: Eukaryota > Metazoa > Arthropoda > Insecta > Diptera > Syrphidae > Chrysotoxum > Chrysotoxum bicinctum. The sequence continues at coordinate 10,679 of CAJVQW010000038.1, forward strand.
TAATTTTTTTTACGAAGTCCATATTCTCGGAAATATATACAAGTCGTACGTTTTTAGGAGGGCGGCCACGAGGCCTAGGTAGCTTTAATTTAAGGTTAGTTTTAGCTTTTCCCATGCAGCAAGAATTTTACTCAGCGCGCTTACACTGATGTAGAGATTGAAACTTTGTAATTAATTTCTTATTTTTTTAATTTAAATAATTAGCATTGTGAATTTTTTTTTTCTAGTAATTCATACACGCTTATATATGTACATTTTTTCGTTCAATGATTCTTAAAAACCGACTGCGCCATGTATTAAGTAGACGAAGTATTATGTATGAGTCTTTATTAACAACTGACTTACAATTCTTATATGTCATATACATGAAGTAGCTCTTATACTTGACATGACTATATGTATAGTTATGTTATATATCATTACATAGGACGTTTCAACTCAAAGAGAATATTAGGACGTAATAATGAAAGTGATATAGGTATGACCTTAAAAATAGAAGTCAAACAAAGAACCATATAAACTGCTTCTAAACAAACTGAATGCAGTATATATTTTGTATCGTTTATAGTTACAAATTAACTTTTTAAAGATTTTTAGGACGTTTGAACCAAGGATGTATTAAACAGTGCTATACGTGACTCGTAAAATAGTAATTCAATAGAAAACAAAGAACTTTTCTTAGAACTAAATTAAATTTTATCTTAATTTAATATCATTTTTACTTTTAATTTGCAACTCAACAAGCAGAGTATTGGCAGCGGTAGATTCTTTGTCAAATTTTGTATCTATTTTATAAAATGCTTTTTGGATAAACATCCAAGTACATTTACTTTCAGCAGGATATTCTGCGTTAATCATAAAAATTATTTTGAAACAAACATCAACTGCCTCTAAAATTGAGGGCAGTATATATTTCGTATCATTTACGACTACAAAATAACTTATTATATTTTTTAAGGACGTACCAACTAAAAGAATATATGGCTGCAGTGTGAGACCATATTGTTGTAATTTGCCGCGTCTTAGAGCTATCGCCTCTTCAATTTCTGCATCGCTGTGGACAATTGTGATGAATCCATCTCGAGCTTCGGATTTTGAAGGCCGCCAAACTTTTTTATGTACAGCCTTCAGGCGTATAGTTTGCGTTGTTAGAAGCGATGGTATGAGAAGGAAGGCGCCAAGATTACTTGTGTCTTCAGTTGCTGAAATTAAATAAACATACACAAAAATATTATAGTCTCTATAATTGTAATGGATTCTTTTTTCAAAAATGTGTATATTAATATATTATAATTCTATGGCAACAAGAAAAAACGATATAAGTCAGTTTTTGCTACTTTTCAGGTAAAAGACCTCTTTTTATTTTGTCTGTGATTCCTTAACCGTTTGAGATAAAAATACGAAAAAAATGACAGATGGAATGTCTTATTGCGCATCGGATGGTATCAAAAATTCATTTTCGACATAAGTCGACCTATGCAGTTTTTCCTTGTTGCCACAGAATTAATTAATGAAATACTTTAACCCGCCAATGGTGACCTACCTGTCTGTGAGACCGGGTGTGCAAGAAAATGCGAATAACTTTATTATCCGTTATTGTTTTTTGTTGCCGTTTAGAGTAGCTGCCGCATTGCACGTCCCCCACCATAAGTTGTCGTCGAAACTTTGTAGCGAGCACACGTTGTGTATTTTATATGCTAGACTGGTCCATGAGACCGTGCGTCACCGTTTATGTAAGTAAAATAATCATGTATTATTTTCTTATTAATTAATTAAGGATACCAATTTTTGTTTATTTTATTAAAGTTCATAGTGTCGAGAGACCAAAAACTTAATTTTCATTTGAATATGTGATTTTTTCTATTTTTTACTTAATTTGAAAAAATGTATTTTCAAAAAACTTGATATTTTTAATGCTCTAAGAAAACAATTTTGTGAATTCTTATATTGAAATAAGAGAGCTTATGTTGATTTAATATCTTTGTTTTGTTGTCAAGGAGTATATATTTAAAAAAAAACGCAAACTATTAGTAAAACTTTTCAAAAAATCTTCATTTGAAAAACCCGGTCCGTGAGACCGGCGTCACCATTGATCAAAGTCAAATTGGCGTCACCATTGGCGGGTTAAGAATGCCATCAGTTTTAGTACTGCTTGGTGCAACTATTAGTTATATTCTTTTCTCTAAGATTATTTTTACCTCAGATACTAGGAATTATTCACTTGTCACAGTCATCATTTAGCATAAAAGCATATGGATTTATAATAAATGCGAAAGACTGTTACGATTATAATTCATTTATTTATCCTCTTAATATCTAATATACAAAAATGATGTTACGTGCGTTTTAAGATTACAAGTTCTTTTTACTTCGACTGCCACTCGACCCTCTCGATACCCAGTTCTCTCTGAACTTTACGATCACGTATCCTTATCGTTTCCGTTCGTTTCTTTTCGTTCTGTCATGTTTAGTTCAGTTTTCGTTAGCTATGTTCGTGTGTGTTGTCTGTTCGTCTTACGTTAGGTTGCCACCACAATAGCTGCGTGGCCACAGTACCCCCCCCTTTAGTGAACCCCCTCGTCGTCGTGATACCGTATTGGTTTTGCTATCCTTCGTCCTGACCTGGTCGTTTTGAAGACTGTGCATGGTATCGTATCTGCAAATCGAACTTTGGTTGTTTTTGTATGCTGCTTTATTTTTTCGTCTGGAGGAGCATAATCTTCTGTAAAAGCTGGTTTGAGTCTGTCAATGCTAATTGTAGTTGGTTTCCCTTTGACGCTGACCGTAACAATTTTGTTATTTCGTTTTAGAACCTTGAAAGGTCCTAGGAATGGTTGCTGAAGTGATGTTCTCACAGAATCTTTTCTGATAAAAACATAATCACAAGTATTCAAATCCTTGAAGATAAATGGTTTAATACTAGAGTGATTCGATGCTGGAACGGGACGGACGTGCTGGAAATACTCCTTAAGACGATTTGCGAAGTCAGTTTGGTATGTCTGTTTACCTCTCTGTATAAATTCACCAGGTATTCTTATATTTTGACCGTACACAAGGTTGGCTGAAGTAGTTTTTATTTCATCACGCAATGCTGTACGCAATCCTAGTAATACCCATGGAAGTGTCTTTGTCCACTGAATATTTTGATGGCACATGACAGCAGCCTTTAATGTTCGGTGCCACCGTTCGATCATGCCGTTAGATTGAGGATGATATGCGGTCGTTCTGATCCTGTGAACTCCCAATAGTTTGTTCATTTCGTTGAATAATGATGACTCAAACTGTCTGCCCTGATCTGTTGTGATTGTCACGGGGACACCAAAACGTGGAATCCACTCTTTACATATAACTTGAGCTACCGTTTCTGCTGATATATCATTTACTGGAATGGCTTCGGGCCAGCGAGTGAATCGGTCAATTAAGGTTACACAGTACTGAAAGTTTTCGGAAGTTGGCAGCGGTCCAATTATATCCAGATGGATGTTTTCGAATCTATCTGTCGTGTTCTGGAAATTTTCGATTGGGCTTGATACGTGTCTGGAAATTTTGGAACGTTGACATGGAATGCAAGCTCGAGCCCAATTTCGGGTGTCCTTGTTGATTGATGGCCAGACAAAACGTTGTCTCATCTCTTTTGCGCTTGCTCGAATTCCCGGATGGGACAAATTGTGAACTTCATCAAATATAATTTTTCTAAACTGGAGAGGAATATAAGGTCGTACGTGACCTGTCGAAATATCGCAATATAAAAGTTTTTTAGATTGGAGCAAAGGAAACTTTTTAAACTCCAAGGAATCTTTTTGAAGCAGTATTTGAAGTTCGCTGTCATGCTCTTGCTCTTTGGCTATGGCTTCGTAATTCACAGTTTCTGATATTGTTATGTCGTTGATCCTTGAAAGCGCGTCTGCCACCGTATTTTGTTCTCCTGGCAGATATCTTATGTCACAAGTGAACTGTGAGATGAGATCTAGGTATCGAAGTTGGCGGGGCGATGCTTTGTCTGATTTTTGTTGTAGTGCGTACGTGATAGGCTTGTGGTCAGTATAAAGCGTGAAATTTCTGCCTTCAAGAACGTGTCGAAAATGGCGAATGGACATGTAAGCTGCTAGTAGTTCTCTATCGTAGGCACTGTATTTTTGCTGCGATTCGCTTAGTTTCGAAGAGAAGAAACTTAAGGGCTGCCAGCTTCCTTCTATTTTCTGTTGTACCACTGCTCCTACTGCGGTGTTGGACGCGTCGACTGCTAATGATAATTCCGTGTTAGGTTTTGGAAATGCTAGTGTTGTTGCATGGCCCAGTATCGTTTTGCACTCATTAAAAGCTTTGCGAGTTTCATCGGACCAAATAATTTTGCTTTTGTCATTCTTCTTATTATGACCTTTCAGTAATTCGTTAAGAGGTGTTTGGTGATGTGCAGCTTTAGGTACGAATCGCCTGAAAAAATTTATCATTCCAAGGAACCTGCGTAGGTCATTTACTGTTTCGGGTTGTTTGTAATTAAGGATTGCCTCCACTTTGTGTGTTAGTGGGCGAATACCGTTCGAGTCGATTCTGTGTCCCAGAAAATTTACCGCTGGTTGGGCAAACACGCTTTTGGAAAGATTGATTACCAAGCCTACTTCCTGTAACCTTTTGAGAACTGCTTCTAAATGTTTTAGATGAGCGCTTTCGTCCTCGGATGCAATGAGGAAGTCATCGATATATGGAAAAACGAAGTCAAAATCTCTGAGAACATCGTCGATGAATCGTTGAAAGGTCTGTGCTGCATTTCGTAGTCCTTCCATCATATGCGTAAATTCGAACAATCCGAACGGTGTGCAAACTGCTGTTTTTTCAACATCCTTTGGCTCTACAGGGATTTGATGGTACGCTCTGAGTATATCGAGTGTTGTGAAAATTTTGCAGTTATGCAACCGGTGTGTGCAGTCTTGAATATGGGAAATGGTGTACCTGTCCGGTAATGTATCTGCGTTCAGCGCCCGGTAATCACCGCAAAGCCTCCATTGTCCATTTTTCTTTGTAACCATATGGAGTGGTGAAGCCCAGCTGCTTTTTGATGCTCTGCATGCACCTTGCTCGAGGAGGTATCGAATTTCCTTTTTGGCCGCAGTAAGTTTCTCCGGCGAAAGTCTTCGTGCCTTTGCATGAACTGGTTGTCCTTTCGTTATAATGTGATGCGTTACTTTGTGTTGAAGGGTTTTTTTAAATAAATTAGGCTCGTTAATGACGCAGTACTTTCTTACCAAATCACGTACTTTGGGATCTGTAACGTTATTGGACATTATTGAAATTGATGTTTTGCTATTTATTATTTGTCCATTGGTATACAAGTTAGTCAGTGGATCTATTAGTCGTTTACCCTTGAGGTCAACGAGCAATCCGTATGATTTGAGGAAGTCAGCACCAATTATTGGTTTGTCTACGTCTGCCAACACAAATACCCATTTGAATACACGCCTCAGTCCTAGATTAAGTTCTATGGCTTTTTTTCCATAGGTTTTGACACGGGATGAATTCGCGGCGTAAAGACAAAAATTAGATTCGGATGGATGATATTTTTCAAATTTCGAAGCTGGAAGTACGGATATGTCTGCCCCGGTATCTACAAGATAGTGTTTGTGACTGGACCTATCAAATATAAAAAGACGGCTTTGATTTGTGTTGCAAGAGTCAAAGGTTGCCAGCCTTGACCCTTCGCTTAGTTTTCCGACCAGTCAACAAACGAGCAAGGCTTGGTACATTTTCTTGCCTTTGTGCCAAACCGTTTGTGGAACCAACACTGACCTATTTTCTCGCGATTCTTTGAGTTATTCCTAGAACGACTATATGACCTATCCCTTACCCTCTTATTAGTTACCTTAAGTTCATGCAGCTGAGAAGTTAGTGCGTTAATTCGTTTCTCTAGTTCAGCAATGGCTGAACTCTTGCCAGTTACCGGAGCTATAAGGGTACTTCCTGTGTTAGAATGCGTTTGTCTATAAGTCGGAGCACGTTGTTCGATCTGGTTTATTTCGAAATTATGTATGTTTTTAGTGGCTTCGATAATTTTGTCTGCTGTTATAGCCATGTGGTCTAAGTCCTCCGTACTCCCTGCTAGTATGGCTTTAACCATGTCTGGTAATCTCTGTAACCATAGTTTTTTAATTATTGTGGGGGAAAACTCGGTCCCAGCTAAAACCGACATGTCGCGCAGTAACTGACTTGGTGTTTTGTCTCCTAAATCCAAACCACGAAGCAACTGCTGCAATCGAGCATCTTCGGAGTCCATCAGTCTGGACAAAACCGCGCTTTTGAGTGCCTCAAATTTTTGCCTAGGCGGAGGTGAAGCTATTACATCACGTACTCGTTGCACTGAGCTAATATCCATGAGTGAAATTGCAGTATAAAACTTACGATCGTCGGACATATTCTTGGCCAAGGCGAATTGGCCTTCCATTGCCGTAAACCACAAATCGGGGCATGTCGGCCAGAATTGTATAGGCTTGTAAGTCACAGAGTCGATTGCAACAGTATCTGCGGTGGTTGGTTGCTCCTGAGGACTTTCGGTTGTAAAGGTGGGAGGTGCTGTGGCTGATGTCATGGTGCCAGTAGAGTCTTTATTGTCATTCATGTTAGTCGTAATAGGTACTGTGAGTCAGCGTAAGTATGTATATGAGTTTGTAGGTTATTTTCTGCGTGTTTCTAAGTGGAAGCCGATTTACAATAAAATTTTTTTATTTTTGTTTGTGCCGAATGCAGTGAAATTTCGATTTGAAGGAAAGTATTATACTTATTAAGATAAAAATACAGATAATAATAAAACTACTAGTGACTTATCTGGATACTTATTCTTCTTGCTGTTGTCTCGGTGCCTTGTGCCTGTGTTGATGTAGGGATTTGTTTCCCGTTGAGGTTATTAATTTTATTGCGACGGGTGCTGTGTGCACTGCCGTTTTCCCTCGTTGTCCAATCGGTGCGACTTGCTAAGGGCACTGTCGAGTTTTCTGGATTGTTGCGACGAGCGCTATGTGCACTGCCGTTGTCCCTCGTTGTCCAATCGGTGCGACTTGCTAAGGGCACTGTCGAAATTTCTGGATTGTTGCGACGAGTGCTATGTGCACTGCCGTTGTCCCTCGTTGTCCAATCGGTGCGACTTGCTAAGGGCACTGTCGTTTTTACTTCTTTTTGCACAGAGTGTTGCGCCCGTTTCTGTGTGCACTGGACTTTGTGAAATGGTTAGATTTCAAACTTTTTGGAAGGGAAAATAAAAAAAATATTTCACACGCGGTGGCAGTCGAATGGAATCAGACGAATGGAATGGCAGACGAATGAAAAATGTGTTTTTTTTTTTTTTAACAAAATTTTACGCCGCGCCACGATCACGTTGGGGTCACCACTATGGATTTATAATAAATGCGAAAGACTGTTACGATTATAATTCATTTATTTATCCTCTTAATATCTAATATACAAAAATGATGTTACGTGCGTTTTAAGATTACAAGTTCTTTTTACTTCGACTGCCACTCGACCCTCTCGATACCCAGTTCTCTCTGAACTTTACGATCACGTATCCTTATCGTTTCCGTTCGTTTCTTTTCGTTCTGTCATGTTTAGTTCAGTTTTCGTTAGCTATGTTCGTGTGTGTTGTCTGTTCGTCTTACGTTAGGTTGCCACCACAATAGCTGCGTGGCCACAAGCATAATAATAATCCTTGGCAAAATAAAATATAACATTAACCCAACAATTTCTCACTTCAACGAAATACTTAGGATTAGGAGGGTCAATGAACTCCACATATAGGATATTTTGAAACAAATATCAAATACCTATACAATAATTGAAGGCAGTATAATATATTTCGTATTATTTACAACCATAAAATAACTTATTATAATTTTTAAGGACGCTCCATCTTAACTATTTTGAAAATATCAATATTAATGCTTTTTATCATAAAGTCTTGGTAAAATTTTGTATCTATTCTATAAAACGATTTTTAGACAAACATCCAAGTACATTTACTTTCAACAGGATATTCTGCGTTTATCATGACAATTATTTAAAAACAAATATCAACTGCGTCTAAAATTGAAAGCAGTATAATTTTGTATCATTAACGACCACAAAATAATTTATTACATTTTTTTAGCACGTACCAACTAAAAGAACAACAGTGGGAGACCTTATTGATTACCAGATCTTTTTAAAACACCCCTTAAGATTCGCAGAAGAAGTTTTCAAAAATATTTTTCAGTTAGATTTTGAAAAATACTCACAATCTTCCAGTTGTAATAATTCACTAATGAATCCGTTTTTGGCGGTCACTTTTTTTCTTGCAAGTGAAAAGATGTCGGTTTTGATACTAGGAAAATGTTCGTATAATCCTTGGCAGTTTTCTGAGTAAAAGATGTTGAAATCCTTTTGAAGCTGTTGTAAACGAAGTTAAATAATTGTTTGAGAAAATGATTTAACAGTCATGAATAGAATTGTAAATGTATTATTTCCAAATGTGTATATGTGTCACTGTAAAAACCCAAAACATGAATATTATATAGTAATTTATTAATAAAACTTAGAATATTTCACCACTATTTCAAAAAAAAAATCTAGGACATACTGGTAATTTGTACAATATTCTCATTTTGGGTTTTTACCTTAATATATTCATTTGATTTAGTAGAGATGGAAATATACTAAATAACATTGAATTCTTCAAAGTCATATGGTGTAGATTTCAAGTTTGTAGTTTTGATAACTATCTTTCACACAGAAAAATATAAATATTTCAACTTTTGAAAGCCAAAACTCAGTGACTACGATATTAAAATCGAGAAAAATGTGCCAAAACCTTATATTTAAATAAGAGAAATCATAATATTACCAGTTTATATCCTGACACTTTCTTCAGAGCCGGATATTCTTCATAATATTGGGCAATGGTCATATCCTGCAGACGATGAAAGCGAGCATTTCTGGTTTTTTCCCACTTTTCCTCTGTTGTTTCCCAAGGATGGCTAGAATTTCGAAGCCATTCCAAATTTATATCTGAAAGTTCTTCATTTTCTGGGGTTTTGAACACTTCTGCCAGACGTTTTATGGGTATAGATTTCGGGGATTCTCCTCGACTAGAGATAGGTGACAATGAAAAAGAACGTTTGCGCTTCGGAATTATACCCGTTTCACGATATTTTCTTTTAAGATTGTGTATACTATCGGGCAACTTTCCAGCCAATCTGGTAATGATTCCACGACTCGATTCTACAATTTTGTTGTGAAAATACACAGACCTATTCTCAGCAGGAAACAAATCCACTATTTCGTTTGCCCACTTTGCATAAATTTGTGCAGTGATGTTTCGGTCTGGGGTTTCTCTTAAGACATACATGCAAATGATCCGCACCAACTTCAACCTTGCTTTATGATCAAGGGGACTTTTTTTATTTAGTGTTAAGATACCTTTCCCTTCTAAAGAGCATTCAAGGATTTTCTTGAGATCCTAAAATTAAAATAAAGGGTTTTCCAATAAGAGGTGTTATTTTGAATAGCCCGCTATTTCGGTAGCTGTCACTTTTGAAGCTGTCATTTTTTGACATTTGACAAGTAGAAACTACGCTATTAATAAAAATGGAACGATACACGCTTCAACAACGCATTGAAATTATTAAAATTGGGTCCTTGAAATGCATGCAAATGAACCGGAATTTCATCGAAAAATCATCTTGACTGATGAGGCCCATTTCCACCTCGGAGGCTACGTCAACAAGCAAAACTGTCGCATCTGGGGCTCGGAAAACCCAAGAGTTATTGTTGAAAAGCCTCTCCATCCTCAACGCGTGACTGTTTGGTGCGGTTTATGGTCCCGCGGGGTCATTGGACCTTACTTTTTCGAAAATGAGGCTGGAGCAACAGTTACGGTCAATGGATTGCGCTATCGAGAGATGATTAATGATTTTTTATGGCCTGAATTGGATGGTATTGATCTGGACAACGTTTACTTTCAACAAGACGGCGCTACGTGCCACACAAGCAATGAAACCATCGATCTTTTACGGGAAAAGTTTCCGGACCGTGTTATCTCTCGAAGAGGTGATCACAATTGGCCACCGAGATCTTGTGATTTAACACCTTGCGACTTCTTCCTTTGAGGCCACGTGAAAGATAAGGTCTACGCCAACAGCCCAGCGTCGATTCAAGACCTCAAAGATGAAATTCGTGAGGCTATCGAGGACATAGGGCAGCCACTTTGCGATTTGGTTATGGAAAATTTCATGAAAAGGATATGGTCCTGTAAGCGTGGTCTTGGCGGCCATTTGGCTGATGTTGTATTCCATTATTAACGGCATACCTTCCTCTTTATAATGAAATAAACATCCGATCATTTATCTCCAAAAATGCCATTTTTCTTTGAATATCAAAATAACACCTCTTATTAGAAAACCCTTTATTATGTAGTATAAATTACGAAAATTATAATTATACCCATTTATAAAATCATTTCAAATGCAATGGATATTGTACGAGTAATCAGTTGGCAGCTTCTCAACTACTAAGCGTATTTAAAAACATAATCTATATGAATAACGACCCTATCCAGAATTACAAAAATCTCGCATGGATAACAATTCAAAAACAAGAATGTCTCAAATTTACAAAATCTTCGAATTATAAATCACAAGAACTTAAAAATAAACCGGAAAAGTCAAGGAAAATACTTGGATTATAATAAATAACATCACTAAATATTTAACTACCTATCTACCAAGTCCAAGAAGTTTTTTAAGTTCAAAAAATTTTCTAAGTCCAAAAAAATTTCTAAGTTCAAGAAATTTTCAAAGTCCAAGAAGTTTTCTAAGTCCAAAAAATTTTCTAAGTCCAAAAAAATTTCCAAGTTTAAAAAATTTTCTAAGTCCAAGAAATGTTCTAAGTCCGAAAAATTTTCCAAGTCCAAGAAGTTTTCTAAGTTCAAAAAATTTTCCAAGTCCAAACAAATTTCTAAGTCTTAGAAATTTTCTAAGTCCAAAAATATTTCTAAGTCCAATAAATTTTCAAAGTCCAAGAAAATTTCTAAGTCTGAAAAATTTTCCAAGTCCAAGAAGTTTTCTAAGTTCAAAAAATTTTCTAAGTCCAAACAAATTTCTAAGTCTAAGAAATTTTCTAAGTCCAAAAATATTTCTAAGTCCAATAAATTTTCAAAGTCCAAGAAAATTTCTAAGTCTGAAAAATTTTCCAAGTCCAAGAAGTTTTCTAAGTTCAAAAAATTTTCTAAGTCCAAACAAATTTCTAAGTCTAAGAAATTTTCTAAGTCCAAAATATTTCTAAGTTTTAATGGTTCAGGGCTACTGCCTTTTGCGAGGTATTCACAAATCCTCCAAGATTATCTTCTATCATAGAAAAGCTGACCTTAGCCGTCCGGATTCGGCACCAAACTCTAAGTCCCTTCCATTCCGCATACACAGGAATGGTTGAGAGTTATTAGGCACTAGGCCCTAGTTTTTCATGAGCTGTTTTGCTCTTCAATTTATTTATTTATTTTTAAGAAGGAATTCCTATTTAAAATTATTTTTATTTTCTACGCCCAAGAAATTCCGGAAACATTTTGTGTTGCTCTAATCAGAGTTTTTGTTTAAATCGCACGCTACGTTTTAATACATGTCAACCGTTAAACCAATTTAACTTTTCTCTTATTTTCGAAATTCGTTTATTTCAAGTATATGTAGATTTAAGTATACTGTTTATTGAAAAATAATCTACATTTGCGAAAATGATGAAGATTTTCGCATGCTTTGTTTATTCAGATTTTTGTCATTCAAGATTTGGTCTTTCGTTATTTTTGTAATTTTATTTTATGGTTTTTGGTTTAAAAAAAATTAAAGACTACTGTATTCAGCTGAAATAAATTTGTATGTAGGCACTTACATCTATAACTTCGATTGATACATTTTTTCTTGAAGTAACTGACGGTTCAATGGAATCTATCATTTGAACCGTGTCACCTAGTTGAATTTCAGGCAATAAGTCGCTTAGTGCAAAACTTATTTCGCTACTGTTTTGAGAGCTACCAACATCTGTTTCTTGAGTATCGATTATCTGTAATACATAGCTACATATTAATTCTACCATCAGCAAAGGAAAACATTTAACTAACCGAACTACTAACAGCATTAGGGTGCATTAATTTCCTCCATGCTTCAAAGTTTCTGGTGAAAATGACCCGATGCCCTATAATTGGGAACATCTCCCTTATCTCTTCCACGCCTAATAGAGGCAGAGACATTGAAGTAATAGCATTGTCTATAAAGCAAATAAATCAAAGGAACTTTTCATGAGTTATTGAAGATGAACATTTTACAATAAAAGTTTACGTAAGACGGTTATATTAAATATGATAAATTCAAACAGATGTATTTAGTAGGTACTTCAAGAAAAAAAGAAACTAGAATGAAAATATAAATGAAATAGACACTCTCTTGCAATTTTGCCATCTTAAGCTTTATTAACTTTATTTTATGAAAGGTATTTTATATCCGATAAAATAGTTAAACGATGGAAACAGACCGATATAATTTGAGCTATTTTATGCACTCTCATATTATATAATATTGAAAATGACAATTTGATTTTAATTTACTCGTATAACGTACCTTTAAAAACGGTTATATACGTTTCTAAACCCCACTCTCGTAGTAAAGTCGACACTTCTTCATCCATGTTCTTCAATTACAGACGTTTTTGTTAAAATATCTTTTTGATTATGAGTTCGTCTGGATAGAGAATTAAAATCAAAACAACAAACTATTAAAATAATGTATTGAATACCTATTATTTTGATCTTATACATTTTAGGAAAACTTTTTCAAATAAAGCCGTTGGAAAATTGTATTCAATCTGAATAACGCTTTTGTCGAGTAATCAACAAGTTCTCAAAATGTGCATGGATATTGAATTCATATAGTCGGTTCAGGAGAAAAGCGACACAACTCAACAAAATTCAGTTTTCAAAATAGATAACAGAAACTTATAAAATTTGAATTTCAGTTAAGCTGTTAAATGTCAAAAGCGCTCAATACCTCAAATATTGTAGTAGTCTAATATGTTTGAAATACATATGTAGATAGTTATTTTTTTTTTCACAAAATTGCTATTTTTACTCAAACATTTCATTTGTTGAGTGATGTTGTTTTTCTTTCGAATCGAATTATGTTACCTAGTATATTGTTAAGAAATGACAAAACCTGCTATTCAAGAGTTAAAAACCTGTGAAAGAAAATCTTATCTTTGAAATCTTTGCTTAAAATCTCTGTTTACAATGAATGAATAAATGAATAAATGAAACAAAAATCATTCTTCTAAGAATTTATCTTTTTAAATTTTTGATTTCTTAGCAACAGATGCGATACTAAGTTTTTGCTTTTATTTCAACATTGCATACAGTAATCAAGACGACTCAGCAAAGAAACATAATCTTGAGATAGTACATCTATATTTTATGAAATTTAATTTAAAAAATTCAATATTGAGGTACATATACATAAGTATGTACGAACACCTAATTTAATTTATTACGCATTCAAGATATAACTTTCGTGAAAAAAACGTTCTGCTTTTTATTAAATATAATAAAATTGCACCACTCGCAAACGTAGCTACTCAAAATATAACATTATTTGAAATTGAATTAGTCAATTAACTTTCATTTTGTATTTGATACCTGACTTTAAATGAAAATAGATTATTATACATTAACATTAATGTGAAAAAAGTTATTGTTTGCGTTTGATCAGACGATAAAAATTCAAGTGATTTAAAACTGCTCAGATACGAGTATATAAATCCCTGTATGTGTGCACTTCTTTTGATAGTTAAGAATATTGTAATTTATCTTTATATTTTCAAAATAAATTAATTGCGAAATTAAAAAGAGTTCTTACAAAGAAACATCAATTGCCACCTTCAGGCAACAAACAACATTCCCGTAGATCAAATTATATAATAATAGAGTTCTTACCGGATTTTAATACATGCGATCCCTCCAGTGTTTGCAGGGTCTAAGTGTTGTAGTCCGCAAACAATATTTTAACTCTTGTAGTTTGAGTAAAGTTCAGCTCCTTGTGATAATATAAATCCCAATACTGGGTATTGAAGATTGCATAAATAGCTACAAGGACAGATAGAGATATGCGATTAAAAGGAATCAAATTATTGACCAATTTGGATATAAGTATGTTAGATGATTGAAAAAGGCTTTCCTTCGGCTATTTTGGTCATAGTAGTTTTAGTAATGAAACAAAGTGTGTTGCATACTTATTATTAAGTATGCCTAATAGTACACTTATTATCAAGTATGCAACACGCTTTGTTTCATTACTAAAACTTCTGTGGCCAAAATAGCCGAAGGAAAGCCTTTTTCAATTATCTTACATATGAAATAAAAAGTCAGTGAATTGAATATCTATATAATAGCCTGGTTTTTTCGTCTAGCTTATTTTGAAAATGCTGTAAAAATAAGCATAGAAAACGGTAATTTGTATCACTTTTTTAATTTCTTACCAACAGATGTGATACGAAGTTTTTGGTTTTTTTGTTTACTGCATTTTCAAAATAATCTAGACGACTCTTCAGAGAAACACAATCTTGAGATAGGCATATAATATGTACATTTATATTTTATGAAATTTAAGTAAATAATGCAATATTGAGGTACATATAAGTATGTACGAATACCTAATTTAATTTATTACGCATTCAAAATATAACTTTGGTGAAAAAAAAACATTCTGCTTTTTATTAAATATAATAAAATTGCACCACTCGCAAACGTGGCTACTCAAAATATTACATTATTTGAAATTGAATTAGTCAATTAACTTTCATTTTGTATTTGATACCTGACTTTAAATGAAAATAGATTGTTATATATTAACATAACTGTGGAAAAAGTTATTGTTTGCGTTTGATCAGACGATAAAAATTCAAGTGATTTAGAACTGCTCAGATATATAAATCCCTACATGTGTGCACTTCTTTTCATAGTTAAGAATATTGTAATTTATCTTTATATTTTCAAAATAAATTAATTGCGAAATTTCGATGTTTTTGAATTTATAAATTCTTATTAAAATCTTAAAAAGAGTTCTTAAAAAGAAACATCAATTGCCACCTTCAGGCAACAAACAACATTCCCGTAGATCAAATTATATAATAATAGAGTTCTTACCGGATTTTAATACATGCGATCCCTCCACTGTTTCCAGGGTCTAAGTGTTGTAGTCCGCAAACAATATTTTAACTCTTGTAGTTTGAGTAAAGTTCAGCTCCTTGTGATAATATAAATCCCAATACTGGGTATTGAAGATTTCATAAATAGCTACAAGGACAGATAGAGATATGCGATTAAAAGGAATTAAATTATTGACCAATTTGGATATAAGTGTGTTAGATGATTGAAAAAGGCTTTCCTTCGGCTATTTTGGTCATAGTAGTTTTAGTAATGAAACAAAGTGTGTTGCATACTTATTATTAAGTATGCTTAGTATTATACTTATTATCAAGTATGTAACACACTTTGTTTCATTACTAAAACTACTGTGGCCAAAATAGCCGAAGGAAAGCCTTTTTCAATTATCTTACATATGAAATAAAAAGTCAGTGAATTGAATATCTATATAATAGCCTGGTTTTTTCGTCTAGCTTATTTTGAAAATGCTGTAAAAATAAGCATAGAAAACGGTAATTTGTATCACTTTTTTAATTTCTTACCAACAGATGTGATACGAAGTTTTTGGTTTTTTTGTTTACTGCATTTTCAAAATAATCTAGACGACTCTTCAGAGAAACAATCTTGAGATAGGAATATGTATGTACATTTATATTTTATGAAATTAAGCAAACAATGCAATATTCGAGTACATATAAGTATGTACGTAATTGAATTTATCACGCATTCAAATTTCAAAATATAACTTATGTACATGAAAAAAGCATTTTTTTTATTAAATTGAATTGAATTTATATTAAAAATATAATGAAATCGCACCACTCGCAAACGTGGCAACGCAATACATTACTTACTTTTTAAAGACGCAATAACCTCAAAAATTCTGTATGTACTACATACATATCAAGAATATGCATGTACATATATATGCCTATCTGAAGATTGTGTTTTTCTGCCGAGTCGTCTACATTATGTTCAAAATGCAGTAAAAATTAGCATAAAAAGCGGCAATTTGTATCGCTTTTTAATTTTAATTTTTTGCAAACAGACGCGATACTATATTTTTACTTTTTATTTCAACATTGCGCAGAATAACGAAGACGACCCAGCAAAAAAACACAATCTTGAGGCAGGCATATTATATATATACACATACATATTTTGTATAATTCAATTAAAAACTACAATATTCAGGTACAATCATGTACCTAACTAAATTTATTAAGGAATAAAAATATTACTTACCTGGAAAAATGAATATTATAGGTACTTAATGTACATAACACTTAAAATAATCGACCGAAACCGAAATTAAAATTAAACTTACTTAAAACGACGACGACGACGACGACGACGACGACGACGACGACGACGACGACGACGACGACGACGACGACGACGACGACGACGACGACGACGACGACGACGACGACGACGACGACGACGACGACGACGACGACGACGACGACGACGACGACGACGACGACGACGACGACGACGACGACGACGACGACGACGACGACGACGACGACGACGACGACGACGACGACGACGACGACGACGACGACGACGACGACGACGACGACGACGACGACGACGACGACGACGACGACGACGACGACGACGACGACGACGAAGACAACTTGCACATTTGAGAATCGAAAAAGAACTGACGCTGACTGAGATTTGCGCACGGTATTAGGCATTGGGTATTGTAATTTGTGGTTGTGTGTGTGACGCTGAACATTTTAATGGAATGTGAATGACAAAAAAGTGTTGCCACATATATTCAATTTAACCAGACAAATATATGGAAAATTTTTTATAGGATCGAATTCATTTTCATTGGGGAATTTGATTTTCATGAAAATGTGCTAATTGGGATGAAAGAAAGTATTTTTAAGTACATTAAAATACATTATCAATATTAACATATAAAATTGTATGATTTGTATTATTATTTAAAAATCGGTTTGTGTTTTGTCATATTTGAGAAGGTAATACGAGTATATACTGGTTCTATCCAAGTAGATTGTATTTATAAAAACATTATATTTTTTAAATTTTCAGTGGTAACACTGATTTGAATGCTTCTAGTTACTTGCAGTTAAATGTTTATCTGTATGAGTGTGACTCTGGGAGAATTTAACAGAGTGTGTTGTTAAAATTAACCAAGTAGACGGCTATTATATGCTAAGTTACACAAACACGAAAAATATATATTTCTCTTGCTTGTGGTTGATATACCTAAATTTACAGTTAAATATTTCGACGCTACTAAAACAACAGGGTGTGTTGCTAAAATTAACCATGTTGACTGCTAATATGTGCTAAGTTGATAAAATGCTTTCAGGCTCCATGATTTATATGAAAAACAATATAAAAGCTAAATAATTTTTGTATTATTTATTTATTCTGATACAACATTGGAAAATATATAGGTACTTTAAAATTAATAAAAAAAACACAATTTAATCGAAAAGTATTATAAAAAAATATTTTTTTAGCTTAAATATGACAAGAAATTTGCGTGAAATTTCGGTTTGTTGTCAAAAATTTTGTGTATTTTAATGGAAAATTGTCAAAAAACATTGATTTCAAGCTTAAATAAGAAGAAATTTCTGAGAAAGTATTTAATAATTGTAAGAAAACATTGATTTCAAGCTTAAATGAGAAGAAATTTGCGTAAAATTTTGGTTTCTTGTGGAGAAATTGATTTTGCTTTATGAAAAATCAACAAAATGTGCTTTCAAAGTAAAAAGCGAATGAATTTTTGTTGAAATAAGAGATTGTCTTTAGATTTTGACTTTGCAATTTTTAATGAAAAATTGTCAAAAAACATTGATTTTAAGCTTAAATAAGAAGAAATTTCTGAGAAAGTATTTAATAATTGTAAGAAAACATTGATTTCAAGCTTAATGAGAAGAAATTTGCGTAAAATTTTGGTTTCTTGTGGAGAAATTGATTTTGCTTTATGAAAAATCAACAAAATGTGCTTTCAAAGTAAAAAGCGAATGAATTTTTGTTGAAATAAGAGATTGTCTTTAGATTTTGACTTTGCAATTTTTAATGAAAAATTGTCAAAAAACATTGATTTTAAGCTTAAATAAGAAGAAAATTCTGAGAAAGTATTTAATAATTGTAAGAAAACATTGATTTCAAGCTTAAATGAGAAGAAATTTGCGTAAAATTTTGGTTTCTTGTGGAGAAATTGATTTTGCTTTATGAAAAATCAACAAAATGTGCTCTCAAAGTAAAAAGCGAATGAATTTTTGTTGAAATAAGAGATTGTCTTTAGATTTTGACTTTGCAATTTTTAATGAAAAATTGTCAAAAAACATTGATTTTAAGCTTAAATAAGAAGAAATTTCTGAGAAAGTATTTAATAATTGTAAGAAAACATTGATTTCAAGCTTAAATGAGAAGAAATTTGCGTAAAATTTTGGTTTCTTGTGGAGAAATTGATTTTGCTTTATGAAAAATCAACAAAATGTGCTTTCAAAGTAAAAAGCGAATGAATTTTTGTTGAAATAAGAGATTGTCTTTAGATTTTGACTTTGCAATTTTTAATGAAAAATTGTCAAAAAACATTGATTTTAAGCTTAAATAAGAAGAAATTTCTGAGAAAGTATTTAATAATTGTAAGAAAACATTGATTTCAAGCTTAAATGAGAAGAAATTTGCGTAAAATTTTGGTTTCTTGTGGAGAAATTGATTTTGCTTTATGAAAAATCAACAAAATGTGCTTTCAAAGTAAAAAGCGAATGAATTTTTGTTGAAATAAGAGATTGTCTTTAGATTTTGACTTTGCAATTTTTAATGAAAAATTGTCAAAAAACATTGATTTTAAGCTTAAATAAGAAGAAATTTCTGAGAAAGTATTTAATAATTGTAAGAAAACATTGATTTCAAGCTTAAATGAGAAGAAATTTGAGTAAAATTTTGGTTTCTTGTGGAGAAATTGAGTTTGCTTTATGAAAAATCAACAAAATGTGCTTTCAAAGTAAAAAGCGAATGAATTTTTGTTGAAATAAGAGATTGTCTTTAGATTTTGACTTTGCAATTTTTAATTAAAAATTGTCAAAAAACATTGATTTTAAGCTTAAATAAGAAGAAATTTCTGAGAAAGTTTTTAATAATTGTAAGTAAGAAAACATTGATTTCAAGCTTAAATGAGAAGAAATTTGCGCGAAATTTTGGTTTCTTGTGGAAAAACAAATTGGGTTTTCTTTCCCGAGTAAATCGGTTAAAATCTACCAAGCGATTTGCTGTATTTAAACGATCGTAGTTATTTGTTATTAACAGAGCACTTGTGAAAATTGATCTTATATGAACTCGTTTATATTTTGACGAGTAAGTCGGTTATGTTTAACCAAGTGGTTTGCTGTATTTTAATGACCTTAGTTAACTATTATCAACAAACATACTTGTGAGAATTCTACAGAGTACTTGTGAGATTTCAACCCAATTAACTTGTCTAAATTTTCCCGAGTAAATCGGTTAAAATCTACCAAGCGATTTGCTGTATTTAAACGATCGTAGTTATTTGTTATTAACAGAGCACTTGTGAAAATTGATCTTATGTGAACTCGTTTATATTTTGACGAGTAAGTCGGTTATGTTTAACCAAGTGGTTTGCTGTATTTAAATGACTTTAGTTGACTCTTATCAACAAACATACTTGTGAGAATTCTACAGAGTACTTGTGAGATTTCAACCCAATTAACTTGTCTTAATTTTCCCGAGTAAATCGGTTAAAAACTACCAAGCGATTTGCTGTATTTAAACGATCGTAGTTATTTGTTATTAACAGAGCACTTGTGAAAATTGATCTTATGTGAACTCGTTTATATTTTGACGAGTAAGTCGGTTATGTTTAACCAAGTGGTTTGCTGTATTTAAATGACTTTAGTTGACTATTATCAACAAACATACTTGTGAGAATTCTACAGAGTACTTGTGAGATTTCAACCCAATTAACTTGTCTAAATTTTCCCGAGTAAATCGGTTAAAATCTACCAAGCGATTTGCTGTATTTAAACGATCGTAGTTATTTGTTATTAACAGAGCACTTGTGAGCCAATTATTCCAAAACTTGATAAATCCTTTTTCAAGAAAACCAATGGTAGCTCGATCACCACCATCAACATCGAGTGCTTCCGGGAAAAAGAGTCCGCCCAAAGCGCCAGAGCGTGAAAAAGAAGACTCGGAGAAAATAGAATGTCTTGAAAAAGACAATAACGAACTTCGTCAAAGACTCGACGAAACTTTGAAACTCTATCAAGAACTGAAAGAAGAAATACATTTTCTACGAAATAACAGCGATGCCGTAAAGAAAGCACAGAAAGAAATTGAGCTTCTTCGGAAAGAAAATGAAGAGTTGAAAAAAACTCAAAGACAAAACGATTCGAAAACAACTCCACAGCAGCTGGGTGTTTGCGAATATAAAACAGACGAAGAAGAGCTAGAAAGAGAAACGTCTTCAAAAAGACCTAGCAAAAAACGTAAAGCATTCTCCTCGCCAGAGGGAACCTCGTCTTCCGAAATAATAAAAGTAAATGTACCAAAAGATACGAATAAGAAAGAAAAAACTACTAAAATAAGACCACCGCCACCGATTAATGTCATCGGGATTGCGGAATACAATAAGCTTAAAATAATCCTTGAGGCGTTAACCCCAGCGAATTTTAAAGTTATCTCGCTTAATAACAACAAGTGGAAAGTTTGTGTAAAAGACTCCGATAGCTATCGTCTGCTTTCGCGAAGACTTAACGAAACAAATGTAGAATGGTATACCTACGAAAACAAATCAGAAAGACCTTTACGAGTCGTTGCAAGAGGCTTACATTCCTCATGTCAAAAAAACGATGTAATCCGTGATCTTAAAGAAAAAAATTACAAGATCTTAAATGCTGAGAACATCGTAAAAAAAGAAAAACAACAAAAAGATAGAGAAACTGTCGTGGTAAAGCGTGGTCTCCCACTATTTATACTCACGTTCGATAAGACAGAAAAACTAGAGGAAATCTACAGAATTAAAACAATACTGAACCTCGTTGTTAAGATCGAACCTCTGAAAAGCCGTACAAAGCAAGTGCCTCAGTGTAAACGCTGTCAAGGTTTCAACCACACGCAAAGCTATTGTAAAAAAGAACCTAGGTGTGTAAAATGCGCGGGAAAACATTTAACTGCTGACTGCACTGGAAATAGCAAAAGTCCAGCGAAGTGCATAAACTGCAATGGAAGTCACCCGGCAAGCTATAGAGGCTGTGAAGTAGTTAAAGAGCTACAAAAACGCCGAGAAAAAATTCATATGGAAAGAAAACCAAAGAAACAAATAAAAAGCCCAATATCTAAGACTCCTAAAAGAATAAATACACTAAGAGTCGGCATCGGCAAAGAAAATCAAACCCCATCAACGTCAAAGACATCTCCAAAGAAACGTACTGTTAAGTCATACGCCGAAATGGCAGCTGCACAGACATCTCCAAAGAAACGTAGTGTAAACACAAATGCCAGAATGGCGGCTGCACCCGTAATAAATCAACCTGACTCTGACGCACTATCTCAATGCTTGGCTTTAATTTTGTCAAAATTTGAAGATCAGGTCAAAATCAATAGAACTATTTCTGATAGGTTATCAAAAATCGAAGATTTTATTCGACCCAAACGTTTTAAAAAAAAAAATCATGATGGAAAACCTTAAAATTATTACGTGGAATGCCAACGGATTAAGGCAAAGACTTGAAGAACTAGAAATGGTCATACGGGAACAAGATATCTACATTTGTCTAATATCAGAAACCCACGTTAAAAAAGAATCAAATTTCAATATAAACGGTTATCTAGATTACCATGCAATTCATCCGTCGAACAAAGCAAGAGGCGGAGCATCATTATACATAAAAGAATGTATCAAACACTCGATAGGCCTTAAGCTTGAACTTGAACCGATGCAGCTTATAAGTGTGCAGGTTAAAACTAAACATGATACATTGAATTTCACATCTATATACTGCCCTCCACGGTACAGAATTGACAAAAATGATTTTTCAAACTTGCTAAAATCACTTAGACCATCTTTAATAATCGGTGGCGATTTTAATGCAAAACACACGTTTTGGGGTTCTAGATGCATTTCTCAAAAGGGCCGAGCGTTATATGAAGCCGGTATGGAGAATAATTGTGATTTTCATTCTAGTGGGAAACCAACTTATTGGCCGACAGATACCTCGAAAATACCTGACCTGATTGATTTCTTTATAGTCAGGGGAATACCGTCAAATCGAATAAAAATAACGGAATGCTTTGATCTTTTCTCTGACCACTCTCCCGTTATTCTCACTATGAGCGAAAGTATTGTTAAAATTGAAACACCACCTAGGTTAACAAACGGTAAAACTAACTGGGAAGGTTTTAAGAAAGATATTGAAGATAATGTTGAATTAAGGGTATCACTACAAACACCTCTTGAGCTTGAAGAAGCTAAGATAATTTTGTGCATATTGTTCAAAAAGCCGCATGGAACAATACTCCTTACCAAAGACAAATGTCAGGCTATAGAGAAGCTAAATATCCCCAAGAGATAAAAGAGGTACTTAAAGACAAGCGAAAAGCGCGCAAAAAATGGCAACAAACTCGTGCTCCCCAACACAAAGCTAATTTAAATCACCTCAGTAATTTGCTTAAAAAGATGATATCAGATTTTAAAAACCGCGAAGCTGGAAATTACCTTGAAAACTTGACGGCAGGTAAAGAATCTAATTATTCTCTATGGAAAGCGATAAAAGCTACGAAAAAACCAAAGCTTCCAGCACCCCCGATTATGAAAGACCAAAATGAATGGGCAAGAAGCGATAAAGAGAAAGCAAACGTTTTCGCTGATTACCTAGAGGAAACATTTAAGCCGTTCAATGGGCAAGCATTGAATGATGATATAAGTGTGAATATAAATTCAAATGAAAGCTCCATCACAAGAAATGTTACGCTTGCCGAATTAAGCAAAGAAATTAAGAAACTGAAGTCAAAAAAAGCACCAGGATACGACTTAATTACTGCGGAAATTCTTAAAATGCTCCCACGGAAAGGTTTAGTAAACCTCCTTTACATAATGAACGCCACTCTAAGGTTAGAATATGTTCCAAATCAATGGAAAGTCGCAGAAGTAATAATGGTCTTAAAACCTGGCAAACCATCACATGAAAAGAAATCGTACAGGCCCATTTCACTTCTTCCTGTAGTGTCGAAGGTCTTTGAGAGAATATTTCTTCAGCGTCTTCAGCCCATAATAGAAGAAAAGGGTCTTATACCTGAACACCAGTTCGGTTTTAGAAGTAAGCACTCGACGATTGATCAAGTGCATAGAATCACCGATGTCATCGAGAAAGCCTTTGAAGAAAATAAAATTTGTTCAGCGGTCTTTTTAGATGTGTCTCAAGCTTTTGACAAAGTGTGGCACGAAGGCCTCAAATACAAATTGAGACAAGTCCTATCTGAAGGACTATACAACATTCTTAGAGAATATCTAGAGAAAAGAATTTTCCGCGTTAGGCACGGAAATGATTATTCAGATTTTAAAGAAATAGTGGCTGGGGTACCACAAGGTAGTGTTCTAGGTCCCATTTTATACCTTTTATTTACACGCGACATACCCCAAACAGACAATACAATTGTAGCTACTTTTGCAGACGATACCGCAATACTTGCAGTAGGCAAAACGGCTAACGAATCGACATGTAAATTGCAAAATGCTCTTAACAATGTCAATGAATGGACAAACAAATGGCGAATAGCGCTTAACGAATTTAAGTCAGTCCACGTGGACTTTACTTATAAGAAAATTAATAGATTACCAGTCTTTATTAATACAACTCAAGTTCCATTTGCAAATGAGGCAAAATATCTCGGGATGACTCTTGACGCGAAATTAAAATGGAAGTCACATGTTAAAAATAAATGTGATCAATTAAATATTAAACTAAGGGAAATGTACTGGTTACTCGGACGACATTCTAAACTTAGTATCGAAAACAAATTATTAGTTTACAAACAGGTACTTAAGCCTGTCTGGACATATGGTATTCAACTCTGGGGTTGTACCCACGATACAAATCTAAATAGTCTACAAACTTTTGAAAACAAATTATTAAGGTCCTTTGTAAATGCGCCGTGGTATATTAGAAACGAAGATCTTCACAGGGATCTTGGAATCCCCACGGTTCGCGAAGAAATAAAAACTTTTTCGCAAAGGCATAGAAAGCGTTTAGTTGAACATACCAATAGAACAATCTTAGAAATTCTTGACGAAACAAATTTAGTACGACGTTTGAGAAGGACCAAACCTTCCGATCTAGTACGGTGAAATTATTGTACTGTATTATGTATATTTAAATCATCGCTTAAAATAGAAAGAAGCTATTCAACTAGCTTATAATTAAACCAGTAGGAACTTTCACCGGAAAGTTGCCTACAACACGTTACTTAACTTCGAGAAAGATAAATTGCTAGATAAGTTCCATATGAACTTAGTTGCAATCGGGAGGAGGAGGTGGTTTTAGTGCGGTCGGCCTGATTAACGGTCTGCTTGCATAGAGTCTTACCTTCCGTAAGGCTTTATGGGGGCAGAGTTGTTGGTCGGGAGAGTCCCACATATCTATGAGCGCGCGTTTTTCGGTCCTCATAGAATCTTTTGAAGATTTCAACACCTACCCACGGTAAAAAAAAAAAAAAAAAAAAAAAACTTGTGAAAATTGATCTTATATGAACTCGTTTATATTTTGACGAGTAAGTCGGTTATGTTTAACCAAGTGGTTTGCTGTATTTAAATGACTTTAGTTGACTATTATCAACAAACATACTTGTGAGAATTCTACAGAGTACTTGTGAGATTTCAACCCAATTAACTTGTCTTAATTTTCCCGAGTAAATCGGTTAAAAACTACCAAGCGATTTGCTGTATTTAAACGATCGTAGTTATTTGTTATTAACAGAGCACTTGTGAAAATTGATCTTATGTGAACTCGTTTATATTTTGACGAGTAAGTCGGTTATGTTTAACCAAGTGGTTTGCTGTATTTAAATGACTTTAGTTGACTATTATCAACAAACATACTTGTGAGAATTCTACAGAGTACTTGTGAGATTTCAACCCAATTAACTTGTCTTAATTTTGCCGGGTAAATCGGTTAAAATCTACCAAGCGATTTGCTGTATTTAAACGATCGTAGTTATTTGTTATTAACAGAGCACTTGTGAAAATTGATCTTATATGAACTCGTTTATATTTTGACGAGTAAGTCGGTTATGTTTAACCAAGTGGTTTGCTGTATTTAAATGACTTTAGTTGACTATTATCAACAAACATACTTGTGAGAATTCTACAGAGTACTTGTGAGATTTCAACCCAATTAACTAGTCTTAATTTTCCCGAGTAAATCGGTTAAAAACTACCAAGCGATTTGCTGTATTTAAACGATCGTAGTTATTTGTTATTAACAGAGCACTTGTGAAAATTGATCTTATATGAACTCGTTTATATTTTGACGAGTAAGTCGGTTATGTTTAACCAAGTGGTTTGCTGTATTTAAATGACTTTAGTTGACTATTATCAACAAACATACTTGTGAGAATTCTACAGAGTGCTTGTGAGATTTCAACCCAATTAACTTGTCTTAATTTTCCCGAGTAAATCGGTTAAAATCTACCAAGCGATTTGCTGTATTTAAACGATCGTAGTTATTTGTTATTAACAGAGCACTTGTGAAAATTGATCTTATATGAACTCGTTTATATTTTGACGAGTAAGTCGGTTATGTTTAACCAAGTGGTTTGCTGTATTTAAATGACTTTAGTTGACTATTATCAACAAACATACTTGTGAGAATTCTACAGAGTACTTGTGAGATTTCAACCCAATTAACTTGTCTTAATTTTGCCGGGTAAATCGGTTAAAATCTACCAAGCGATTTGCTGTATTTAAACGATCGTAGTTATTTGTTATTAACAGAGCACTTGTGAAAATTGATCTTGTATGAACTCGTTTATATTTTGACGAGTAAGTCGGTTATGTTTAACCAAGTGGTTTGCTGTATTTAAATGACTTTAGTTGACTATTATCAACAAACATACTTGTGAGAATTCTACAGAGTACTTGTGAGATTTCAACCCAATTAACTTGTCTAAATTTTCCCGAGTAAATCGGTTAAAATCTACCAAGCGATTTGCTGTATTTAAACGATCGTAGTTATTTGTTATTAACAGAGCACTTGTGAAAATTGATCTTATGTGAAGTCGTTTATATTTTGACGAGTAAGTCGGTTATGTTTAACCAAGTGGTTTGCTGTATTTAAATGACTTTAGTTGACTATTATCAACAAAAATACTTGTGAGAATTCTACAGAGTACTTGTGAGATTTCAACCCAATTAACTTGTCTAAATTTTCCCGAGTAAATCGGTTAAAATCTACCAAGCGATTTGCTGTATTTAAACGATCGTAGTTATTTGTTATTAACAGAGCACTTGTGAAAATTGATCTTATATGAACTCGTGTATATTTTCACGAGTAAGTCGGTTATGTGTAACCAAGTGATTTGCTGTATTTAAATGATCCTAGTTGTTTATTATCAACAAACATACTTGTGAGAATTCAACAGAGTACTTGTGAGATTTCATATCGAAGGGGTTTATATAAATTTACCCGAGCAAAGCGGGTAAAATCAACCATGTGATATGCTGTA
The DNA here is from genome assembly GCA_911387755.1 of Chrysotoxum bicinctum. Classification (NCBI taxonomy): domain Eukaryota; kingdom Metazoa; phylum Arthropoda; class Insecta; order Diptera; family Syrphidae; genus Chrysotoxum; species Chrysotoxum bicinctum. The sequence continues at coordinate 37,611 of CAJVQW010000038.1, forward strand.
TTTAAACAACCGTGGTTGTGTGTTATTTACAGAGATGCTTGTGAGATATTAACAGTTTCTCAGTTGTTTAAGTTTTCATGAGTGAATCGGGTACTAATAACCTATTACTTAGTTAAAAAAACACAAGTTCCTTGGTTCTTTGCAATCAAGTAACTTATTTAAATTTAACAAAGTTAAAATACTAAGTAAATGTGTTATTTTTTGTCGATCTGCTTGGTAGATATTTCCCATGTAATTGGTTATTTTTAACTGTGTTTATTTAACCGATCTGACTTAGCTAGTTTTAACAAAAACTTCTTGTTTATTTTTTCACAAGACTCAGTTATTTTTAACCGATTTTTTTTTAACCGAGCAAAAATCTTACTCTGTTAAGGGAAATGTTTTTGCGTGTAGCCGCTTTTTCTTTTGTTTAGGTGTTAAAAGTGGTTTTTCTTTGGCCTATGTTTTTAACGAATTAAAATTGCTCTAATTTAAATAAATCTTAAACAAACCTTATAAAATTTGTATCCAATTTTTTTCATCGTCCGTTTGCAAGTGTCGACCGAAACACTTTTTTTTATTCTTTCCCTCCATTGAACAGTTATTGCAGCGGCCGTTTGACGTCGATTTTCTTTTATTATTTTTTTTTCAACTCGGCAATCTCGAGGTTTTCCAATTGGTGGGCGTCCCGTTTTTTTACCGATCTCCACATTTCCACTATTTTTGAACTTTGAGATAATGTTTCGAATTGATGAGCGCGGTAAATTGAATAGTTTTGCGATTTTATAGCTCGATAATCCCGTTTCGAAGGCTTTATTTATGGATTCCCTAAGGTCTCTTGATAATGCAACGCCACGCACCATGGTTGACATTAAACTGTTGCTGGCTTGCATAAAACAAGAGATCAATAAACAACAAAACAAGTGCATGTCATTTTTTTAATAACGGTTAACTGAAAATCTATTTAAATCTTCATAGGCCAACTATTTTGCATCCCAGAGAGAGTAGTCCAACTATTATGCTCTATCTTTGTTTGAGGGAACGCAAACTGGAGCCATATGTGCTTTCTCGAATTTAGTTCTGTTTGGTCTAATTTACTTATTAAATGTAATTTATTACATCGACAAAAAAAATTAAAAAACAACTGCTTGGGGACCAGAAAATATAGGCACATAAAAAATGTTAATTTGTTAATTGATGAGTAGGCCAACTATTTTGCGTTTGGGTCGTATATGGAGGGTTATGTAATCTTAAAAAACTCGAACCACAGACTTTAATTGAGCTTGACATTACGATCATAGGAAAGACTAAAAATGTGGTTCTCGCAATTCTTACTGGCCTGCAAGATCTCGTGAATTTAAAGTATTGGATTTGATTTTTGTATGGGGAAGAATGAAAGAACTTGTTTATTTAACAGATATAACAACTTTAGGAGAATTTAGTTGTGCACATTCTCGAAGTGTATTCAAAAGTGAGACAGCAAGTAGCATCTATAAATATTTGCAAAAGAATTTAAAACTGGGCTCTAGCATGCATACAAAGGGCCTTGTGAATAAGAAAAAAGCTAAAGCTAAAACTTGGATTTTTAAGTAAAAGCCGTATTTTTAGTGAATAAAAATAAGCTTAAGCTAGGTAGTTAAAGATGTTTGGTAGTAATAGCTATTTTAAAATAGCCAACGCTAAATTCATTTAGTTTTGGCTTGTTTTCCAAGCCTAAGCTTCAATTTGAGTGAATAAAAATAGCTTAAACTAGAATATTATAGTTAAAGCTTTGACTAGGTGTTATTTTCAGTATTCTATGAAGCAGGTACTAAAAACTTGTGCGATCTGTTAATTAAATATAAGGGAATAGCTCAAAAATAAGACAGTAAACGTTTAGTCGCAGAGACTGACGGACGATATGAGAAACCAATACTTGTCCTATATAACAGTTCACAAATTGAGGCAAAACAACCTTCCTTTCGGTAACAAAAGGGTACCCAGCGGGAATTTTCCAACTTTAAGTTGCGATTATCGAAATACTAGCGGGTTGAGGTAAGCAGGAGGGATATCATTCAAAGCGCAGGATTTGCGGAACTGTTAGTCGCCATGAGTCACTGGTCACTGGAGCAATGTCTGAAGTGCGGTGAATCATTGGTACGTGCGTGTTTGGCTGTTTAGCCTTTATTGTAATTTTATAAAATTTACTTTAAATAAAATAATAAAAAATGAAATTAAAAAATGAAATGAAAAGAAAACACACAATTTAACACTTTGAATTTTGCTTTATTAATGACGTTGAAGAATTGACGTTTGACGTATTATCGATATGACATTTCTTATAGTAACATTTACATGTGCTGCTTTCATGTCCATTTCTTATTTATTGCTTTCAATGCATTGCTGATTGCTTTCAATTGCGTTGCTGATTGCTTTCAACATTCTCCCCGGGCGAAAGACAATTGGTGGATTGTTAAGTCCCTTTACGTGCTGCACTATGTAGAAAATGGCTGGTTATTGCGTTTTGTCTTCTTCAACATGAAAAGAAATAATTTTAGTATGAATTCGCACATTAATCAATAAAAAAAATGAATTTTGTATCAAGTTGAAAATAAGTTAGGTAATCGATAACTTGGACTTTATCGATATCCTGAATCTTAGTAAATTGCCCATGTAGATCTTATTCGTTGTTACTACTGATAACGTCGAGTAAGCATGAAGAAGGAGGCAAACAACAACAAATTGCTTGGTTGCGTTTAATGAATGGAAAATTCCATTGATTACGCTGTTTGGTTTTTGCATTGTATTGTGTTAGTGTTGAGTGTTATTTTAAGTACAAATTATAAAAGTGTGAAATTAAACCAAATTTTTGGCTGCAGTTTTGGGAAATGATTCAGGTGAGTTGAATTTCATATTATTTGTTGTAATTATGTCGTTTTATATTGAAATAAATGATAATTAAATGTTGTAGTATTCATGTTAAAAATGTCCAGCTTGTTAGAGATGTGCAACGTAATTTTATATTATCGATATTTTCATCGTTATTGTTATCGATACAGTTTGTGATAATTTTATCAATATCGTTGATTTCGATGTCAATGTTGATTTTTATTGAAAAATTGTATAAATTGTATTGTATTGTATAAATTGATTTGGTTTTAAAATATTAAGCGATTTAAATTTAAATGAGCTTATATTGTAGATGTTTTGAAATTTACCATGGCGAATTAACTTCTGTTATATTATTTAATTGCGTGTTTCGATTGAAATGAGCAAATTCGTTGCCTTCGATTTTGTTTGCGTGTTTTTCTTTAAAAATGAGCGTTTTTTCGGAGAAAATGAGCGTGTTTTCGTGCAGAAAAATGAGCAAAATGTATTATTTTCGGGGGCTTAAATAATATAATTTATTTTATTCGATAATGTTGATTAGATGAAATTGTTAATTCGTTAATGTAAATTATTTTGAGTTTGTGTGTGTTTGCGAATGATGATGTTATGTGTGTGTGTTTGCGAATGATGAAGTTATGTGTGTTTGTTTGCGAATGATGAAGTTATGTGTGTGTGATTTGTTGTATGTTGATTGTTGTTGATTGGTAGAGGACAAAGCTTTGTTATTGGCCGCTTAAATTCGCCTTGTTGCGTCCTTAATTTGACAACTCGGGTGAGATTGTCTTGACCAGGATATGTTTCCAGAATCCGGGCTAAGTTCCATTTCGCTGGAGGAAGACGCTCATCTTTTACCAGTACCAAATCTCCAATTTTGGGCTCAGGTTGTGGTTTGAGCCATTTTGGTCGCTGTTGTAGGCGCGCTAAATATTCAACTTGCCAATGCTGCCAAAAGGTTTGTAAATTAAATTGGATGTTTTTCCACCGGTCCACATAATTTGTTTTTGTTGCAGTAACGAGGTCTGGTTCCGGAATTGTATGCATTTCTGTACCGATCAAGAAGTGTGCTGGAGTCAATGCTTGGAAATCGTCGGGGTTTTCATTTAAAGGACATAGAGGTCTCGAATTAAGACACGCTTCGATTTGAGATAGAAGAGTGGCGAGTTCCTCGAACGTTAGTGTCCCATTTCCCACGATTCGTTTAAAGTGGTGTTTCACACTCTTTACACCGGCTTCCCATAATCCTCCGAAGTGGGGAGAAGCGGGCGGAATGAAGTTCCACTTTGTTCCTTCTGATGCTAGAGTGTCAGCAACTTCTTTCCAGTCGTGTTTGGCGTTCTTCAACAGACGTTGTAATTCGGCTTCAGCGCCTTTAAAATTGGTGCCACAATCACTGTAAATTTGGCTACAGACTCCTCGTCGAGATGAAAAACGGCGAAACGCAGCAAGAAAGGCTTGGGTGGTAAGATCACTTACTGCTTCCAAGTGAATCGCCTTTGTTGCTAGGCAAATAAAAATTGCTAAGTAGCCCTTATAGCATTTGGCTCCACGGCCTTTCCAAGCCCGAATGCTAATCGGACCAGCATAATCAACACCCGTATGACTAAATGGTCTTGAAATCGTCACTCTGGCCGCTGGCAATGCACCCATCAACTGTTGAGCTGGTTTGGTTCTATACCTATAGCAAATCGTACACCCATGAATATATTTTTTGACTGCTCGCTTGTTTTGAAAAATCCAGTATCGTTTTCGAAGAAACCCCATCATCAGCTGAATACCTCCATGAAGAGTCTTTTCATGAGCTTCGTGAAGGATCAATTTTGTGAAATGGTGAGAAGGTTCCAAAATTATTGGATGCTGCTGATCATACGATAAGTTGGCATTTTTAAGTCTTCCACCGACGCGAATGATTCCGTGAGAATCAACGAATGGATTCAATGATGCCATGCCTCTCGACTTCGATATACCTTCAGGAAACATCTCCAGTTGAGCTAATTTCACCAATATGTTGGAAGAACGATCGAGTTCGTTTGGTGACATCGGTCCAGTTTTCCGGTTATTGATAACATTTTTGGTATTATTTGTGAAACGTAAGACCATTGCTACAATTCTAATAAGTTTTTTGATTTCAGATGACCGATGTAAAAGATCATTGATTGGAGCAACGCCTTGCTCAACATAATGAACATTTATTGTTGGTTGTATCGGATACTCAAAGTTCCATGTCTCACGTAGAAATTCGGGACCGTTCCACCATAACGTATTATCCAATAAGGCCGATGGTAGAACACCTCTGGATACCAAATCTGCAGGATTGTGTTGCGTTGGAATATGTTTCCAAAATTTGACGGCAGTCAATCGCTGGATCTCTCCAACTCGATTCCTAACAAAGGTATCCCATTTGGTTGGCGATGCTCGGATCCACGAAAGCGTTATAGTGGAATCAGTCCACGCAAAAGACTTGATTTCTTTGTTGTCAAGCGCTTGGTTAACATGGTTCAGGAGCTTGGCTAACATTACGGCACCGCAAAGTTCTAGACGGGGAAGACTTACTGGTTGTACAGGAGCGACTTTAGATTTTGCGATTAGAAGGTGCATTTCCACATGACCTTTATCGTCCTCGACCCGTAAATAAACTGTTGCTCCATATGCTTTCTCGGATGCGTCACTAAAACCATGCAGTTCTACTCGGGAAAAGTCATCATTAGTTTGAACCCACCTTGGAAAGTGAATCCTATTGATAGCGTGTAAATTCTCATAGAGCAAATTCCACTGCTCCAAAAGTGATGATTCGATTGGATCATCCCAAGATAATTTTACTGCCCATAACTGCTGCATAAATATTTTTGCTTTGACGATACATGGAGTAATCCATCCCATCGGATCAAAGAGTCGGGCTATGGTAGAAAGAACGAAACGTTTTGTCGGCTGAGGATTAGAAGGTGGAATGTAGCAAAATGAAAACTCATCAACAGAAGGAAGCCAGTGGACACCGAGCGTCTTAACTCGTTCCGAATCTTCTGACGGTAATGAAAATGTCGATTCTCGTTCTACAGTTGGAATGCTTCTTAATAATTCGTCAGAATTGGATGTCCATTTTCGTAAGTTGAATCCCGCTGTCTCTAGTGTTGATTTGATTTGTTGTATTTTTTCTTCAGCCTCTAATATAGTGTTTCCTCCTGATATTAAGTCGTCGACGTACATCTCGTTATGGATCATGGTGGAAACCAATGGACTTTCCTGATTATCTTCAGCTATTTTGTGCAGTGTCCTGATTGCTAGATAAGGTGCGGCTGCTGTTCCGAATGTTACCGTATGAAGCCTGTAAGCTTTAATAGGATCCTCAGGACTATTTCTCCACAGAATTAACTGGTAATTTTTGTCCTGTTCCGCTATCAATATCTGACGATACATTTTTTCGATATCCGCTGTGAAGGTGTATCTATACAACCTCCACCGAAGAATAATGTCGCAGATATTTTGCTGAAGGGCTGGACCTATCAACATAGCATCGTTCAAAGAAACTCCATTCGATGTTTTAAAGGAGGCATCAAACACCACCCTCAGTTTCGTGGTTGAACTGCTTTCTTTAACGACAGCATGATGTGGCAGGAAGTAGTGCTGATTTTCTGGCAAACTATTTTTGTCGACTTCGCTCATGTGACCCATGCGGATATATTCTTCGATGCACGCTGAATACTGTTCTCGGAGCTGTTGATTATCACTTAGACGTCGCTCCAATCCATGGAATCGCCGTAAAGCACCTTGATACGAATCTCCGAAAACAGGAGGAACGTTTCCCTTAAACGGTAATGCCACTTGATAACGTCCATCTTTTGTTCGTTTTGTATTGTTGATAAAATGTTCCTCACACTCAATATCTTCTGGTTTTCGAAAAATTTTAAAAGGTGTTTCTTCTACTTCCCAGAATTTACGAAGCTGTGCTTCAACATCAATCGTTTGCATAAAACTTCTGACCTGCTGACTTGCATCGCAAACAACTGGAGCCTTTCCGAATAAGATCCAGCCCAATGTGGTCTTTTGCATGACTGGCATCGATTTGTCTGGCGGTGGAATCAGCTCCGGTAGCAAAAGTTCAGGTAAGATATCACTTCCTAGCAAGATGTCTATTTTTGATGATTTGAAAAATTCAGGATCAGCGAGTACATAATCGTTGAGATGTGTCCAGTTCTCAACGTGAAGGGTCCGGGCCGGCAAATGCCCAGACAGTGACTTTAAGATGAAGGTTTGCGCTGTGGTTGCAAAATTGGAATGCTGCGAAGCAAAAGTGATGTCTATCACTCTTAAACATGTGCCACTGCTGACCAAACCCAGCCCGGATACACCCGTATGAGTTGCTCGAGATTTTAATTGAAGCAATTGGGCCGCAAACTCTGTGATAAATGATGCTTCAGAACCAGAATCCAACAATGCTCGCAGCGTCAACCACTCCCCCAACGACGACTTAACGTTGACAAGCGCTGTTGCCAGTAAAACTTGTGAGATTTTGTTCGGGAAACTGTTATGCGAGTGGTGAGATGCAACATTGTTAGTTGACGGCTGTTGTCTACTAGAAGACGGGAATGAAGGAGCTTCGGCGTTCAAAATTGCACATTGAGAGGTTGGGGTGATGTTTTGTTGTTGTCCTCGGTTGCTTGTATGGCTGAAATTATATTGTTGTTGCTGCGCTGGTGGTTGAAAAGAGTTACCATTCTGGTGAGAACGTGATGGTTGTTGGCTTGGCTGAAAAGAAGTATTATTTGCATGCAATAAAGTATGATGTGGTTGTTGACAATGGTAACACCTACGACTACTTGGACAGTTATCCGTAGCATGATTGTACCCTAAACAGTTTCGACACAAACCCAACTTATTTATAACCTGACAACGCTCGGTAACATTCATTTTCAAAAATTTACTACACCTTCTAACAGCATGTTTATTTTTCAGGCAAATTTTGCAGGTGATACTCGACCTATCCGGCTGAGCATAAGCAACGAACGAATTTTTGTAAGAAGAGTTGCGAGATGCTTTGGATGTACCCTGACTGTGCTGCTGGTCTACCGCTTCAAGGGTCCGGAATCTTGTCTCCAAGAAAGATGTGAATTCCTTGAATGTTGGCAACTCCTTCGGATTTTCCCTATCATTCAGCTTCTCCTCCCACATTTGCTGCGTTTTACTCGGTAATTTTCGTACTAATAGAAAAATTAGCACCGGATCTAAATGCTCAACTTCAATTTTTAGGTTAGAAAGACTGTGAACAACTTGCGTCGAAGTATACAACAGATCTCTAATTGACTCTGCACGCTCTTGCGTCAATGTTGACAAATTGAACAAGGTATTTAACTGGATGTTAACTAGAACGCGAGGGTGATCATACCGATCTTTTAACATGGACCATGCTTTGGCGTAGTTTTGACCTTGGATCTTCAATGACAGTAACAGCTTTTCAGCGTCGCCTGCTAAACTGGTCTTCAGATAATGCATTTTTTGAATATCTGAGAGCGATGCTTTACTGGCGACGAGAGTTACAAAAAGATCGTGAAAATTCGGCCAGTTTTCGTAATTGCCATCGAACATCGGGATTTTAATCGAAGGTAAATGGAGTTCCTCGTTTTTAACTGCCAGTTCCTTTCCTGAAACTTCAGTAGACTGCTGTGCACTGCTGCTACCAAAACTTGCCAGCGAATCGAGGAGTTTGGATTGAAACACACAATAGTCTTCCCTTATATTTTCGTAGATTGTCTCAGCTTCGAGTTGCTCTTTGCTGTTTTCATCGTTGGCGTCGTTTTGCAAAAATTCGTCATAAAATTTGGAAACTGACTGCCACAAGTCATCCAACAACTTTAACCTTGTTTGGACGTAAGTAAGGTTAATTGCTTTGCCCTTTTTTCCAAAATTCTCGACATCCTTTTTCAACTGCTTATGTTTTGCAGACAAAATTTTCGTTGCCATTTTATTTTTAATTAACAATAAGCTCGAATATAATAAAAGTAAGCAAAAAAAATGGAACTTACTTTGCTTTTTTGGGAAGGCAGCGGCGACAGCAAATTCTTCGGATGGCTGGTTTTAAGGTTAATCCCACGTTGCACACACAACACAATTTTAATCGTCGAATATTTTGGTAATCGTTTATAAGTTTTAATATTTGTTTTTAAGGCTCGAAGGACCAATGTTTGGCTGTTTAGCCTTTATTGTAATTTTATAAAATTTACTTTAAATAAAATAATAAAAAATGAAATTAAAAAATGAAATGAAAAGAAAACACACAATTTAACACTTTGAATTTTGCTTTATTAATGACGTTGAAGAATTGACGTTTGACGTATTATCGATATGACATTTCTTATAGTAACATTTACATGTGCTGCTTTCATGTCCATTTCTTATTTATTGCTTTCAATGCATTGCTGATTGCTTTCAATTGCGTTGCTGATTGGCCGATCACGCAACTTATCTGGTCGTGGGTACGTACAAAGATTCAGGCAAGAAGGCACAATAGTCAATAGACCTATTCCTGGACCATCAACGTCAGCAACAACGCCAGAATATTTGTCTTAAGTTCGAAATTAAATTATTCGAAATCCACGTAAATCGATAAGGAAGATTGCGACCTCCACAGGAATAAAAAAAATCAACAGTGCATGTTATTTTGAAAATTAAAGCTCCACCCGTACAAAATGCAAATTGTTCAGTTTCTCAACGAAAGTGCCTATCCTTTGCGAGAATCCTTCGCAAGAACAATGCTGGAACGTTTTCGGACAGCACTTATGCTTGAAAAAATTTTATTCAGTGACGAAGCACATTGCCATATTAATGGATATGTTAACAAACAAAATATGCGATACTTGTTCCCCAAAAACCCTAGAGAACGTCATCAAAAACGTTTACATTGTTTAAAAACGACAGTTTGGTGTGCGGCGTAATTGGTCCTTATTTTTTTAACTAAGGTGAGACAGTCACTGCTCCGGTGTATTGTCGTATGATTGATGAGTTTCTGTTACCGCAATTGCAGCTGTATTCAGGGTATAACAACCAAACGGACGGTGCCACTTTGCACACAACTAGGGTGTCGATGGAATGGCTAAGGACAGTTTTTCCGAATACACTGATCAGCAAGTACGGAGACCAGTGGCGAGGCGTCATATTGTTCAAGTCGTGCATGAACGACTAGCTTACATGCGACATTATTTTAATTTCTATCTAATTAACCCACACCTCATACTCATACTGTTCGTTCATTCCTTATAGTTATATCTAATGTATACGTACATATTTTCCATTTTCCAACTCGTGCATTCCTTCTGTGAACTACCCAAATAAAACAAAACGAACTAGCTACCTGCTACTGTTTTGTTTTCACTCAACCGATGTGTATCTACCCAAGTCGTTCATACGATTTGGCAACGAAATGAACCCATAGAAAGCATACAAGAAAAAAAAAAAAACAATTCGCTCGTTGTAGGTAGCATTTCGTGCAAATCTGTTTTGAACGAGTAGAGCTTTTTTTTAGGTATGTGACGTTAACAATCAAAACGGTGCTAAAGGCACTTTTTTCAAAATATGGAGTGTGTTATACCAAAATTTGCGTATCAAAGAGAGCTATATAATGGTGGAAAAATTGTATTTAAAAACGGGCTGGTTTAGAAGTTATTACTATTTTAATGTTGAGTTAAGGAAAAAAACGAGGCTATTTGTTATTTTTTAACAATCAAATCTGTGCTATTTTTCATACAATGCTTGTAAATTTTAAAACAGCTCTATTTTTCTCTAAATGAAATCAAATAGATAGGATTGTTTTTCAAAATGGCGCTAAAATTGTTTATCCTTATAAAAGGATCTTTAGTTTATCTACCTATCGTATTCTTTGTTATCATTGTTAAATAAGTTTTAATAAATTCCAATAAAAAGAACTTTTCCTTACTTAAATTTTCTCTTCTTTTTTAATTTTACAGGCATTTGAGAATCAAAATTTAAGAAATTTATTTTCAAAACGCGCTAAATATATTTCTAACAAACAAAACTGCCTAAAAAAAAAACATTTCACTAAAGGACGAAAATAAAAGGTCCCTTTAGTATTTTTTTGGTCAATCTAATAAAAAAGACTTCTACAAATTTTACAAAATTTACTGCATTGAATTATCTTAAATATTTTAGGAATTATACTCGTAGGTTTCCGCCCTTTTGCTTGGTTTCATGTTCATTTTTTTTAGCCTCTGTTTGATTGTTAACGTCACATAGGTATAGAACGATGGAAATGAGGAAAACGGGTAGCTAGGGCGTAGGTAAGTAGTTTATTTATTTATTTAGGTACATACCTATTCCAATATTTTATTTTTTTATTTTTTCGAATATGAGAAATGAGACGCGCGTCGTTCATAGGGACGATTTCGTTCAAATCAGTTTTGAACGAGGAAAGCTTTTTTTTCTGTGGAATGAGGGAAATGAGGAAAACGGTTAGCTGGTACTTAATCAACACATACCTATTTATTATTAACATAAAAATAAAAACATTATAATGTACCCTTATATAAAAAAAGACTTGTATGACTTCTTGGCATTGCAAATAAGAATTTTGAAACTGAACGACTACATTTTTTAGGCACGCGTCGCCGCTGACGGAGACATTCCATGGCCGCCTCGGTCGCCAGAACGCACACCTTGTGATTTCTTTTAATGGAGATCAGGCCAAAAACATAAATGTTAAAAAAAGAGCCAAGTTCTTATATACAAAAACCTTTGTCTAACAAGTCAGCCGTGAAAAGTACTGAGATCTAAAAGTACGCCAAGTTCTTACTTCATGAAGGTTTAATACAGAATATTTAAAGTAGAGTAATATTGAAACAGTTACAATGTAATAGAGAAATTTTATTATTTAATGAAAACTTGCCACACGACAGGAAAATCAACAACATTAATATTTTTCGTTCACCACTTATATAGTTCACATTCAGTGTTTACTGAAAAGTCATCATGAGGACCTACTTGGGTTGGGTGAACGAAAAGTACCCTTTCGGTTTCGGTCATACACACAATCAGGCGGCCTAGCAGTGACGTGGCGTGGATTATTTTAAATGGGAACCCGTTATAAAATTTTGTCACCTGTAAAAATGAAAAAAAATCTTAGAACCTTGAAAACAACATTTCTAGTAGGGATATGGTATCTACAAATAGTACAAATGCATTAAACATTGACTTAGCAAAAAATGTGTAGCTATATTTTTTATACTTCAAGACATTAATATTTCAATCAACAATGAGGTTGAAACATAATAAAAAAGGACCTCCTTTTAGACACCACCCCCTTCGTCGAACACAACTGACGCACCTTCCTAGGCAGTGGCGGATTTACATATTTCTCAAGTAAAGGATGTTGAATTTTTGCCGCCCTTACCTCTACAATTGTGAATTGTCAGTTCCTAGGTTATCTTTGCAATCCAACAATTCGGTTCAAATTGCACAAGAAATAGTTTTTGAGTATATTTCTGAGGTAATCAAAGTTCAATGATGTACGACTAATTAGGGGGGGTATGTCACTCACACAATAATATACGTTCGGTAAACGTAGTTAAATAATATTTATTGCCTTTACAAACAGTTAAAAAATAATAATTTCAATTAACTTATCAAAGTTTCTTACAATACCTCTTTGCGCGATTTTTTGTTGGAAAAATCATCGATAATGTCGTCGGTAGTGATCTTGTTCATTAATTCTGACTATACTATACACAAAAGAGGTAAAGCCTTAATTTTTTTTGATAAGAAAAGCTTCTCTCACCTGAACAATTTGTCGCTGGAGTACATGATGCCCTACGAAGAGCTATGTCCAAGTTAGGATAAACGTTCTGCCAATTCTGTTTTCATAGAAACGAAGATAGAATTTCCAATGTTTCAGAATTTGGTTTCATCTTTTCAAGATCTATTCTCCATCCGTTCGGAAAAAACGATTCGAGGAATCGAAAGAACCCAAACCTTCGAAAGGAAGATACTGAGGATCTGCACTGGACTTTACTTGGACCGTCAACGACAAAAACACTATAGGAACGAGGTTCTCTACACAGAAGCGAATTTATTCCCACTGGACAAATCTGGTCAACATCATCGACTACCCGAATCAGCTTATGAGAAGGATGACCATAGAACAACGGCATCCCGAACCGATGTATCTCAGTGTGATGGAAACTCTGTATGACAACTTAATTATGCACAACGAGGAAGTAGTTTCGTTCTACGCTGACATAGGGTCAGCCTACCACCGCGGCTAAAACGCCATCCCTGCCCACAATCCACAAAAATCACCACTGATAACCGGGAATAAATACCCAGAGGAAAATACAGTGAACCGACCTTTTAAATTTTATTTTTTTCGACACGTAAATTTTATATAAAAATAATTAAACTTAGGTCATCACTGGTTACAATAATCTAATTTTTTTGTATACATATGTAGTAATGTAGTATCTTATTAGTTGTAAGCCAAATTGTAAATACTCGTAGTATGTTCAATAGAACAAAACAAAAAAAAAAAACAAAAAAAAAAAGGAACCCACACCTTTTTTGGAATGAGACTGGGCCCCGCCACGTGCACGTGCAACATTGATAATATTGTAGCGTTAAAAAAAACACCGCGTTCGGGGAAAAACATTTGTTGTGCTAAAAAGAAAGACTATCGTTGTATCACGCACCTTCATATGTAATTGAATATAATCAATATTGATAACTATGCTAGGTATTTGTAATTTCCATATCAAAACAAATTGAAAAAATAACAACGAGATTCCAGATGAACTCACACGTACGAATATTCAACGTCGACGATTGTATCTATAGTTTTCAATCTGAAAAGTATTTGAATTTTTTTTTTAGCAGTCAAATAAAATTTTATCAAGTTAGTATGTACATGTTCAACAAACAGTATACATAGTCAACACATAAGATTAAAATTGATAAAATTCGATTATTATTTTTAAATCTTTTGATCCATTCAAAACGAAGAATATCTCCAACAAAACATTTTTCTTTGCAACAAATTTTTATTCAGATCCTAACACCAATACCGCAATCACCAATACGTACGGACTTGTATGAGTGCGTAGTGGGAGTAGGAAGAGCGTGAAATAGATTTTCCGCAATTTCGCTCTCATTTCACTCATAGAAAGTGTGGGCAACGGCCGATTTCTGGTTGGGGCCGTGAACTGGGTGTCTTACCGTAGAATATAGAAGTTTGCGGTACCGTTGGATGTACAACGAAAGAAAAGAGGAAAAAGTCATCGGAAAGGTGTCTTGTGGACTTCTAGAGAGATATTAGAAAACTGTCTAAGAAAAATATTCGGTTTTCAAATTTGCCGCCCCTAAAATCTGTAGCCCTAGGCTCAAGCCTACTTAGCCTGCTGGTAAATCCGCCTCTGTTCCTAGGAATGTTCTATTTACTTTTCCTTGCAATCATATGTGTCGAGAAATCTAGAACTGCACTAAAATTAAGAAGCTAAAAGAAGAAGAAAAAACGAAAAATAAGTTTTTGTTTTTGTTTTTGTGGACTGTATTGATTAAATCAATTGAAAGTTTTTTTGCGACCTTTAGTCCAAATGCGTTTCGCCCAGGTACGAGCCCAACTGTCGTACCTGGGCGAAACGCATTTGGACTAAAGGTCGCAAAAAAAACTTTCAATTGATTTAAGAAGCTAAATTTTTTTTATCACTATAGTGGGTAATAAAAGGAATTAAATCTTCACTTTAACATTTAACTTTTCACTATTTTTAATTAAGTTCAAATTGGCTTTCTAAAACACTAGATTTATTTGAAGTTATTGAACCTGTGCAATTGAATGTCAATTGAATCTAAATTTAAATTTCTATTAAAAAAAAAGCAAACAAAAAAACATTTTTTATTTGAACACACACCAAGCGAAACAGAATAAAACAAAACAAAACGTTTTGTTTTTTTGTTTCGTTCAGTGTGCGTTGAAATGAAACAAAATACGAACTATCGTAAAAGCTTAACTCCGGCTGAAAGATTATAACTCTACGGCAAGTAAACACAAATAACAATTTTGTGTTTACAAAACAGACATTATGTGTTTATTTATAATAAAATGCACGACTGGATCGCACGAACTTGCTCTTATGTAAAAGTACTTTGGAATTTAAGATACATTTTATAAATATAAAACATGGATTTAATGAGATAATAATGTTCAAATGCATAAAATTGCCGTCTGGTTTCCGGAAAAGTATGAATTTATGCAAATAAACCTTAAAAAATCGTTTTATTATTAAATAAACTTTTTATATAAGAAATTTCTCTAAAATTTTTCAAGAAAAAAATGTGGGATGCGAATTTTAAGTATTTAATAATATTGGTTTAAGGAAATAATTTCAAAAAATATTCGTTCATAGGTTTTGAAGATATTGATTTAAAATTTTTTTTTTTTTTTTTTAAACCCAATAAATATTTTTTCGAATATTTTTATATACAATATTATTTTAAACTTAAGGGGACCCCTGCTAAAAATTTTGGGTTAAAATCCTTAGAGCCGTTAATGAGAAAGTCGAAAATCAAAAAAACGGGTCTATGGCATCTACCCTAATAACATTTTGCCCCAAAATTTTTTTTTACCAAAATGTAGTCAATGTCCATAATATCACACTTAATTTGTTTTATCAAAATCGTTAGAGCCGTTTTCGAAATAAATAAGATTTTGCATTACGGGTGTATGGGGGGTACCCTTAGTTTTGGAGCTAAAAAAAAAATTTCAATTTCTCCTCTAGGGAATCACCGAAGACCCTTAACTACCGAGATTGAAAGAAATAGGTCCAAGGGTTTAGGCTGTAGTGAGAGGTACAGACATACAGACACACTGAAACATGTTTTTTGTGTACTAAATTTTCCTTAAAATTTTTATAAAAAAAAATTGATATGCAAATTGTTAGTATTTAATAAAATACATTTAAAAACGTAATTTAAAAATTTAATCGTGTATCGGTTTTCAAGATATTGAATTTTCAAAAAAAAAATGTATTATTTTTTTAAAAATCCAAAAACTATTTTTTCGAAAAAATTTTTAGTTTATATTTTTTCAAATGCAAAGCAGCTCCTGCATAAAAATTTTGGTTAAAATCGTTAGAGCCGTTGGTGAGAAATTCGAAAATCAAAAAAACCGTTCTATGACAGGTACCCCTAATAACATTTCCCCCCAAATTTTTTTTTGACCAAAATATAGTCCATGTCCATAATATCACACTTAATTTTTTTTATCAAAATCGTTAGAGCCGTTTTCGAGATAAATAAGATTTTGCATTACGGGTGTATGGGGGGTACCCTTAGTTTTGGAGCTAAAAAAAAAAATTCAATTTTTCCTCTAGGGAATCACCGAAGACCCTTAACTACCGAGTTTGAAGAAAATACGTCCGGTAGTTTAGGCTGTAGTTCGAGGTACAGACATACAGACATACAGACATACAGACATACAGACAGACAGACGGAATTGTCAGACCCACTTTTTTCGCCTTCGCTATCATCGTAATGTCAACTTTGATCAAAATCTCGAGTTCGATTTTTTTTCCAAATGCAGAACTTGCCCTATAGTACCTATATCGCAAGTAAAAAAGACAAAAGCTTTTAATCTTGCCAATCTTCAAATGTCATAGTAGGAAATAGCAATCCACAGCTTATCAATACTAAGTTTATTGACATGTTCCCTATCTTTATAATTATAGATAGGGCTTCTTGCCTTAATTAAGAACTTCTCTCCATCTACATATTTCATATTTATTTAATATTTGCGCACAGAGTAAACGTAGAAGCAAATAAAACTGTAAAGTGCAACGAAAGAAGAAAATAAAAACAACGGAGTCAAAATGTTGTTTTTCAAAAAACAATAGGTCAGCTATCGGCAACGAAACATGTTTTTCTGTTTTGCTTTTGTTTTTATGTTTTGTTTCATTTGGTGTACGTTGCGCCATAAGAAAATATGCAATTATCGTCAACGACCCTTGTTCGAAACAGTTTTGTTGCATTCGGTGTGTGTTGCTCGTATACAATAGCATGTGTTTTCGACAACCACCATCGTAACACTTCAAAACAAAAACATGTGTTTTGTTTCGTTTTCTTTGGTGTGTTTAGTCTCATAAGAAACAATGTTCTCTTGTTTCACGAAACAAAAAAAAATGTTTTACTTTATCCGGTGTGTTTTCAGCCTAAGTCAGAGTATTTTTGTGACTCTCTTGATTAAGCCCCTTTTAGACGATCATTTCAGTTTCAGTTTCAGTTGAGCTATCAGTTAAGCTTTCAGTTAAACTGATGTCTAAATGCAAAAACTGAAGCGTTTAACTGAAACTGAAACTGAGACTGAAACTGATGAAATTCCCATAAGTTTTCAGTTCAGTTATCAGTTAAACTGATGTGTAAATACTTTTCAGTTCAGTTGTCAGTTCAGTCCTCATTCGAGTTCATGTTTTTTTTTCAATATGTCGAAACAGAATGATAATTTGGTCGATTTCATTGAAATTTATCGCGTGTGTCCATGATTATGGAAGAAAAGTTACCCTTTTTATCACAATTCAGTTAAGAGAGAAGCAGAATACAAGCTCAACTGAACACCGGACTGACGTCTTAATACAATGCCTTTTTTAGCTGAACTGACAACTGAACTGATAACTGAATGAACAACTGATAGTCTAAATACAATGCCTTTTTTAACTGAACTGACAACTGAACTGATAACTGAAGGAACAACTGATCGTCTAAAAGGGGCTTTAATATTGGTTTTGGATTGTGGAATGTGTTTGGATAACGTATAATATACAAACGAGAGGCAGAATGGATAACTTAAACTTATTCAATGTTTATTTGGTAGAATGTGTTATTTATGTGTTATGGATTTTCTAAAAGGGAAGACGATAGGAATCGTGTTATATGGACGCCACGCCACTGCGGCCTAGTAAATTGATTTGATCAATCATTTGAAATCCAGACGTAGACGAGTGCAGACGAACTGGTCATTAATTGCCACCAGGGGCTTCGGTATCGGTACCTGCTGATCAACCAGAGCGTTTAAGCCTGCTGTTCTAGTGCCACCAGGGGCGTATAGTAACTCCTGATTAGTGCCACCAGGGGCTATTTGTACCTGCTGATTAGAGCTAACACGGGCGTTGTACCTTAAGATCCACTCATAAGCCCGACAGCCGAATAGTGGGGCTAGCTTGAATTATCAGAAACTGGAATGCTCGTTACCAAGTGCCAGATCCGAATCATCAGCAACCAGTACAACTGACAGCAGCAAGACCGGAACCCGGACGAGTTGATGCTGTGAATCATTCAATTACCAGAATTAAGTGAAATATTAGTAGCAGAATATTGTGTGTTATAGATTTAAGAGTTATTTTCAATAAAGATTTTGTAACGGAACTGCTGTTCCTAAACCACTTTATGCGATGTTATGCTCTTTAAATGAGTTTCATTGATGCACAGGACCACAACTTTACCCAAAGAAAGGTGGCTTCCCAACTAACATACTCTCCAGAGCTTATCTCTTGAAATCTGAAAAAAACTCTCATACAACTCTGTTATATCCCATTGCTATACTAAAGTATTAATATCTTGTTATGAAACTCAACTGGATGTCATAACACTTTTATTTTAAGAGTTAAACACTTTTTCAGCTTAAAAGAACTTAAATCTTATAGCAAAACTATTTTCTCTTCTTGTAGTTAGATTATAAAAACTTATAGTCTTATAAGAATCCCTTTCTGAAAACTGAGCTCTAAATATGTCCAAATAATCCCATAACAAGTCATATTTAAGAGTAAAGTTATTTGTATACCACTTTGAATATTCTAAAAGAATTTGAGCTTAAATCCTCCTATATCAAGAAACAATTTGGAGTTCAAAGAATATAAGCTTTGCAGTAAGATCCTAATAAGATCCTTAATGCAATAAGCACAACTATTCACAAACTTCAGTTTTCTGATGTCCACATTCTCCTCTCACTCGCACGTAAGTACACATAAATCATAAAGAAGCGTCTAAGATCCTATAGAAAGAATAAAGATGTTACTAGAAGAGTTAGTGTCGCGTCAGCAGCAGCCATATTCCTATACACAAGCAAAGCAATTGCCTGTACATTTGAGGGTTACCATTACCATAACTTAAAAAAATTATGATCTCGATAAAATAACTTGGCTGTAGCACTGACTTTAAATTTATTAGGTGGCATTTTCAAGTTTACATTTAGCATTGTTATGATTACATAGAAAGTGTAAAATATATTGTGTAACTTTTTTTCAATTTAAACTAAATACATTAACATCTTGGGATTTTATTGCTACTACCATTGAGTTTATATACATAGAGGAATCATGTTATCTTGCGTTAAGACGTCAATAGGTGTCGCCAGGTACATCAAATCGAGATTTTTAATTTTTTGTGGAATGCGTTCCACGAAAATTTGATTTAAAAAAAGAGACAGCGCGAAAGGAAGAAAAAAATAGTAATGGGTACGGAGAAATGCACAAGAAAACTGTAACTGTGTCTTGCCTTGTGTGAATTTTGTTTGCTTATCTGTATATACCTACATATGTATGTATGTACATATCATTCCTTTGCTTATGCTTTACGTTGAGATATATTTTATGTGAAACTGTATTAAGGCAATTGCGATTTGTTTTTGTCGAATATATGGTAAAAGAGGAACGTGATGTGTGTGATGGTTTAAAAGCAGACAAGAACATTGCGATTGTTTATTTTGTTTTTTTTTTTTCATTCATTTCTCACTCATTCCAACTTTGGTTTTGGACTTGCAAGGACGTGTTTTATGGTCAAGAGTTGATTTTTTTATTTCAGGAATGCCTTCTGTATGTGCTTATGCAAATTGTTTTAATTCATATAAGACCGGGGGCTTATCATTTTTTAGTTTACCGGCTGATACAAGAAGAATTGTGTGGGTGAAGCACTCAGGAAATACACAATTGGAGAACTTGGCAAAATATGGGAAAATTCATATAAAATTTTGTGAAAAGCATTTTTATGAAGAAGATTTGATTGAGTCTGACACGAAAAAAAATGTTAAACCAGATTGTGTACCAATTTCTGTCCCCAACATTTGTTCTTGTTCACAAACTTGCAGAGACCCACTATGTGAAAAACTTTTACAAAAATCTTCCTATTCAGGCGAAACGAAAAAAAATAATTTTAAACGTCAACATTAGGATGTTACAGCTACAACAGCCATAGACTACCCCTCGTTAGTAGATGAAGAAGATGATCATCATTTATCATTGGAAGGAAATAGATCCCCTCCAGCCCCAAATTTGAGAACATATTCTAATCGAACGCGGGAGCAAAATTCGAAAAGAAGGCATCTTGTATCCCCAACCTTTGAGAATTCAGAAAGCGTAGCTTCTTGTTCACACGTGCCAAAATTTTTATTCAAGTCTCCGAAAAAAAAAACTAAAAGCTGACAATGAAATATTAGAAGATAAAATAAATGAAGTTTTAAACAGCAAACCTGATCCAGTGCGAACATTTATCTCGTCTCAATTAATACATAGACCAAATACTCAATGGAAAAATAATGAGAAAGATCTGTACTTAAAATTTTATTACAAATCGCCTGTCATGTACAACTATTTAATTGATATCGGGTTTTTGTTGCCTTCAATATCCACCATTCGAAGATGGCATTCAAATATAAAGTTTTCACCTGGAATATCTGAAGGAGTTCTGGAATTGCTTAAAATGAAAAGCGATTCACTCTCAACATTAGACAAAAAATGTGTCCTACTTTTAGATGAAATGGCAATAAAGCCAGAATTAGAATATAATTCATCAGAAGATGTAATTTATGGCTTTGTTGATCATGGTACTTTTGGTAGAAAAAATTCTGTAGCCACACATGCACTTTTGGTTATGCTAAGAGGGTTAAACAGCAATTGGAAACAAACAATCGGAATTTACATCCGAAACGTTAATGGGGTTGGTTTAAGTAATATTATTAAATATTGCATTAATATTATTATAAATCTGGAATTCAAAATTTTAGCAGTAAACACTGATCAAGGCAGCAACAACAGAAGTGCTTACAAAATCTTGGGGGGGACGATTAAAAAGCCCTATTTTTTTATTGAATAATAAAAAAATTTTCTTGCTGCATGATGTACCACATCTTATTAAAAGTGTGAGAAATAGACTTTTAGATGCTGACATTTTGACTCCAGATCGAGTATCTTGGAAAATAATTGAGAAATTAATTGATTATGATTCAGGACCAATTAAACTCCTATACAAACTTACAAAAGAACACCTGAAACCAAATGCGTTTCAAAAGCTATCTGTAAAGTTGGCAACGCAGGTATTTAGTGGTAAGGTAGCAATGGCTATTTCTGCAGCAGTATCCAATAACTTCTTTACAGATTCTGAAAAAAATACCGCTATCAACACAGCGAAGTTCATTTTATTTATGAATAAGCTGTTTGACAATTTAAATAGCAGTACTAAATACGCAAAAAACCCGGATAGGAGTTCGATTTCCTTTGAAAAGCATGACATTTTAATGAACCTCAAAGAATCGGTAGAAAAAATATCTCTGTGGAGATCTGAAGGTAAAATGGCTGAGCCATATTGTTTTGATGGACTCAGGCAGACAATAAATGGAATTCTTGGCTTATGGGATTATATTTCAATAGATTTAAACCAAAAGTACCTAATAACATCCCATCTTAATCAAGATCCACTTGAAAATAATATCTCTATGCTAAGAACAAGTAGAGGATCTTATGAGCAAAATCCATCAGCCGCTCGCGTTTGCAGAAATTTAAAATTGATTTGTTTTCAAAACTTTAAGTCTTCAGCACTTAGTGGATACGAATGTTCAAATTTCGTTAACTTACTTGAGCAAACAAGTTTATTGCAGATAAATGAAACCGTCAATTTTGAAGAAGATATAAGTGTTAATATCAGTGCAGCTGATGAGGAAATTCAAAATGACGAAGAAAATGATTTGGAGGACATTTTTGACATAAGCTTAGAAGACAAAACCTCGCAAAATGAAAATCTGCAGGATTGTGTAAATGCGTATGTAGCTGGATGGTTAGTTAAGAAAATTATTGCAAAAATTCAGTGCAATGACTGCATTAAATATTTAAAAGAAACTGAAAATTATGACAAAAAAACTGCTGAATTAATAAATCTTCGGGCTTACAAAAACTTTAGTTTGACAACACCATCAGATGCCTTTGAATCCGATTTAAAGTCAGCAATTGCGGTATTTGATCGATATTTTAAATACTTTAAAAGCAAAGAAAAAGTTCAAAAGCGCATGTTAAAAATACTTTGTAATAAAATCAAGTTGAATTGCAGTTGTGAAACTCATTCCGACTTTATAATGGGGTGTATCACAAATGTATTGATAAGGTTCAATGTGAAGAACTTTAATAATTTCCTAAAAAACCTTGCATTGAAAAAGAAAATATTAAAAGCCTCAAAGAACGGCAAGCTTAACAGAAAACGAATTGCAAACAGATATAGAACAACAATATTCCGCCAAAAAAATGCAAGACCCATAAAAAAGTACTTATAAGTACTAAAATAAATACCCCAAAGTGAGAGGCAAGGGGATCTCACTTAAATCAAGCACCCCGAAAATGGTGGGTAAAAGCGCATTATCACCTCCTCGTGGTATCTGCCGGATGACAATATTAATGTTAACTAACGATAAGCGTCTTTAAAAATGTAGCCTTAGGCTTTGCATTTATAACATCAGCACGAGTTGGTTTTTAGCATTGTGCAATTTTTAATTTTGTATAATTTTATTTTTAACTTTTCACGACATTAACTCAATTTTTTGATGGTTAAAATTAAAACTGAAATCAAGGTTGTGTAAGATCGTTGGTATAGATACTCTCATTTTGATGTGTGTTGAAATAACTTCGTATTTACTATATAAAATAAAATGCACGACTGGATCGCACGAACTTGCTCTTATGTAAAAGTACTTTGGAATTTAAGATACATTTTATAAATATAAAACATGGATTTAATGAGATAATAATGTTCAAATGCATAAAATTGCTGTCTGGTTTCCGGAAAAGTATGAATTTATGCAAATAAACTTTAAAAAAACGTTTTATTATTAAATAAATTTTTTATATAAGAAATTTCTCTAAAATTTTTCAAGAAAAAAATGTGGGATGCGAATTTTAAGTATTAAATAATATTGATTTTAGGAAATAATTTCAAAAAATAATCGTTCATAGGTTTTGAAGATATTGATTTAAAAAAAAAAATTTCAAAAAAACCCAACAAATATTTTTTCGAATATTTTTATATACAATATTATTTTAAACTTAAGGGGACTCCTGCTGAAAATTTTGGGTTAAAATCCTTAGAGCCGTTGGTGAGAAATTCGAAAATCAAAAAAACCGTTCTATGACAGATACCCCTAATAACATTTCCCCCCCCCCCAAATTTGTTTTTGACCAAAATATAGTCCATGTCCATAATTTCACACCTAATTTTTTTTTATCAAAATCGTTAGAGCCGTTTTCGAGATAAATAAGATTTTGCATTACGGGTGTATGGGGGGTACCGTTAGTTTTTGAGCTAAAAAAAAAAATTCAATTTCTCCTCTAGGGAATCACCGAAGACCCTTAAGTACCGAGTTTGAAGAAAATACCTCCGGTAGTTAAGGCTGTAGTTCGAGGTACAGACATACAGACAGACAGACGGAATTGTCGGACCCACTTTTTTCGTCTTCGCTATCATCGTAATGTCAACTTTGATCAAAATCTCGAATTCGATTTTTTTTCCAAATGCAAAACTTGCCCTATAGTACCTGTATCGCAAGTAAAAATGAAGAAATAATGAAAAAAAAAATTAAAAAAATATCGTTATATTTTTTATTTAAAAAAAAAATAATTTCTATCAACTCATTCTCGCTTCTCTGGCCATATATTTTAATGAACATGATATATAATATTTTTATATTGCTGGTTAGATCTGCACAGGTATACAAAAGGGTGTATTTCCTTCCACATATATTCCACCGTCCACATTGATTCCACACTTATTTGCTTTTAGAACCAAAAGTTAAGGTTCTAATATTTGATGATTTTGAGCGCCATCCATGTGGTGAGTTAACGCAATATTCTTCTTCAGCCGAGGTAGTTCCTCTATGTATATAAACTCAATGCTACTACTATCTTTTCATTCAAAATTAACAAAAAAAATGTATTCTTTATGTTGCAGTAATTTTTTGTGACAAGAGTAATAGTAGAAAATTACAGAGAATATGAGATTTTATTACTCTTGTAAATGCAGCATAAGACTCTCAGTGTGTAATTTGGAATATTTTATATTAAATTTGACCTTTCCTGTTTCCTATTTACTCTCACAAGCAAATGACCCATGACCTAAATAAAAATAAAACAAATTTCAAAGTTAATTTTGATTTTATTTGCTTACGAAAGAAATATATGGTAACCCTATTTCCGATAAAAGTTATAAATAAAATAATTTAAATATGCATTATTTTGAAGGGGCTTTGTGTTTTTTCGACGTAAAATGTTAGAATCAGTAGATACAATTTCAACCGCATTTACATTTCGGTTCCCATATGTGCAAAATAATAAATATCATGCATCGCCATTATAATATAATAGTTGATAGACTTACAAAATAAATACCATATCAAGCCTAACAGTTTGTTGGCATAGCAAATGATGTATACACACAAGCTTAAAAAGTATTTTGTTTCATTCTTTATTAAGTTAACAAATATTCTGTTCTCTTTTTATCACCTCTTATTGGAAGAGACGCTTTCTCATATTAGGATTTTGCCGATCTCTATTAAGTGCTTTACACATGAGACACGAACTGCGAACTGCGAATTGCGAATGGTCGCGAATTTTGACATTTCTTTCACATGAGTAATTTTTTTGGTCGCCGAACAGTGCGAATTGTCAACAAAACAAAACCAAAAGTAAATAAATTAAAGTAAAATGAGTGCTAAGAAAAAATATTTAAAGAAAAGGTGGCTTTTATGCAGTTTCATTTGTTACCAATTATATTATTTTAAATTATTTTACCCTTTTTTCCATAGATTCACTCATTTTTTTTTTTAATTTTCCGTCTAGCAACGAGCAACACAACACAGTAGAGATGTTATACATTTGAGGTTAGGTTCGAACGAATTTTTTAGTCGCCGGTTTGTGGAATGCGTTCACTAGTTGTGGATTGCGAATTTACATTTGACAGTTCGCAGAAGATACGTTGTTGGTGGCGTAAAAAATATTAAAATACAAAATATTTCAATTTATAGTTATTTTATGCAGTGTTTTCCTTTTAAATCGTTGATTCGATCATTAATTCACCTCGTCGTAAAGTTAAAACAAAACAAAAATTGATATTAGCTGTGAAAATTGCTTAAAAAGATTTATTCGCATTCGCAGTTCGCAGCTCATGTGTAAAGCACTTTAGAGCCTTAGAAGTGCCATTTTTATATAAACGTGCATCTGTCATCCCATAAAGAAACTTCTGTTGCTACTATGAGTAGGAAGAGCCTCTCATAACTAGGCCATTTAAGGCTTTTAACAGTTTTAAAAGAATCTCGTAGTAGTCTTTAAGATTACTTTTAGCTCCTCTTACCTAATCTAGTTGAACTCTTGGAGAATCTTATGAGATGAAAAATGTTACTTGGGTTAGGTTGTCCAGTCGGCAGAGTGCGGTTAGCACGCTAGCGATTGCCATTAGGCTTGCTCGTCGGAGGGGTGGGATCTTGCACCCGCCGCTGGACTGCCGTTTACCTTTAAACGTGCCTGAATAAATTAACAAAAATAAAAGAAAAACTAAAAAACCACTAAAAATCACCTGTCTTATCTAATAACCCTCCTTTTGGGAACTTAAGATGTATTTAGTTCCTGAGTGTAACCCTCCCACTGTTTATTGCACTAGGCAAAAACTCCATGGTTACCGTACCACTCTAGATTCACTCACGATAACCCCTATATTGAAGTCAAGGTAAAATTTAAGCCTGACTTATCTCTCCACCGTCGAAGCTACCCTTCAGCATCCCACTTCTCTAAGCTCACTTAAAAACTCAAACACTCATAATTGTGTATGAAAGCAAAACTCTAAAAATTTCATCCATGATTATAAGTCATAATATTTATTTAAATCGCAAATAGTATAATATTGATAATACATATAGATTTCATTTATGATCTCAGGTTAATGAATAAATGAACTATATATTTAAGAAAACTGACGAAATTAAAAAAAAACGCGTATACGCCTCAGTGATCAATTCATATGTTTCTTGATTACGTTATTATTCTACGTTTTTCATAGTAAAAAAAATAAAAACCAATTCTAAACATAGTTCATCCAAATTCTTAATTCTAATAAAATCTAATATCTAAATAATGATACTTTAAAAAAAAAAATCTACATATAGAAAAATCGATTGTAAAAATTGAAATTGTCGTAAAGCTCTTAGAAAATTAAATAAAAGGTCATTAACCTCCTGTATGGCTCTCTCAATTGTTGAGGTAGGTAAAGGTTTTAACGTAGACAATTTAAAATATGCAACAGTAGTTTAGTCTGTTAAATGTATGTTCATTTCTGGTAGTTCTCCGTTTTTTTCACTCAATTAATTACTTTACTTGTTCTTGACTCATTTAATCTCCTCATGCACATGTTAAACAAAAAAAATGCTTACTCTTAAAATCTTATTCACATAGGACTCACCGATTTTCTCCTCCGGCGAAGTAGTGCGCACAACTTGCTGGTGGTTAACGGATGCAGGAATGAGTTTCTTTCTAAACTCTTATACTCTAATTAGCTAAATAAAAAAACATGTTTATCATATGTATGTATAGGTGATCATGAATGAGTTAGAATTAATACTTATCTTATACAAATCTTTTAACATGGAGTGACCACCATTTGAGAGTACCACACATTTTCATAATAACTCAAAAAAAACTAATATGTATAATAAATCAGTTGATCTTAGGACTTCGATGGCGATGGTTGTTTAGGTAAGTAATGGATATGATGATGATGGCTTAAATTGGATGACGGGGTAAGTAATCGCGGGTAAGTAAATATGTATAGTGTATACATATATATATTTTGTCTGGTGTGCTACCGTAGTCGAGTCGAAACTACCACGGTACCGTACTCAATTTTAAAATCGATGATGCCTTAATTAAAGCACAATTCGCACTTTAGACTTGTATGTTTAAGCTGGGCTTAGTTGGACATAAGCGTGGATCCAAAGATGCCCCTGCGATCCCTATAGTGCTTCCCTCACTGGCTGGCCGTGCGTCGACTACGACACACGTGGCCTTGGCGACCTCTGCAAGTACCAGTCAGCAGATATTTTCGAACTTGGGAAATATGCGTTCGAACGTCACTTGTTCCTAAGTTAGCACATATGTAGTAAAAAAAAACAAATCAGAAAAATATAAAGGTGACTTCTTTTATAAAGATTACCTTACCAGATTCGATCTTTAGTAGTTCGCTTATAAGAAGTACGAGTAAAGTCTAAGATTTGGTCTTTTAGGATTGGCTTACGTCAGCCCGTGTGCACGAAGCACCTTTTTACACTCTGGGACACGGACGGAGAATGGGCTTAGGGAATTTATATTCCTATGCTAATTTAGGTCCACACTCTGGAGCTTACTAAGCTCTGCTTCGCCTCAATGTGAAATTTATTTCAGAACTTTTAATTTAGGTAAAAGGTATATATAATAATTAAATATTTGTGAAACAAACTCTTTTCTTGGATGCTGTGGTCGCGATCAATTTCTTCTTACTATGTATGACGGAGTAAGATCTTCACGTGACGATGGTTTTGGTGGAAAAGGAAATAATTTTTGTGGCGTTTACTTAGGTATGGTCACCGGGTATTAAGTGAGATCGAAACGATACTCGATCACTCAAAAAAAATTAAAATGAAACAAATTAGTGGCTGCGTTCATGTATGTATAATTGAATGAAACAAAGACTAAAGTTGCATCAAACAAAAAAAAAATTCTGGGGAGATTGTGGCCCATACAATTTTGTAATAAGGTTCGAAACCTTTTACTCTGAAGTTTCGTGTTTTTCTCAGGACGACCCTGGCGAGATCGGCGAGCAGACCCTCGGCTGGAAAGCAAAAAGCACATCACACAGCTCGGAGTGAACCAGGACCTACTGACTTACGACTCTCAATCATTCCTGCGTGCGTGTTACCAGGAACGGAGGGGACCTACAATTTTCTGCCGATTCCGAACGGCTAATGAGCAGCACTTTCCAT
>CAJVQW010000039.1:0-60029 GCA_911387755.1 Chrysotoxum bicinctum
GTTTATATGCACATCAGGTCCCCAATTACTACAAACAGACTTAAATAAGTTCTTTACTTGATGCTGACATAATTTCGTTGAGCTTAAAGTGAGTAAGTGTCACTCTATTATTTTATCTCGGAAATGGCCATCTTTCCCTCAGCATGAATATTGAACTGTCATTTAACCCATATTATATCTGTATTGATCATGTTTGGCACACCATATACAGAAATATTCTTTCTTTGGTTCTTATTTGAACCAAAATGCCACAAGAGCACAAAAGTAGAAAATGTTTTTGATAACTGCCTTCGTTTCTTATAACATATTTACGTGACTTTCTAAAAAAAACTGCTGGAAACCTAAATAGTAGTTAATTACTATAACTTTTTACTTGCGACTTATAGGTACTATAAGGCAAGTTATGCACTCGTAAAAAAAATCGAACTCGAGATTTTCATCAAAGTTGACTACGATGATAGCGAAGACGAAATAAGTGCGTCTCGCAATTTTGTCTCTGTCTGTCTGTTTGACTACAGCCTATACGGCTCGGCCATTTTCGTTAAACTTGGTAGATATCGTTTTGAAATTTTTCCTCCACGTGTTTTTTTCTTTTTTTTTTTTTGAGACCAAAAATTACAGTACCTGCCATACGAATTTTTTTTCGAAAATATTTGATAGATGTTTTTGTTTTAAATTTCAAAACGTTGAAGCTAGGTAATGGTTGAAAAAACATCCGAAAAATGTATATTATTTAATGGTACCTCCCAATTTTTTTCTCAAAAACGGTACAACCGATTTAAATCATTTTTTTATGCTAAAGCTACCCAAAAAGTTTAAATAGTACGAGTATATTGTGTATTGAGATTTTCAAAAAAAATTTAAATCAATTTTTCAAAAACCCAATGCTCGATTTTTTTAAACTTGACAAATAAAAGTTCCTTAATATAATCTACAAGATGTGAAAACAAAATCATTTTTTTACCTAAAAATAACGGTACTCACCATACAAATATTAAAAAATGGTTTTCGAAAATCGAATTTTTCTCGACGCACGCCTAGAGGCTTGAATTTCTCACTATTGACAAAGATATTTTTTGAATTTAGGAAAAATAAAATGCACGACTGGATCGCACGAATTTGATCCTATGTAATAGACTAAAAATTTCAAAAATGAAAGTTATTAAAGAAAAACTGTTAACAAGCATAAAATTTTTTTTCTTAAAGTTTTGAAATGCAATGTTTTTAAAACTTTCTAGACGCTCGAGCATGGGGTTTTCGAAATATTGGCTTTTCAAAAAAAAAACTTGAAAATTTTTTTAAGAATCCAAACAAATTTTTTTTTTTGAAAATTTTAATACACAAAAATATTGAAACTGCTGGGGAGCTTCAACATAAAAATGATTAAAATCGGTCTTATCTTACCGTTTTTGAGAAAATCAAAAACAAAACAAAATGGTTCCAAGGGGGGTACCAAAAATTATAATTTTTTGGAATTTTTTTCAACCGTTATGTTACCTAGGTTTAACAAAATGAAATTTTTAAATTTTTTTTTTAAGAAAATCTGTGGGACAGTTTTTGAGAAAAAAAAAATATTTATAAAATTTCGAAAAAAAAATCGTATGGCAGGTACCGTTATTTTTGCTCTTAAGGAAAAAAAGAAAAAAACATCATGGGGAAAAAATTAAAATCCAAGTTTGAAGAAAATCGGCCGAGCCGTTTAGCTGTAGTCGAACAGACCGACAGATAGACAGACAAAATTGTGAGACTCGATTTTTTGGTCTTCGCAATCGTCGTAATGTCAACTTTGATCAAAATCTATAGTTCAATTTTTGTTTCCGAATGCATAACTTGCCTTATAAATGTAGTACCTATAAGTCACAAGTGAAAATCAATTTATTTTTTTGGAAATTTAACTCTCATGCGAACAATATTAAAAACTTAAAGTTGGCGTACCAAATTTTTTTCTTAAAAATGTTTTAAAAATTTTGTACATAAAAGCTTATTTTTTTAAGGAACCACTACAACGACTTATAATTTTTGTTCTTGCATAAATTCAAATTTGCTTAGCATTCTGTTTTTATCTCTTACTACTAAAAGAATTTAAAAAATTCATTTTATCCTTATGAAAAGTTGTCCTTAATAACTTTTTTTTTTTTTTAATTCCTGGTCTATTACATAGGAGCAAGTTCGTCCGACTTTATTTCACTCTACATGATTTTTTTACTTTTCTGCACAATGTGCCAAACAGGATCCAAGCCGTAAAAATGTAATTTTCCCGATTTGTATTCAAGAAAAAAAATTCCTGAAACACCATGTCCCTTTATTTAACATTAACTACCACACACATTTTTTCATGAATGGACAAAAAAAATAGTGCAGTAAGGGTTTAAGTTTATTAAATCTATACAGACTTTAGCTAGGCTTTTGACAAGTTGTCCCATAGTCTTATTTTATTCAAGTTTTCAGCTCTTGATTTCCTAGAGATTTCTTTCCAGTGTACTGAAAGGAAGGACTTAACAAATTCGTCTTGGATGAATCACTTCTGATTCAAAAACACAGGGATTATGGTGTATGTTAAAGTAGCCAACTTGGTCCACAACTTTTTATAGTTGCTATCAATGATGTTGTTTCGATAGTAATTTAATCTAGGGTTGTTAGATCCGATAATGATACGAGGGACTGACTGTCACAAATATCGATTTTTGTGTAGTCCTTCAACATCTTCGTTGTACAACTTTTTTGTACCTCTTAGAATATACGAGCACCATGTGATCACCAAATTACTATGTTCGATTCGCATTAAGTTACTCAGTTTAAGTAAATTGCCTATCTCCATATAGCAATAGCGGTTGTATTCTTCTTTTGATCAAAAAATGTAGGGAAGTTGGCGACAATTCGGTTCTCTTAGGTTTGTTTAGGTTGTTATATTGTAAGAAGAAAAAATCCAATCCTAGTATTTGGACGCTATATATAATGTCTGTAACAAGTTGATATTTCCAAGTGTCTTAAACCGATGAGAAAAGAAATAACTTAATTTTATTTAAATACAAATATCACAGTGGAATCTGTTGTCAATTCGAACTACACCACAGGAAAATCAACATCGTCAATTCCGACAAAAAGTCACGATATCCGCAAATTTTTAGCAATTTTAGTAAAAAAATCTGGATGATTACATACAAAAAAATTATGAAATTGCTAAAAATTTGGAGATTTTAGGATAAAGTCAAGTACTTTGTCTACCTAGGTTTCATTATTACCCCACTAAATAACGTCGTAGAGGGAATCAAACGAACAACCACTATTATGTCAAAATCCGATTTCTTCGGGATAAGAACGGATTTAACTAGGAAAGTCGCTCCCTCAAAAAACCAACGAGACCTTAACAAGACTCTAATCATCCACTTCCAACTGTATAGGGTAGCAGAATGAACGGTTGAAGATTTGATATGCTGCTTTTCTTCTACCCCACGTAGACTTCCAAACTGTGGAAAACCGAGCCTTGAATGACACGCACAAAAATGAAGAACTTTCACAATGAACTTGTTGCTTACGGAGGTAGCTAGCTAAGGCTAAGCACTAAGCTGTCTGTAGGGACATTTTGGTTCAGGCATTTAAATTTTATCATGAGAATCAATCAAAGAATGTCACAAATCAATAAATACAACAAATAAAAAAATTCTTAAAACAAAAAATGGTCTGAGCATTTAATATTTTAGTCTACTAAAATATTCAACAAAGTTTGTGCATCATCAAGTTCTAGCCTATGAACACTTTGTCTAAAATAGCCCCAATGCCACTCACAAATAATTTACATTCTACAGCAATTCAATTCTTTTCTAAAAATTCGACAATCCTTTTAATCCATTTCTAATTCCTCTGTTAATCATTTCCGAAAAATTTATAACCCCAACACCTCGAAACTGGCATTTCCATAATCCAGTAAATTTACCTCATCCGATATCACTAATAAACAAAAACAACAAAAGTCCGAATGGATTTGGTTAGCTAAATCATTGCCATCATTGCTCTTCGTTAGGCCTTACATTCGCCATCCTCACCATTTCCACAAAGGATAGTCCATTATACGACGAACGAAAATCCTTTGCAACTCAGTTTGGCTCATCCACTCATGAGTCTTGGTCTGGCTGTTGCATCACTTCCGAACTAAACAAATGAATGGCATCCGAGTTGTAAATTCGTAACTCTCCATTTAATTTATCCTTCTAACAGGAAATTCGCAGGATAAATGGGGAATCTCTTTAGACGGAGGCAGAGCCTTCGGTTCGGAACATGCTTCATTGTTTCCAATGTTGTTGCTGTTGTTGTATTGCTGAGTGCTGATAGTTATCTTTCACTTTGTCTAGCCAGGAATTTCTTCCTCATTGTATAAGCCCCCCCAATGCATTCTTGATGTTATTGGATATCCTTGCAATGAAGATAAGGGAAATAATTACCCGAAAATTTGTAGCAGAATTCGGAGGTTAAAGGATCATCTTTAAAGGATTCTCCTTCGGAGTGAACTTTAATAGAATTGAATCTTAAAGTCTTCAAGGATAAGATACCTCGGTACAGCTGTCATCAAACTTTCTGTTTTTTTTTCGTTTTTTGGGTGGAAACACCGCGTATCACCGATGTTACACCGTTCTCGTCGCGGCGCCATTCAACAAAATTTGAATGGAAAATTTATGATGCGACAAACGGAAGAGAATTTATTTGCCATCACATGGCATGGGACAGAGAGATACCCATAGCGAGATGGATCCATGAAAATTATTCAACCTGAAGGATGTATGATAATTTCCGGCGGAAAAGTAATCAAAAATCGCTTAGTTGAATATAAATACAAAACGCGAACGAATGTCGCAGACAGTATATAGTTTTATGAAGAAAATATCTAAAGGTGTTACTTTGGTCCTTGTTGCAATATAAAAGGATATCAGGTGTGTTTTGATTTCTTTCAAAATGAATTTTGTATTAAATTTCATACTGTGTCGTGAAGTGAGATTAAAAATTAAAAATCAATCGGAAATCAATTTAGTTTTCAGGAAAATCCATCAAATACAAATATTTCTTAGGGGAAATGGTATTTTTAACTTTGTTTAGGTAAAAATTATGTTTTTTTTTTTTATTTTCAGTGCAATGTATGTTCCCCGAAAAAATGTCAAAGATATGTCCATTGTTCTTGTCTAGTTTGGAAACAGGAAGTATTCCAATCGATTATTACTTTCTATTCGTATCTTGTTCAGTTCTGCCCTAATTTGAGACAATATTTACTGTTCAGAAATAGTTCAGAAATATACATTTGGGCTTAAGTTAAGTTTATCTTCAGATCTATACAAGTTAATATTCTCTATCTACGCGTTTTGTCAAGATCATGTAAGGTTGAAGTTAATTTGAGGTTTGACTTGTATTAATCCCTTTCCAGTCTTCAAACATGATTGATTAAATTATAACTAATACAAAAGTATTGGTCATAGTACGGAGCCTGGAGGATTTTCAAATTAAACTTTGTATCTCAAATTCTTGTTAGGACCTTCCGTCTTACAGGACCTGATATTTCTATTCATCGTGTATAAACTTGATAAAAGCTTGTAATATTAATGTTCCTGGATCAATATTTTCAATTAAAATGGAAGATGCCGAAACTTGTTCCAATGTTACATCCATGAATGTTTCGAAGTGAAAATATGAGGCGCAGATCAAAAAGCCTGAATAAGCCTCAATAACTCAGGATTGCTTTATGCAGAAAAGTGGCACAATGCAGTCATAAAAGCTAATATAATTGAATGTCCAGCTCTACCAAGAAAAATGTTTTTCCAGACATTGCTCAGGGATGTGTCTTGTACCCTACGCTTTTTAATGTTTTGACATTGGAACTTCGAGTTTATTACTAGAATAGTTTGAATGCAGATGACATTGCGATATACTTATCAGATGAACATCAGACGAAGATAATTATAAATAACATTCAAATCGATTTCGCTCTCATTTTTTAATACTATAAAAAAAATAATAAATTTTACCTGTTTAATTTATTTATTATTGATAAGAATTTATACTGGAAAAGCAAGGCTGTCTTTTTTAACAAAAAAAGAAAGAATTGTGTTTTACTTAGCCGTAGTTTAAATTAAATTTATTTTGATATCCCATAAGTTATATCTGTCAAGAACTTAGGATTACACTAAACCAGGATGCTATTTTTTGGGAAACACAAAAATCGAATAAGTTATTATATCTTTTTACTAATCGAACGTCATTACTGTAGCAAATTAATATTTTTTAAAGTAATTTTTCAAGTGATATTTCTCCATATCTATGATGATTTTCAGTTGCAATAGACAAAATGGCTGTACCTAATGACTTAAAAAATTATTGTAATTTTCTTATAAGCAATAAAATTCTACTTAATAAAACTTATATATCGATCTTATTTACTCGGGATGACCAATTCAAAAACTTACTTACTTACTTAAGGTGGCGCTACAGTCCGGGGTGGACCAGGGCCTCAACCAACAAGCTTCTCCAGCTAGCTCGGTCCCTAGCTAGCTATCTACAGTTTCGCACACCAAGTTGGTTGAGGTCCTCCCCCACTTGTGTGCGCCACCTGAGTCGCGGTCTTCCTCTACTTCGCCGTCCCTCGGGGTTTGATTCGAAGACTTTCCGGGCCGGAGCATTCGGGTCCATTCGCTCTAGATGACCAAGCCATCTCATTCGCTGGACTTTTAAAAAATTTGACTAGGTCAGTTTCACTGTACAGCCCGTACAGTTCGTAGTTAAATCTTCTCCTCCACTCCCCATCTATGCAGACGGGACCAAAGATCACGCGAAGAATTTTCCTCTCGAAACATCCTAAGGCGCTCTCATCCACTTTCGACAAAGTCCATGTCTCTGCACCATAGACAAGGGCCGGGATGATGAGGGTTTTATATAGGGACACTTTGGTTGCTCGAGAGAGGACCTTGCTACTCTTAGTCCAAAGAAACAGCGATTGGCAAGAGTTATTCTCCGTTTGATTTCAGCGCTGGTGTCATTTTCTGAATTTATAGCGGCGCCTTGGTATATAAAGTCCCTAACTACCTCAAAGTTATAACTGTCTTTAATGACGTTTTGTCCAAGACGTCGGTGTTGTGTGTCCTTTCTTGATGACAGCATATACTTGGTCTTGCCCTCATTTACCGCTAAACCCATCTTCTTCGCTTCCGTCTCAATGTTCACAAAAAGCGGCACTGACATCACGTTTTGTTCTTCCAATAATGTCAATTTCGTAGGCGTATCCGAGTAATTGGACGGACTTTTGAAAGATTGTGCCTCTTGTGTTGACGCGTGAGTTTTGCAGTATACTTTCAACAACTATGTTGAAGAAGTCGCACGATAGAGCATCGCAGTCCTGGGGTTTAAAAATTAAAGCTGAAAAATGTGGGCTAACGTGTTTCAGAAACTCCTATGGAAAAGGGCACCGAAAAGCTGTTAAGGAAAGCAAGGAGTTATCCTTGTGCATTGAAAATAAGATAGTTCCATTAAAAACAGAAACAAAGTACTTAGGGATTCACTACCAAAATAAATTCAAATTTAACAAACATGCGCGGAATGTATTAAATAAAGCGAAAATGGCCACTGCTATTTTAAAAAAATTACTTTCGTCAAAGGATTTATCCCAAAAAACAAAAATTCTCATATATAAGACACTGATAAGACCCATAATCTCGTATGGTTTTAGTACCTGGTTCACCATTTCTCCAACGGCAGCAAAAGAATTAGAAAAGTTCGAAAGAACAATCTTACGATTTTGTAATGGAAAGTATCGTAGACCTAATAAAAAATGGTTTTCTAACTATACATTGTATAATTTAACAAAGGTTAAACCCTTAATGATTTATATGACAACTTTATTAAAAACCAGGCTAGAATCTACTGCTAACCATCCCAATCCACTTGTCAAAGAGTTATGGGAAACAAATACTACTAGCGAAAGCTCATACCTTGAGTATTATCAATCGCCATTCGATCTTTTGCATAATAGATCCCGAAATTTAATAGAGCCTCAGTTGAATGATACACTGACTTTACCTTTTTATGAGAAAGCCTCATTGAATGTCCTTAGAGGATAACATAAATAATATAGAACATAGTTGACACAGTCTTTGAATAATAGTTAATTAAGTCATATTACTAATTTAATATTATTTATCCTAGTTTGTATAAATCATAAGTTTCTTGTTCCAATATATTAAATTATATCTCGAATTAAGCAACTACTTTTCTTAAATTTATATCAAACTCTAAAAAATAAACTGGATTGAAAAAAAAAAAAAAAACCTTTTATAAATATATGCATATGAAATGCATCTTTTGTTATTTTATTTTAGTTTTAAGTTCTAGTCAATATTAGTTTTAAGTTTCGCCTTTAAGAGCCAATATGTGAACGTGTGTCGGGAGCAAGCATACGAAATTTATAATAGAGAAACACTTTTGAACTGTGTAATCATAATATTGTTAAATAAAAAAGAAAATTTATACTCTTCTTTTATTCAATACTTTTGTAAGCCAGACATAATTAATAAAGTCGGCAGCATAAAACAAGAAAACGTTGTAATCAAAACTAAATTTGTGAATTTAAGTCTCAATAAAGAAAACTGAACTGAACTGATAGAGCATCGCCTTGCCTAAAATTCAAAAACTGCTTTATGAAAATCTCAAAGATCTTTTCTAAAAAGGAGATCCGGACCGAAGTTGACTTTCACCCCGGCGAAGTTCTCTATGAAATGATTTTTCTAGTGTTTAAGGAACCACAGACTGCGACACGATTTGCTGTTATGTTCAAGTTCTTTGGGACTTAACAATAATTGTATAATATGGTATAAAAAATATGAGAGAGAAATATTTAAATCCATAAAACTCATTGCTTAAATTACTAAAATAGTAAGAGCTCAAAAATAAATTATATGCAAACAAAATTTTTAAAAATCGTTGTAGTAATTTTTATTAATAAATTATTATTTTTATGTATGAAATTTCCTTAAAAATTTCCTAGAAAAAATTTAGTGTGTAAACTTTTAGTATTTTGAAAAAGAAACGCTCACTCGTTTTCAAGATATTGAATTTTCAAAATTCAAAAATCCATAAAATATTTTGTTTGAAAATTTGTATACATATGTATACAATATTATTTCAAAATCCAAGCTGCTGCTGCATAAGATCTTAGTCAGATTCGTTAAAGCCATTTAGGACAAAGTAGTAAATTGCAAAGAAAAAAATAAAATGCACTGGGTCGCGAGAACGTGCTCTTATGTAAAAGACTAAGAATTCCAAAAATGTATGTTATTAGAGAAATCTGTTCATAAAATTCATCTTTGAAACTCTTTTAGTAGTAAGAGATTAAAACAGAATGTTATGAGATTTCTTATGCCAATATGAATTTATGCAAGGACAAAACTTTAAGTCGTTGTAGCGTTTTTTTTTTTAATTAAGCTTTTATATACAAATTTTTTTAAAAACATTGTTAAGAAAAAAATTTGGTACGCCAACTTAAAGATTTTGTTACCTACTGTGCGAATACAAAATTAATTTCGAAAAAAATATTTGGCTGTTTTTTAGATATCGAATTTTTCAATTTTTTTTTTTCGAAAATTCAAAAAATATTTCGTTTTTAAGTTTTGAAATGCAATGTTTTTTAAACTTTTAAGAAGCTTCTTTATAAAACAAATTTCATTAAAATCCATTTTGCCGATAATAAGAAATTCAAAATTTGTAAAAATGTAAAGCGACTAGATGTTGGATGGGCGCCAATAAATAAATTATTTATTTATTTATTTATTAAATATTTGCGAGAGCTTCGTTTTGGGTGTGGAGAACTCGTTGAAAACACTAAGCTGAAAATTATAGAAAGGATTAGTCAACGCCGCTTTGTTTGACTCTCCACCACAGGTATGCTGTCCGAAGACCGCAGTATCCGTTGAATGGGCAGCTAAACAAATGTTTTAAAGTCGAAGATGAAAGAATGAAAAGAAACACTTTTTTTGTAAATTTTAAAAAAGAACAAAATGGATTTTATTTGTCATTTAAAAGAAACAAATAGTTTAGTAAATGGTGGCATGTACTTAAAAGTGACAACCATGGCAAATTAAGTTAAAAGTTATTTTAATAATAAAAAAAAAAAGGTGTGGCAACATTGTTTTGCATCTGGCATCTATGGAAGAGTATTTCGTGTGGACGCTCGTGGAACTTCGCACACTCCATACCCCGTAGTGCCCTTCAGCAAAATATGTGCTAAAAGAAAGAGAAAAAAAGAAACCTCCGTGCACTGCCAAACACTATAGGACGCTTGTGAAACGTCGCAGTAGTGCAAGGCATACACAAATGCTTCTCTTCCAATATGATGTTATAGCGGACGCTGGGTACCAACTTCGCACTAAGAGCACCAAACTAGAAGTGATTTCACTCCTATCAAGGCTCGCCTTTTATACTGTTTGCCGAGGACCTTTTGCGCAGGAGCAAAGAGCTTTCATTATAGTTTGTTCGAATTTCGAAGTATATTGAGCAAAGAGCTTTCATTATAGTTTGTTCGAATTTTGAAGTATATTTTTAGGTGTTGCCATATGGTTGTTTACATATGTAGGTAGTGAGATTACAAAAGTAGATAAGTTAAGTAGTGAATTAAAAAGTAGTAGTCACATTTTATTAATGTAATAAAAGTAGTGAAATTTACATAAAAGTAATTGAATAGTGAAAATAATAAATGAACAATTTGTTAATAATAAAAGAATTAAGTGAATCATTTAAAAATTTAATGAAAAGTAAATAATTAATAAAATGGATGTGTGTGGTCGTTACATTCTCCCCCTCTGTCGTAGAGATCGTCCCGATGATGCGACAGGAGTAGACTTCTTGGGACGACCACGCCTTCTTAGTGGTTGTATGGGTTGTTGCTTGTTGGCGCTTTCGTGTGTATATTTTGTTATTGAAGATACATCAATTGAGGCGACCTGGTAAGTGGATGTACCGAGTCGTTTGATAATGACGTAAGGACCATCCCTCCTAGGCATAAATTTGGAAGTCAAGTTCTTCGAGGATTTGCTAAGAAAGTGGGAAGTGATTAGTACTTTGTTGCCTACTTTGAAAGTAGCTTGTGGGCGACGTTTCTTGTCGACGATACGTTTGTTGTGATCCTGCATCTTTTCGGTTTCTTCTCTGACGTTTTGCATGGTTTCAGTAAGTTTCAGAAGCCTGGGCGTGATTTACGGAATAAAGTTTTCATTTTCGATGATCGGTCGTTGATCGTTGGTAACATCATTGATGGTTCTGAGCTCTCTTCCAAACATCAAATAGGATGGTGTGTAACCAGTGCTCTGACATTTGGCTGTGTTCATGGCGAAGCGTATATTTGCTAGTTCATTAGCCCAAGTTGTATGGTCAGTGCCAGCGAGGATGGCAAGTTGTGTCTTCATATCGCGATTCCGACGTTCAACAGGGTTTGCCACAGGGTGATAAACGGGTGTTAAGGTTTGTTCGATGCCAAGAAATTCGGTCAGTTGCTGCATCAATGCTGATACGAATTGTGGACCATTGTCTGAGAGTAGGCGTCTAGGAACACCGTATCGAAGGAAGATTTCGTTGAGAAGTGTGAGTCCACAGTTTGCAGCGGTTGCTTCTTTTAAGGGGAATACTTCTATCCACCTTGTGGCGATGTCTTCTGCAATGAGAACCCATTGAAACCCTTCTAAGGTTGTAGGTAATGGTCCAAATAAGTCGACTGCTAACACTTCAAATCTTTGATTGCTTGAAACTGTTTGTAGAAGTCCTGCGGGTTTCAAATTACTCGGCTTATAACGTTGACATTCGAGACAGTTGGCAATGTGTTTCGTTATTTCTTTTCGCATTCCAGGCCAGTAGTATCTGGAAGCTATTCGTGCGATGGTACGATCAATTCCGTAATGTCCAGCTGTAGGAGCGTCGTGATAGAACTTAAGGATCTCTCCTCGTTCTTGCTGTGGTACAACTAGTTGAGCATCTTCGGAGTCTGATTTGGAAGAATATCTGTAGAGAATGCTGTCGTTGAGCAAATATCCACGCGATGTCCATCTTGTCACATTTTCATCATTTTTCTCAAATGATTCGATGATTGCCTTTAACTCCTTGTCTTGTAGTTGAGCTTCTCGAATTTCAGCAGGTCTTGACTTCAAAACTGCAAATCTTGCAGTCGGTCTCAGTATGAGTAGTACAGGGTGGTCTTGATAACATATCAGCTACGATATTTGTCCTACCAGGAGTGTATTCGATTTTAAAATCATAGGGTTGAAGTTGTAATGCCCACCTGGCAAGTCTGCCCGTTGGAGATTTTAGACTTAAGAGCCACTTTAATGGTTGATGATCTGTAGTTAGAATAACTTCACCCCCTTCGATGTAGACACGAAATTTATTTACGGCCCATACTATGGCTAGAGCCTCTCGTTCAGTGGTTGAATAATTGCGTTCCGATGATGTTAGGAGACGTGAAGCGTATTCAATCGGGTGTTCATCTGTTTTCTCCCCCTGGACAAGAACTGCTCCGATGGCATAATTGCTTGCATCTGCTTTCAGGCGAAATGGCAGGCCTTCAGTTGCTTGCTGCAGTATTGGTGCGGTGATGAGGAGCGATTTGAGAGTTTTAAATGAGTCTCTTTCATCTCTGCCCCATTTCCACACGGCGGTTTTCTTCGTTAAGCTACTTAACGGCTTTGCAATGTCGGAAAAATTTTCAATAAACCGACGATACCATGAACATGTCTGTAAAAAGGACAAGACTTGTTTTGGATTCCTTGGTTCTGGGCGATTACTTATCGCTGTAACTTTTTCAGGATCGATTTGTATTCCGTCGTTTGTTATCAGATGTCCAAGATATTTAACGACCGCACAGCAAAAGTTCGACTTGTTGCGGTTTACCTTAAGATTAAACTTCTCCAACCTCTTGAAGATTCGTTGTAGATCTTGGCAGTGTTCCTCAAAACTGCAAGAACAAACGATGACGTCATCTAGGTAAACTAACAATAGTATGTCTGGAAGTCCATTGCGGAATCTGTCCATTAACCTCTGGAAAGTTGCTGGGGCATTGCGTAGTCCAAATGGCATTCGTTTGAACTGGTACATGCCGAAAGGTGTGATAAATGCTGTTTTCTCAACATCATTATCATCTATTTTGATCTGATAGTACCCTGTTTGCAGATCAAGAGTACTTTTGAATAGTGTCTTCTTGGTAGAGTGCAGCATATCGTCAATGCGTGGAAGCGGATATCTATCCGGTGTAGTGATGCTGTTAAGTTTCCGATAATCGATACACAAGCGGATGGTGTTGTCTTTCTTAGGTACTAAGACGACTGGTGCAGCCCATGGTGATTCGCATTCTTCAATAAATTGCTTATCCAAAAGTTTAGCAAGCTCTTGCTTTAATTGGTCCTTGCGTGTGGGTGACAATAGATACGGAGAAACTGCTATGGGATCGTGATTTCCAGTATCAATTTTGTGAGTTGCGAATGGAGTTGCGCCCTTGACCTCACTGAATGCTCCCTTATTACTACTAAGCAATTGGCAGAGTTCCCGCTTCTCAGCTAGAGTTAATTCCTTTGCTTCATTAGATCGGAGGCTTACATCAATTGAATTGATTTCGGTGAACCATGGGTCTGGATCACCCCTTTCATCTTTCTGCTTAAGTGGCGGAAACAGATTTTCTCGACTTCGCTCTGGAGTTACATCCGTGCTTCTTAACGAGTTGTTGAAGATTTGTTGGATATAACCAGGTGAATAGTCATTATTGGTTATAGTTGACGTAGTCTTCTTCCTTTTAAGTGGGGTTTTCAGTGGGCTGCTGATTTCATTATTTGCTGCAGGCGTTGCTGCGAGTGGCGAAATAGGCTTACGCTCATTGAACCATGACA
Source organism: Chrysotoxum bicinctum (assembly GCA_911387755.1). NCBI lineage: Eukaryota > Metazoa > Arthropoda > Insecta > Diptera > Syrphidae > Chrysotoxum > Chrysotoxum bicinctum. Next base: position 13,893 of record CAJVQW010000039.1, read on the forward strand.
GGAAGGCACTAACGTTTTGTATTGGCGAGTACCTAGTTACAAGTGGCGTGCTTTCCGCCGCTCTTGCTTCCAACTGAGGTCTCGTTTGTATATTATGTGGAGGGCATAATATTTGGACGTTGGTGACGAGTTGAGGCTTTAAATTTCTAGTATGACTCGTGTCGTAGAAGTCAAACTTTTTGTGAGTCTGGTCAGCACAGTACCAAACCCGTTGACCCAAGTCAAGAACAACGCCATTTTCTTCAAGGAAGTCTATTCCTATAAGGGTGCGGTTATCTTTGGCAGTTGGTAGGGCGATAAATGTAATCGGCCGCAATCGATTGCCGAAAATTATGCTAGTTCTTGCCATGCAAACTTCTTGTGGACGAGCCTGTCCATCAGCTAGCGTGACATCTACATCGATTTTCTTGAATTTGGTACCATTCTTCAGAAGATGTAGGAAAAGTTGTCTACCGGCAACGCTTGTCCTGGCTGCGGTATCTATATAGGCGATGCCTGCTTCGCCGTGTGATTGTATAGTAATGGTGGGTAAATCATTACCTAGAGTTGTCTTTAAACAATTAAAGGAGACGGTAGAGGGACCTTTGGGCAAATCCTTGCAATTAGGGCAGTTTGATCTTACATACCCTGGAGCCTTGCATTTGTAGCAGTGGATGACTGGTTCATTCGTCATGTTGTTACTATTTTTGGTCTCCGCTTTTTGCTTTCTACGGCAGTCTGCCGTGATGTGTCCAATATGCTTACAAAAGTTACAACGTTTCTTCTCGGTTGCAGTATGTTCTTCTTTTTCTTGAATAGACAGTTCGACAGCTCGGGCTTTCGTGAGAAGCTCTTGAAAGGTTTTAAAAGTGTCCCTTGGAACTCCTTCACGTATTTTTATATTGAGTAGTCCGTAAATCATGTCGAGCATCATTGGTTCCTTAGGAGCTGGAGCGGGGAGCATAGATAACAATGCGCGTTTCGTCGTGATGAAATCATCAGTTGATTCATTATTTTTCTGTTTTTCATCGAAAATTTCCATATAAATGCGAAAAGCGGGCTTTGCAGGGGCGTAGGCATTTCGTAGAAGAGGTATAACATTTTCCCATTTTTCAGCCTCCTCTTTTATACCTTGCCACCAAATTGCTGCGTTTCCTTCGAGCAGCAAAGGAAACCCCTTTATGGCGTCTTCATTGCTGATTCTTTCGACGTCTTTGTAAACGCTTATAGTAGAAATGAATACGTCGACTACTTGAGGATCGCGTTCACCTTTAAATCTTGCCGTGCAATTACTAAAGCTGCCTTGTTTCGTTTGCTCCTGCATTGCAGAGATAAATTTTTTGAACTGAGCGTCAGTTAATGTAGTCATTTTATAATTTCAGTAGTGTCCCACTCGTTGGGCGTCAATAAATAAATTATTTATTTATTTATTTATTAAATATTTGCGAGAGCTTCGTTTTGGGTGTGGAGAACTCGTTGAAAACACTAAGCTGAAAATTATAGAAAGGATTAGTCAACGCCGCTTTGTTTGACTCTCCACCACAGGTATGCTGTCCGAAGACCGCAGTATCCGTTGAATGGGCAGCTAAACAAATGTTTTAAAGTCGAAGATGAAAGAATGAAAAGAAACACTTTTTTTGTAAATTTTAAAAAAGAACAAAATGGATTTTATTTGTCATTTAAAAGAAACAAATAGTTTAGTAAATGGTGGCATGTACTTAAAAGTGACAACCATGGCAAATTAAGTTAAAAGTTATTTTAATAATAAAAAAAAAAGGTGTGGCAATATTGTTTTGCATCTGGCATCTATGGAAGAGTATTTCGTGTGGACGCTCGTGGAACTTCGCACACTCCATACCCCGTAGTGCCCTTCAGCAAAATATGTGCTAAAAGAAAGAGAAAAAAAGAAACCTCCGTGCACTGCCAAACACTATAGGACCACGGTTGCCAGTTTGGTCATTTATGACCAAATCTGGTCATTATTTTTTCACTTGGTCACATGGTCATTTTTTATTCCATTTGGTCATTTTTTCAACGAATTGAAAAAAACAAACTTTTTTTTACTTTTTATGTTCTTAAAAATTAAATGTATACCAAAAGCAGTTTTATTAGCGTATGATAAAAACAGTGCATTAATGTGTTTAATTGAACAACAATACCCCAGCACGATCACTGAATGCACAAAAACTGAATGCGTGTATTTCCATCACTTGCGAATTTAATGATAGATAGCTGGAAAACTTAAAATTGTGCGTTAATTTAGCACAATGTGGCTTCTTCGCTGGGTAAAAATAAAAATATACCATTTGAAAATTTAATTGGTCTTTCAACTAATGAGGCTAGTGTTATGGTTAGTGAGGTTAATGACCATCAAGCCAAATTGAAAAGCAATATCACTTTTTTTAATGCAGCGAATGGCAACGCTGCATCTTCGCTTTGCATATTATTGCAAAAAGTTTCTAGTGAAGTTGAAAAAAAGTGTCGCAACATAATACATACCTTTTTTGCTTATAGTGTCAACCGCATCAACCAATTTAAAGAATTTCTAAAAATATTGCGCAGTCCCACCGCACAAAATATTGGGTATTTTGCGAGCTAAAATTTTGCGAATTAAGTTTAACATAAACTAAATTAAGAATTGGACTCAATTTTGAAACCATTAAGAATATAATGCTAGCCAAAGAGTCTGAAGATCAAAAAATTAGTAATCATTATTGGTCTGCAAAAAAATTGTTTTAAAATAGCGTTTGTGAAAACATATATTTATTTTTTTAGTTATTAAGTGGCAATAATTGATCTTCATACATAAACATATCGCGTAAAATTTTAAACAGCTTAGTAATAAGATATTATGATGATACTACTTAACAATTTGCTAACTTTACTGACTCTTTCTTAATTTTAAACATTTTCTAACCAGTATAGTGCTAAGGCTATTTTTTAATAAATTACTACTAAGCACTAAAGTAATGGCAGTTCATGCAAAAAACTAAACAAAAAGACCTGTTTTGATGAAGTTAGCACGATACTAAAAAAATTAAATAGGTATTAAATAAAAGGGTAGAGAAAGTATGATGCTAAATTCTATTGAAATTTGCAAAATCGTTGGTTTTACCGACAGCCTTAACATCGTACTAATTCAACTAAAATTTTGCGCAATCGTGATCTTATTTCAAATAACTGTGAGAAGTTAATATTCACGTTTTGTATAAAAGGTGCTTTGTGAATTTTTGTACCTGATTTTTTATGTTTTTATTTTTTAATAATACATATGTACATAATATACATAAGAACATACATATGCTTCAACAAATGTGATGAATTAATTGTCCTGTTTTTGTTTGTTTGTGTTTCTTTTTTTATTTTGGTCATTTTTAACTACATTTGGTCATTTTTATTTTCAATTTTGGACACAATTTTTTATTTCAAGTGGCAACCGTGTATAGGACGCTTGTGAAACGTCGCAGTAGTGCAAGGCATACACAAATGCTTCTCTTCCAATATGATGTTATAGCGGACGCTGGGTACCAACTTCGCACTAAGAGCACCAAACTAGAAGTGATTTCACTCCTATCAAGGCTCGCCTTTTATACTGTTTGCCGAGGACCTTTTGCGCAGGAGCAAAGAGCTTTCATTATAGTTTGTTCGAATTTCGAAGTATATTGAGCAAAGAGCTTTCATTATAGTTTGTTCGAATTTTGAAGTATATTTTTAGGTGTTGCCATATGGTTGTTTACATATGTAGGTAGTGAGATTACAAAAGTAGATAAGTTAAGTAGTGAATTAAAAAGTAGTAGTCACATTTTATTAATGTAATAAAAGTAGTGAAATTTACATAAAAGTAATTGAATAGTGAAAATAATAAATGAACAATTTGTTAATAATAAAAGAATTAAGTGAATCATTTAAAAATTTAATGAAAAGTAAATAATTAATAAAATGGATGTGTGTGGTCGTTACAAAAATAATTCTATGGTAGAAACAGTCAGGTAGAATTAAAGATCGTTTAAATTAACTGAAAGACCAAAAATTTTATATAAGTTCTAGTTGAAGCTTTCGAGCAAAATACGATTTTCGAAAAATATTTTTTAACATTTGTATGGTGGGTGCCGTTATTTTGAGATAAAATAAAATTTTTTTCTCAAATCTTACAGATTGTAATAAGAAACTCCTTACATGTTGTTCAGGCATAACACTAACAACATGTAATTGAGTTAAACTAGTATGCCCACCCACAAGGATGAACACGAATAAAATAATGTGAATTATAAGCGACATACAAATAAGACACGGCATTTCTCCGCTTTAGCTCAGCCGCCATCCCTGGAGATAAAAATATCTGAGACAGTGTTGTTCCTCTACGTGTCGACTTTGATTGTCTACATTAATGCGTAGACAATTGTGTCGACAATGTAGACAATGTCGACTATGGTGTCGACAATGTAGACAATGTCGACTATGGTGTCAACAATGTAGACAAAGCATGCCAGCCAATCTGTCATTCTTGATTTCTCTGTCACATTGTTTACTTCATTTAAGAAAATTTCAGGTGTTAATTTGAGTTTTTATTCAAATATTGGTCGACGAAAAAATAAAGGTTTCGATCACCTAGGTTTTCTTTTAATGGAAAACAATAACAAATTTGTAGCATATTGTACAGTGTGCAACAAAATTCTACAAAATACTGCACAGGTAAATAAAAAATTGTTAAAAAAAGCATATTCATATCCTAATAATAATGCCTTCACATTCATTTACGAAAGCAATGCCTGTAAGCAATCCCAATCACCTGCGACATCTTAATCCGGCGAAGTCTCTATGATTGTTTTGATTGATGACAATGATTTTGGCTCGAGCTCTGATTTATTAGACGAAACGTAATAAGAAAAATTGAATGTCTACGTTGTCTACATTGTTGACATTGGCATGTAGACAATCAGGAATTGTATACGTTGAATTGTCTACACGTAGACAATCGTGTAGTCTACATTTTTTGTCTACATGGAACAACACTGATCTGAGACAACCACCAACAGTCTCAGAACATCGTGCCACACATCTTTCCTATCCTTCTTTCTCTTCATTAACTTCACGCCCGCGCTGTGTTGAAACATTTAAAGGCTAATCATAATCCCTTGAGCGCGGGTAGATTATAAAAAAAAAAAAAAAAGCCTAAAAAAATCAATTTTTTCCAAATTTTTAATACACAATACCATTAGTAACTATTTTCAAAAGCTTTACTTAATAAAATTTCGTAAATTTTAAATTTAAATTTTAAAATTTTAAAAATACTATCTAATAAGTTAAAAGAAAATCGGCCGAGACAGTTAGGCTGTAGTCAAGCAGATAGGCAGAGAGACAGTAATAATTGCAAGATCCACTTTTTACTTGTGACTTATAGGTACCTACTATAAGGCAAGTTATGCATTCGTAAAAAAAATCAAACTCGAGGTTTTGATCAAAGTTGACATTACGATGATAGCGAAGGCCAAAAAAGTGGGTCTCGCAATTCTGTCTGTCTGTCTGTCTGTTCGATTACATCTAAACGGCTCGGCGGATTTTCTTCAAACTTGGTAGATATGGGTTTTAATTTTTTACCCCCGGATGTTTTTTGATTTGATTTTTTAAGACCAAAAATAACGGTACCTGCCATACGATTTTTTTTCGAAAATTTATATATATGTATATATTTTTTTTATCAAAAACTGTCAAAACGGATTTTTTTTTTAATTCAAAAAATTTAATTTAGTTAAACCTAGGTAATGGTTGAAAAAAAATTTCCAAAAAATGAGTAGTTTTGGTACCCCCTTGGGACCATTTTCTTTGTTTTTGATTTTCTCAAAAACGGTACCACCGATTTTGATCATTTTTGTATGCTTAAGCTTCCCAGTAGTTTGAATATTATTGTATATTCAAATTTTCGAAAAAAAATTGTTTGGATTTTTAAAAAAAACTTTCAAAATATTTTTTTGAAAACTCAATATTTCGAAAATCCCATGCTCGATATTTTCAAAACTTGATAAATAAAAGTTTGGAAAAATAATCTACAAGATATGAGCAAAATAAATTCATTTTACCTAAAAATAACGGTACCCTCCATACAAATGTTAAAAAATAGTTTTTGAAAATCGTATTTTTCTCGAAAACGGTTCCGAGAATTTTGCTTAAATTTTTTTTCTTTCTATTATTTTTTAATATCTGTAATTTAATAGAAATAATTTTGAAAACATGATATTACTGACTGTACCTACCATAGAACGATTTTTTAAAATTTTGAATTTCTCATTATCAGCACAACGGATTTTAATGAAATTTCGTAGGGAGAAACATTGCATTTCAAAACATAAAGAAAAATATTTTTTTGAATTTTGAAAAAAAAAAATCAATTTTTTGTTTTTTGAAAATTCAATATCTCAAAAACGCCTCAATACTTTTTTTTGTAAATTTAATTTTTATTCACACAATAATTAAAACTTCAAATTGGCATTCCAACATTTTTTCTTAAAAATGTTTTAAAATTTTCTTATATAAAAGCTTATTTTTTTAAGAAACCACTACAGAGACTTATAATTTTTGCATAAATCTATATTTGCTTGAATCACATGGCATCCTATTCTTACCTTTAACTATTAAAGAAGTTTTTTTAGTCATTTAAAAAATGAATTTTATGCTTATGAACAGTTTCTCTAATAACATTCATTTTTGAAATTCTTAGTCTTTACATAGGAGCAAGTTCGGGCGACCCAGTCGTGCATTTTATTTCTTCTTTGCTATAATCGTAATTTCAACTTTGATCAAAATTTCGAGTTCGATTTTTTTTACGAATGCATAACTTGTACCTATGTATATCGCAAGTAAAAATTAAGTGTGCAACAAAAATCTTAGGAAAAAAAGTTATTAACGGTACCTGTCATAGAACCGTTTTTTTGAAATATGACTTTCTCATAAACGGCTCTAATGATTTTAACCAAAATTTATTAGCAGCAGTCCAGTTTTAGCCAAAATCGAAAGAAACGCAGATAGAAATAATATAGCCTTTACAAATGCTTTTATAACTTAAGTTTTGAAAAAGTGTTCGTATCGCCAAAGGTAGAAGTTTCAAGTTCCTGCTACAAACAAAAATTTGCAGTATATAATTTAACAGGCTACTGTAATCAAAATCACATACTGCTGCATATGGACCGAAGCGCAGAGAGGTCGATCTGGAAACGACATCGAGAGCGCACTTCTTAAGATCCTACAAAGTGTTGTAGAAGATCTTCCGCATGTAACCAAAATTATTTTGTGGTCAGAGAGTTGTATCTTAAAAAACAAGAACAGAGTGAACTGTACTTTCACATATAAGATTACATATTCGTTCTTTATGACGCTGATCTTGAGTTAATCCACTCGTAGTGGAACCTCTTTAACAAAGAACGACTACCAGATGTATTTTTTTGCAATGTTCATGCGATAAAGTAGATTAAAATTCCTAAATCAATATTACTAAATTTTACATTTCTGAATTCATATGAATAAGCATTATGGTTACGATTAAAATTTAAGATTTAGCTCTGAAGGAACACTTAGGCAACGTATAGAGTTTGCGGATATATTCAGGAAATAAATGATGTTTTATACATAAGTGACAGTTATATGTATTAGATTAAGTTATTTTAATTCAGTTAATTCAGAAAAATGTAGCAGAAGGGTTTGAATAAAAGCAAAATAATAGGTCTAGTTCAAGTATTCCCAGTGGCGATAACAGACGAATTTCCACCAACGAATCCGTTTGCCAACATCTTCCGAACCATCCCCGTATTTTTGCTGTCTTCTTTTTAGTTTTTGCAAGTTTTTTGTAGACTCTATATTCTGCATAGACTTGTTTGTACCGCATTTATTTCGCGGGCGATGTCTTGAACGGCGTTTTTCTTCACCACTGTTTGTAGCCTCATTTGGTTTTGTTTTGTGAGGCTTATCAAAAATATGTAGTTTTATCGCTCTGGTCCTCTTAGCACCTTTAGCAAAAATAACTTAGCTTTTTAATCCATCTGCTTGGCCATTTTTTTCCGAACTCATAGAGCGCTACTACGAGCTAGCATTGATGGAAAAAAGAAACACAACTTGAGCACTCTGATTTGTTTGAGATACTAAAGAAACACAGATTTTTTTAACAGCTCAGTTCCCTGCTCTGAACTTAAAAAGAAAAACGCATATTGAAGTATCATTAAAAATACTATCTTCCAGTTGTTTACAAAAATTCTAAGCTTGTCAAACATAAAATATAAGTCGTGTCGAAGTATTTTTACCGTGTCGGTCTCGTACCCGAAATCTGTTTTGTTTCCTACGACAATTGACTTTACGAACGACCGACGACGCCGACGTCCATATAACTCTGACCAACCGCAAGGTGTTTTAAAAAGAGACATATTTTCTTTCAAAAAATCACGGAAGCTTATAGCAAACAAAATGTGTTCCTAAAGCGAAATTGAGTCTTTAAAAATGTCTTTCCCTGCCAGGCCAAAGAAAAAATTTAAAAATAAAACAACTCTTAAGGACGAAGTTCTATTTCTGGTTGCGAACAATTCTGCTACTAGACACAGTATGTTGGTTGGCAATCTTCTCTGCCTGTAGCCAAATTCATATAGCGTCTGACAAATCGTCCTTTTATCGCAGGACATATGTTGCAATGATCTCTATCTTCCCATATTCTCCCCCCACCACCTCAGTCTCTTCCACTGATGGAAGAAGATTGGTCTATTTGCAAATTTATAGCTGCAATCAAAAGAAAAGAAACATCGAACAGACGATTTTTATGCTGCCAATTTGAAAGCCAAACCAGATTGAGAGAGAAAGAGCAGCCTGCTAAGAGTTGAGCTCATCGTGAGGACTAGGATTCTACTGCAGACGGGAGTGGTAAATTTAGGAGAAAAAAAATTACAAAAACACGAATCGACTTTACTGGAATGCCTTGCTTTTGGCCACTGAAGCAGCACCCATGCGATACGAATGCAAATACCATTTCAAGTCCAGCATCGATATGTAGGTCTGAAAAAGGAGTGAGAAACACAAAAAAAGGAACAAATCGCTTAACTCCTAAGCTGGATGTGGCACACACTGAAACTGAAACCGAAAACTAAGCGGACCACCCGCCCAGCCTTTCGGTTGCCCGAGCCAAAAGTGTATTTTAATAAAAAACTTCAATCACTGCCAATAAAGATTTTCCCTCGATTTGGGATAGCTGGGGGATGGATTTGTCCAGAGGAAAAGTACAGCGGTGCAGGGGTGGCTGAAAGATTCATTGAGACAGAAGTTTAGTTTGCGTAGGCAGATAGATCGGAAAACGATTTGATTTGATTCATTCAAAAGCGTTGAACCAAAAATCAATTGCCTTCGATCTCTGACGATTGAGTGAGTTCGTTCATTCGTTCGATTCGCGTACGACGACGGTGACGTGGAAAGGGTGAACCGTATGCCACAGCACCCTCGTCGCCTGGGCACATTTCTATTTCGAGGGATGCAGTAGGTTATGGTTTCATTTGGAACGATGTTACTCAGTCAGCGCTTCGATTGTGTTGGCCTTTGTACTAAGCCACGTTTTCTCCTTGGCTGTCTAGTTGGTTGGATGGGTGAGGAGATGGGTCCTGGAATCGTTTGTTTTGAAAAGGATTAAGAGCAAGTAGCGTACTGCCATCTGAATTGCCTGATGGGAAGGCAACACAAACAAACAAGCAAAAAATACTGCTATTTTATTCCTCTTCACTTCGTTTGTGACGATTGTGCGCTAATTGTTTTCTATTCAGATGCCGTTCCTGAGTTTTGATACGTTTGTTTTTGTTGAATTGAGAGGTGGGGGGTTCGAGTTTGATTGTCCCTTTCGTTATTTGTGTTCTTTGAATGAAGGTGGAATGGGATTGGAATTCATTTGATTACCTATCGATGAGTTTTTATTGAAAGTATTGTATAGAGTTAACTTGTAGAGACTGTAAGAATCTAAATTCTAACAAAAAACAAAAGGCCTATTTTAGATATTAAAACAATTAATAGAAGACTATGAAGAACACATTGAAAATACGTAGCCGAATATAGGCTTTGTCAAGGGATTAAATAGCAAGTACAAAACTTGACTATAACTTTATTGAAATATATTTACAACAGTTTAAAAAAAAAATAGGCTATTTTTTGCTTTAGAGTTTTTAAGGATAAATCAATAGAATTATTAAATAATTTCCTAATAAAAAAGAGTTAATAAGTCTTAGAACAGGAACTCTTTGGATTTATTTTGAAACAATGTAACCATAGTATAACCTCATGACTTATGTTGGACTGTCACGTCTAATATCTGGGTTCATTTCCAAGTGACTGTCACATAAAAAAAAAATGTGGCTTCCAATCTTTGATTTCTGGACTCGAATACGTTTCGTGAATTCCATCCAAAAACACACACAAAATAAAATGCACGACTAGGTCGCACGAACTTCCTCCTACGTAATAGACTACAAATTTTAAAAAAACCAATGTTATTAGAAATAAAATGCACGACTGGATCGCACGAACTTGCTCTTATGTAAAAGTACTTTGGAATTTAAGATACATATAAATATAAAACATGGATTTAATGAGATAATAATGTTCAAATGCATAAAATTGCCGTCTGGTTTCCGGAAAAGTATGAATTTATGCAAATAAACCTTAAAAAATCGTTTTATTATTAAATAAATTTTTTATATAAGAAATTTCTCTAAAATTTTTCTAAAAAAAATGTGGGATGCGGATTTTAAGTATTTAATAATATTGGTTTTAGGAAATAATTTCAAAAAATAATCGTTCATAGGTTTTGAAGATATTGATTTAATTTTTTTTTTTTTTTTTAAAACCCAATAAATATTTTTTCGAATATTTTTATATACAATATTATTTTAAACTTAAGGGGACTCCTGCTAAAAATTTTGGGTTAAAATCCTTAGAGCCGTTAATGAGAAAGTCGAAAATTAAAAAAACGGGTCTATGGCAGGTACCCCTAATAACATTTTGCCCCAAAATTTTTTTTGACCAAAATATAGTCCATGTCCATAATATCACACTTAATTTTTTTTATCGAAATCGTTAGAGCCGTTTTCGAGATAAATAAGATTTTGCATTACGGGTGTATGGGGGGTACCGTTAGTTTTGGAGCTAAAAAAAAAATTTCAATTTCTCCTCTAGGGAATCACCGAAGACCCTTAACTACCGAGATTGAAAGAAATAGGTCTAGGGGTTTAGGCTGTAGTGAGAGGTACAGACATACAGACACACTGAAACATGTTTTTTGTGTACTAAATTTTCCTTAAAATTTTTATAAAAAAAATTGATATGCAAATTGTTAGTTTTTAATAAAATACATTTTTAAACGTAATTTAAAAATTTAATCGTGTATCGGTTTTCAAGATATTGAATTTTCAAAAAAAAATTTTTATTATTTTTTTAAAAATCTAAAAACTATTTTTTCGAATAAATTTTTGGTTTATATTTTTTAAAATGCAAAGCAGCTCCTGCATAAAAATTTTGGTTAAAATCGTTAGAGCCGTTGGTGAGAAATTCGAAAATCAAAAAAACCGTTCTATGACAGGTACCCCTAATAACATTTCCCCCCAAATTTTTTTTTCACCAAAATATAGTCCATGTCCATAATATCACACCTAATTTTTTTTATCAAAATCGTTAGAGCCGTTTTCGAGATAAATAAGATTTTGCATTACGGGTGTATGGGGGGTACCCTTAGTTTTGGAGCTAAAAAAAAATTTCAATTTTTCCTCTAGGGAATCACCGAAGACTCTTAACTACCGAGATTGAAAGAAATAGGTCCAGTGGTTTAGGCTGTAGTGAGAGGTACAGACATACAGACACACTGAATCATGTTTTTTGTGTACTAAATTTTCCTTAAAATTTTTATAAAAAAAATTGATATGCAAATTGTTAGTATTTAATAAAATACATTTTTAAACGTAATTTAAAAATTTAATCGTGTATCGGTTTTCAAGGTATTGAATTTTCAAAAAAAAATTTTTATTATTTTTTTAAAAATCCAAAAACTATTTTTTCGAAAAAAATTTTAGTTTATGTTTTTTAAAATGCAAAGCAGCTCTTGCATAAAAATTTTGGTTAAAATCGTTAGAGCCGTTGGTGAGAAATTCGAAAATCAAAAAAACCGTTCTATGACAGGTACCCCTAATAACATTTCCCCCCAAATTTTTTTTTCACCAAAATATAGTCCATGTCCATAATATCACACCTAATTTTTTTTATCAAAATCGTTAGAGCCGTTTTCGAGATAAATAAGATTTTACATTACGGGTGTATGGGGGGTACCCTTAGTTTTGGAGCTAAAAAAAAATTTCAATTTTTCCTCTAGGGAATCACCGAAGACTCTTAACTACCGAGATTGAAAGAAATAGGTCCAGTGGTTTAGGCTGTAGTGAGAGGTACAGACATACAGACACACTGAAACATGTTTTTTGTGTACTAAATTTTCCTTAAAATTTTTATAAAAAAAATTGATATGCAAATTATTAGTATTTAATAAAATACATTTTAAAACGTAATTTAAAAATTTAATCGTGTATCGGTTTTCAAGATATTGAATTTTCAAAAAAAAAATTGTATTATTTTTTTAAAAATCCAAAAACTATTTTTTCGAAAAAAATTTTAGTTCATATTTTTTCAAATGCAAAGCAGCTCCTGCATAAAAATTTTGGTTAAAATCGTTAGAGCCGTTGGTGAGAAATTCGAAAATCAAAAAAACCGTTCTATGACAGGTACCCCTAATAACATTTCCCCCCAAATTTTTTTTTCACCAAAATATAGTCCATGTCCATAATAACACACTTAATTTTTTTTATCAAAATCGTTAGAGCCGTTTTCGAGATAAATAAGATTTTGCATTACGGGTGTATGGGGGGTACCGTTAGTTTTGGAGCTAAAAAAAAAATTTCAATTTCTCCTCTAGGGAATCACCGAAGGCCCTTAACTACCGAGTTTGAAGAAAATAGCTCCGGTAGTTTAGGCTGTAGTTCGAGGTACAGACATACAGACATACAGACATACAGACATACAGACATACAGACATACAGACATACAGACAGACAGACGGAATTGTCGGACCCACTTTTTTCGTCTTCGCTATCATCGTAATGTCAACTTTGATCAAAATCTCGAGTTCGATTTTTTTTCCAAATGCAGAACTTGCCCTATAGTACCTATATCGCAAGTAAAAATTATTTTTACTTGCGACTTATAGGTACTATAAGGCAAGTTATGCATTCGGAAAAAAAATCGAACTCGAGATTTTGATCAAAATTGACATTACGATGATAGCGAAGACTAAAAAAGTGGGCCCCGCAATTCTGTCTGTCTGTCTGTCTGTTTGTCTGTCCGTTCGATTGCAGCTAAACGACTCGGCCGATTTTCTTCAAACTTGGTAGATACGGGTTTCAATTTTTTCCCCCCGGATGTTTTTTGATTTAATTTTTTAAGACCAAAAATAACGGTACCTGCCATACGAATTTTTCGAAATTTTATAAACATTTTTTTTTCTCAAAAACTGTTCGACAGATTTTAAAAATAAAAACACAAAAAAACTTCATTTAATTAAAGCTAGGTATTTGTTGAAAAAAATTTTCAGAAAAATGGTTATTGAGGGTACCCCCCATGGAACTATTTTTTTTTTGTTTTTGATTTTCGTCATAACGGTACAACCGATTTTGATAATTTTTTTTTTTTTGCTAAGGCTCCCCAAAAACCTGAATAGGTTCAAATTTTCAAAAAAAATTGTTTTGGATTTTTAAAAAAAATTCAAATTTTTTTTTCAAAACTCAATATTTCGAAAACCCCTTGCTAGATTTTTTTCAAACTTGATAAATAAAAGTTTCTCGATATAATCTACAAGATGTGAGAAAAAAAAATTTAGTTTACCTAAAAATAAAGGTACCTACCATACAAATGCTAAAAAATTAAAAAAAATTGTTTTCAAAAATCGTATTTTTCTCGAAAACGGTGCCTACAATTTTGATAAATTTTTTTTCTTTCAATTAATTTTTACGATCTTTAATTTAATAAAAAGAATTTTGAAATTAAGATGTTACAGCTTGTACCTACCATAGAACCATTTTTTCGAATTTTGAACTTCTCATTATCCACATAACGGATCTTAATGAAAATTTTTATAGAGAAGCTTCTAAAAAGTCTAAAACACATTGCATTTCAAAACTTTAAAATAAATATTTTTTTGGATTTTTGAAAAAAAAAATCTATTTTTTTCTTTTTTTTTTTTTGAAAATTTGATATCTCCGAAACGGGTCAATATTTCTTTTCGTAAATTTAATTTTTATTCGAACAATAATAAAAACTTTAAATTGGCGTACCAAAATTTTTTCTTAAAAAGCTTTTAAAAGGTTTGTATATAAAAGCTTCTTTTAAAAAAACCACTACAAGGACTTATAATTTTTGTTCTTGCATAAATTTATATTTGCATAGCATTCTGTTACTACTAAAAGAATTTAAAAATTAATTTTGTCATTATGAACAGTTTTCTCTAATAACATTCGTTTTTAAAATTCCTAGTCGATTACATAGGAGCAAGTTCGTGCGACCTAGTCGTGCATTTTATTTTTTTTGGAAATGTTAGTTTTAGTCGTACAGTAATAAAAACTTTAAGTTGGGTTACCAAAGTTTTTTCTTAAAAATGTTTTTAATTTTTTGTATATACTCGTAAATGCATATTTTTTAAGAAACTACTACTTACTACTTACTTACTTATCTGGATCCCGATCCATGGAGGGTCTCTGCCTGAGATATTGCGGGCTTTCATCGGTTACGATCTCTCGCGAGCTCCTTCCAGTCGTCGGGACCAAGCGCTCTTGCGTCTGTTACCGCCTGGTCCCGGAGATTCGGTCTTCCTCGTCGTCTCGAACCTGGGGCCTGGGATTCGAAGATTTTCTTGGCTGGAGCGTTGTTTTCCATTCGCTCGATGTGATTGAGCCAGTGTAGTCGACGTGTTTTGGCTCTTTGGAATACATCCACATCTTGGTACAGCTCGTATAATTAACGATTGAGTCTTCTCCTCCATTCGCCCTCTTCGCATATAGGACCAAATATCCATTCATTTTTCATTCATTTTTTTATTTGCATAGATTTATACAATAAGATACAGTATCTTTTAAAATAGTATAAACTTAATTATATAATAACATGATGTGTTATAAGTTACAACTAAAAATAAAGAGTTAAAAAAGCTAACAACAAAATTCAAGAAAAATAAAAAATAAATTTTAGTTTTAATCTACAAATAATAATTAAATTTCATTAGGTATTTAAACTAAAAAAGTATATATTGAAAACAATGAAAAGAAAATTTTAATTATAATATGCCTATGAAAAAAAAAGAAATATAAGTATGACAAAAGAAAGAAAGAAAAATCATCACTATCTTAATGACTCCAAGTACTTCTTGAGCCTCATCCTAAATAGCCCAGTACAGCTTATCATCCTTAACGATCGGGGTAGAGAGTTCCACAGACGTATTGCAAATTGGCGCTCAGATACTAAAAATGCGTAGCGTACTGGTACAAGATTCAACGATGATCTAAGCGAAAGGGAATGACGTATCTTATTATAAAGGTAAGGTGGCTGACGTGTTTGCAAAATATTGTTCAAAAAATTTATTGTTCTTAGCTTGAACAGATTTTCCAGAGTAACACCATATAATGACTTAGAAAATTCTGAAATGTGGTCGTATTTTCTAAGTCCAAAGACGTACCTAGCTATGCTATTATAAGCTACATTAAGTTTTCGCTTGTGCTCGTAATCACAATGATAAAAAAGTTCACAGCCATAGAGCATGATAGGGATAATTAGTGTTTTGGCCAAGACAATTCGCGTTTTGAATGGCGTTATTTTATGATTGCTCCATAGTAAACGAAGCCCTCCATACACCCTTCCGATTGTCAGTCTGATATGATAATTCCAAGAAAGCGTCTTTGTAAAAGTGATACCTAGGTTTTTAGCGGATTCGACAAACTCAAAATCCTTATTATTTAAGGATATTTTGGGGAAGTCAGACGTATCAGTGGACTTTCTTGAAATTACCAAGCACTTTGATTTAAGTGGGTTTAGGCAGAGTCCATTTTTCTGTGACCAACCATGAACATTGATTAAATCCTCATTAACTTCCACTGCTGCATTTTCGACCATACCTAAGGGAAAACTTTTCCGTATCTGAACATCATCAGCGTACATATCTATTTGACAGTTTTGGATGACAAGAGCTAAATCGTTAATGTACATAGAAAATAATAGTGGACCCATTATTGAGCCCTGGGGAACCCCCCTGCTTAACATGAGAAAATCAGACACGGAGCAATTTGCCACAACGGCCTGAGATCTGAAATTCAGATATGACTTGATTAACATTGCCGAAGAGAATGAGAAATTAAACTGGTTAATCAGCTTGCTACACAAAATTGTATGGTTGACAGTGTCAAACGCCTTAGAAAAGTCCAATAAGACAAGGAAAGTTACATTATCGTATTCAACAGCTTGTCTTATATTCTCAACAACATTTATAAGAGTTGTAGTGCAACTGTGTTTCGGACGGAAACCAGACTGATTTATACATAACAAGATGTTTTCAGTTAGATATTTTCTTATCTGGATATTCATTATCCTTTCCAAAACCTTGGAAAGGAAAGGTAAAATGGCAATAGGTCTAAACTCATTTTGATTTTTTGGGATTGGTATAATCTTTGCTTGTTTCCAAACAGAAGGAAAGACATTCGATGAAAAAATTGTATTAAAAAGATGCGTAATGTATTTTAAAATGTATGGAAGTATAGCTTTAACGAAAACAGGATGAATTTCATCAAGTCCAAGTGAATTTGATTTTATGATAATACAGCTCTCTAAAACGTCAGCTTCATCTACTGGTTGAAAAATAAAACATGGAAACGGAAAAAAACTATTCTCATAAGTTAAGGTCGTTGTATCATCGATAACTTCCGTGCTTGGAAGAGATAAAAATTTTCTATTAAGCTCATTACAGTCAACATTATCATAGGAATTATTTTTTCGTTTGCCAATACCAATGTCCCGTAGGTTTTTCCAGAGTGTATGTCCTGCTTGAGAGGGGTCTAATCGTGGGGCAAAATAGCGCCTCTTTGCTTCGCGTATCGCAGTTGTTACCTCATTTCTGAACCTTTTAAATATATCGTACAACACATTTAAACGGAAACGCTTCCAGCATTTATAAGCCAGGTCACGATCACAAATCAGTTTTTTTATATAGGTATTGAACCAAGGTATATTTTTTCTTGTGATATTCCTTGTAATTAATGGAACGTGTGATTCAAATAAGTTTTTAACGTTATCTTGAATGAAAAAGACTTGATCGTCAACAGCAGGCATTTCATAAACCCGAAACCATTCTACTCTCCTTAAATCTTCTTCCAACTGACTCAGATTTATATTTTTGAAATCGCGAAAACTTATGGTTCTACTTAAAATCAAAGGCTCACATTGAAAAGTCATATGGATTAAATCGTGGCGCGAAAAAGCAGGAACTGAAATTTGATTAAAGTTAAGAACTTTGTAAAGATGGCTAACAAAAAATACATCAAGAAGCGTACTGCTATGATCAGTAAAATAAGTGGGCGATGATGTATTTACCGGAGAAAGATTTAAGGTACTCATATTGTGAACAAGAGACGAATCAATTAGTATGTTGCTGTTAAAGTCTCCAACGACCACAACAAAGGGTGATATAGAAGATAATTCATCTATTACTCTAATAATCATTGTTGTATCTAAATTGTTGTTTGGTCTGTACACTGAGCCCAACAGAATTTTATTTTCATTGCATAATATTTCTACAAATATAAAATCAATTTTACTTCCAAGTGGTGCTTTCTTTACAAATCTACAATTTAATTCTCTACGGACAAAAATGGCTGCACCTCCTCCACATCTTCCAACCCTATCACAACGAAAAGGCTTATGAAAGTCATTTAGAGAACATACAACATCACTAACATTGCTTGACAGCCAAGTCTCTGAGGCACAAACTACGTCAACTTTTGAACCTTCACTGAACCAAATCGGTGGGTAATATAGATGAAAAAGGTCGTCAATATGATGAAAAATTCGTCAATTTTAGTCCAGTGAACCTTTTCGTCAATAAGATGAACAACAGTTCGTCAATATGATGATGGTTTTAACCGATGAATCTCGTACATCATTCATCAAATTGTTTCGTCAATATGATGAAAAAAATTTCCCCTTAAATTGTTCATCAATTGCTGAATTTGTTCTTCATATTGACTACAGCGTTCATAAATATGATGAATATTTTTGAAATTTTTTGGAAATTTTTCTTAAAAACATGATGAATTTATTCATCAATATGATGAAGAATTTTGAATTTTATGAAAAATTCATCAATATGATGAAAAAAAATTCTTCAATAATATGATTAAATTCGTTATATTGATGATCGCATTCATCAATATGATGATTTTTTTCATCAATATGATGAACAAATTTCTTCAATATGATGAATAAATTCGTCATATTGATGATCGCTTTCATCAATATGATGATTTTTTTCATCAATATGATGAACAAATTTCTTGAATATGATGAATAAATTCGTCATATTGATGATCGCTTTCATCAATATGATGATCTTTTTCATCAATATGATGAACACATTTCTTCAATATGATGACTAAATTCGTCATATTGATAATCGCATTCATCAATATGATGATTTTTTTCATCAATATGATGAACAAATTTCTTCAATATGATGAATAAATTCGTCATATTGATGATCGCTTTCATCAATATGATGATTTTTTTCATCAATATGATGAACAAATTTCTTCAATATTATGACTAAATTCGTCATATTGATGATCACATTCATCAATATGATGATTTTTTTCATCAATATGATGAACAAATTTCTTCAATATGATGACTAAATACGTCATATTGATGATCGCTTTCATCAATATAATGATTTTTTTCATCAATATGATGAACAACTTTCTTCAATATGATGACTAAATTCGTCATATTGATGATCGCTTTCATCAATATGATGATTTTTTTCATCAATATGATGAACAAATTTCTTCAATATGATGACTAAATTCGTCATATTGATAATCGCTTTCATCAATATGATGATTTTTTTCATCAATATGATGAACAAATTTCTTCAATATGATGACTAAATTCGTCATATTGATGATCGCTTTCATCAATATGATGATTTTTTTCATCAATATGATGAACAAATTTCTTCAATATAATGACCAAATTCGTCATATTGATGATCAAATTCATCAATATGATGATTTTTATTCATCAATATGATGAACATATTTCTTCAATATCATGAATAAATTCGTTATATTGATGATCGCATTCATCAAATTGGTGAAGAATATTCATCAAATTGATGAATAATATTCATGAATTTGATGAATAATATTCATCAACTTTATGAATATTATTCATCAATTTGATGAATAATATTCATCAACTTTATGAATATTATTCATCAATTTGATGAATATTATTCATCAATTTGATGAATAATATTCATCAACTTTATGAATATTATTCATCAATTTGATGAATATTGTTCTTCAATTTGATGAATATTGTTCATCAATATTGTGAATTAATTCATCGTACTAGTGATTGCATTCATTAGTATGATGATATATTAATAATCACTCTAGTGCTATATTTTTTTGTGAAAATATATCACTATAGTGATAAAAATATATCATCATATTAATGAGCGCAATCAAAAGTACGATGAATCCATTCACGTTTTGTAGCATTTATATACTTCCTGAAAAGATTTATTATTGCATTATTGAATAAAACATATTAATCTTTTATTAAAATTGTTTGTCTTGAAAAATGAAATAATTTGAAAAAAAAAAATAAAAAATCATCATTAAGATACTTACTTTATCACCACGTTAGAGCTCATCATTTGATATGATATAAATTCTTCGTACCTGCGCAATAATCTTCCCAAACAAAAGATAAAAAAAAAAAACAAATAGAATTTTATGTCGAATTTAACATTATTTATTTTTCTTTAATATACTTATACTTAACAGTTAGCTACATAACATTTTTTTGAAATGGGTAGTCCAAATCCGGAATTAAAAAATAAATAGATAAATCAATATATATTTTGAAACTTTTGGAAATATCTCAATCAATACGAGTATTTAAAAAATAAGTACATCAATAATTGCTTTAAAGTAGGAGGATTAGCCAAAGGCTTATCTAAAAAAGAGCATTAAAATAAAATAGCATTAATAATTACAAAAAAATTACATATTAAAGCATATTGTGTTAAAAAAATTTTAATGCTAGACAATTTACATTAAAAACAGTTTTTCTTTCACTTTGCCTTGATTTTTTTCAATGCAAATAATATTTGTTAATTTATGCATTGTTTATTCCTCTTTAAGTCCATCAATAATTGTACTTAAACGAGAGGTTATATCTTTTTTTAATGGCGGAATGCCATAAAAAAAACATTGTATAAAAACCCAAAACTGCTCACAGGCAGGTGGATAGTGCAAATCAAAAACAAAAAAAATTTTGAGGCAAATATCTACTGCACGCAGTAGCTTTTTAAATTTAAATTTATATTCATTTAAGTATACCAAGTATTCCTCCTTAGAGTCATTGAAAATTGCAAGAATAAATGGTTGAATGTTGTTGTGCTGCGTACTCAAAAAATCCAAGTGGTCTTCGGCCTGTTGCACGCAATTTGCTTCAAAAATAAAGGCCTGCTGGGAGTCTTTTATGGTGAACCTTTGAAACTTCTTATTTCCAGACGTTGACTTTAAAATTAAAGGTCTGGTAGGGTAGAGGTAGTTATGTAGGCTCTTCAAAATCAGTAGAATGTCCTTTTCTATGGAGAAAAATAAAAAAAAAAGGATAGTAAGAAAATATTGATTTTCGTTTTGATAGAATTAGTTTTAAAGTTTTTAAAAACATGGTTTTGAAATGGTTTTGGTAAAAATTATGATTTCGAAAAAAATTTCAAAGCCATTTCTATATATCTATATATATATTTATCTATTTATAATTAGATTCTCTATAAAACATTTTGTAATTTTGTGCAAATCAAAATAAACATTGCTCTTGAATTGCATCAATAATTGTACTTAAACGAGACGTAATATATTTTTTTTAACGGCAGAATGATGTGTGCAGAATGTATAAAAACCTAAAACCTAATTTGTGCAGAAAATTTTTAAATTTAAATTTGTATTCATTTAAGTATACCAAACCAAGTATTCTTCCTTATAGTCATTGAAAATGGCAAGTATGAAAGGTTGAATGTTCTATCTATTTATCTATCTATGTATCAAATCAGAATTAAGAGTTAGGTTTTAGTTTACCTTCATTGAAATTAGATTCTCTATAAAAAATTTTGTAATTTTGTGCAAATCAAAATAAAAATTGCTCTTGAAGTGCATCAATAATTGTACTTAAACGAGACGTAATATCTTTTTTGTAGTAGGAGGATTAGCCAAAGGCTTATCTAAAAAAGAGCATAAATAATTATCTAAATTGATAGCATTAATAATTACAAAAAAATACTTATAAAAGCATTTTGTCTAAAAAAAAATATTTAATGCAAAACAATTTGCATTACAAACAGTTTTTCTTTCACTTTGCCTTGATTTTTTTTCAAAGCAAATAATTTTTGTTAATTTATGCAAATCCAAATAAACTAAGCATTGTTTACTCCTCCTTAAATCCATCAATAATTGTACTTAAACGAGAGGTTATGTCTTTTTTTTATGGCGGAATGCCATAAAAAAAAAACATTGTATAAAAACCCAAAACTGCTCAGAGGCAGGTGGATAGTGCAAATCAAAAACAAAAATAATTTTGAGGCAAATATCTACTGCACGCAGTAACTTTTTAAATTTAAATTTGTATTCATTTAAGTATACCAAGTATTCCTCCTTAGAGTCATTGAAAATTGCAAGAATAAATGGTTGAATATTGTTGTGCTGCGTACTCAAAAAAGTGGTCTTTGGCCTGTTGCACGCAATTTGCTTCAAAAATAAAGGCCTGCTGGGAGTTTCTTATGGTGAACCTTTGAAACTTTTTATTTTCAGACGTTGACTTTAAAATTAAAGGTCTAGTAGGGTAGAGGTAATGCAAATCATTTTTGTTATTTTATGCAAATCCAAATAAACTAAGCATTGTTTATTCCTCCTTAAGTCCATCAATAAATGTACTTAAACGAGAGGTTATATCTTTTTTCATTTAAGTATACCAAACAAAGTATGCTTCCTTAGAGTCATTGAAAATGGCAAGTATGAAAGTTTGAACGTTCTATCTATTTATCTACATATCTATGTATCAAATCAGAATTAAGAGTCAGGTTTTAGTTTACCTTTATTGAAATTAGATTCTTGAACTTCTATGAGCATGTCATTAACTTTCTTGTCTTTTAAATTCGCTAAGAGAAAGTGCTTTATTAACTTGAAATTTTTGTCCCAGTTCTCACATATGGAAAGGCTTTGGGGATATAAAGCGTTGAAATCTTTTTCAATCTAAAAAATTAAATTTAAGTTATAAGTTAATTAAAATATAACTCTTTTAGGCGTACCAAACGATATCCATTCGCATCTTTATATTGCGGCCAAGCATCAAATATTTCGGTTTGTGTTGCAAATTTTCGTATTTGTAAAAGCCGGTGTTGGGAGCAAGCCAGCCATAAACTGTCAAATTCTTCAGCAGACAGATTGTCGAAGTTCAAGCTTTTAACGCAAGACTCAGCGTCAGCCTCCGGAACTAAAATTAATACAAAAAATATATTAGAGTATAGCTAGGCAAAAATTTGCGTAAACTAATTTTGTTGTTATGCAATCGCAACAAAACGTATTCAAGCCATTTTTGTGAACATTTTATATTATTTAAGTTAAAAACGTTTTTGGCCTGAAAGTTAAAAAACGCATCAAGGGAAAAAACCAACAATTTAGTCATATATTAAACCCTCTTGAGCGCTAATTAGTAGTTGAAATGTTTCGTAATTATGCAAGGACGAATGAAGATGAAAATAAATAACTCATATTTCACAGAGCACTTTGAAATTTGTCTGTGACTTTTTACTTGTCACCATGTGACGAAAGATTCAATATAAAATATTTAAAACAGATTTTGTTTTCCATTTTTTTTAAATTGAAAAATCTAAAAATAAATACGGAACTTATTATTATTTTACCTGCTAACCTAAGTTTTTTCCGATTACGAGTTCTTTTACCGGGGAAAGTTTCTTTTTCTTGAATTGCAATGACTTGAAGGACCTTCTTATGTTGTGTAATTTTGTATATATTTTACCTCTTTTTTCAGTTCGGTAGTATTGTAACGTTTCTGTGGGAAAATGATCTAAAATTTCATTTTCTAGAGCATAGCTTTTTTTCAGTGTCATTGGGATGCTGTTTTCTTCGAAATATTCAGCGATTATAGTAATGAGTAGCTGTCGCTGTTTACTTTCAAATTTTTTATTCTTATCATAATAAGCCAACATTTCTTGGCCGTATTTTTTAGATGATAAAATAGTAGACAAACCTACACATTTGCTTTCATCTGGTTCAGGTGATGAAAATGGGGAAGAACCTCTGGAAGCGGATGGCGATGCAGAACTTTGACTAATAAATTCCACAGATGATGAAGATTCTACTAGTTGAAGAGGTATGCCAATAGAATTTCTCCACTTTTCCAATTGGTGTTCGAAAAGTATACGGTCTCCATATTTAAAATCAGATATAAGACCTTTGACGTGTCGTTCCTTAATTATTTTTAAAATGTAAACCGTTATATTCTCACCTATAAGAACAACATAGAAAGAGAAAGTAAGTACATTATAATATCTAATGTTAATTAATCTAAATGTTAATTTGTTAAGTTGTTTTTGAATTTGTTAACTTTGTTAACCAGGATTGCATGTTTTTGAAAATATAGTGAAGTAGTAAGAAAGATGAAATGATGAGTTACTATTTTTTATTAAAATTTAAAACAATTTAAAAGAAAATTCGCGCGAGTGGAACTACACTAAAAATAAATTCCTAGGTAACATTGATAAAAACGTTTTGTTGACCTTCAACAAAACAATTTTATCGTTTTGATTAAATTTTTGTCAATACGAAAGAATGAATTTGTTGATTTCACAAAATTTTTATAATTCAGCATGATTTTTTGTCAGTTTAACAAAATATGCACTACAAATAATATTGTCAGTTTAACAAACCAAGTTTTGTTAACATAACAAAATAAAACAGAGATTTTTGTCACATCTACAAACTTTTTTGTGATGTTAACAAAATGTTTGTTGTATCTACAAAAAATCTGTTTTGTTCCTAGGTTTGTCAATATCACAAAGTTTTTGTTAATTTTTTTGTCAATTTAACAAAAAATGAAAACGTTTTTATTAAAATGACAAATAATTTGTTTTGGGGTTGAGTTATTTTGTAATATTGATAAAACAATATGATCAAATAGATAAAACTCTTCGGCGCGTATATTTTTTTTTTAACATAACATTTCTTTTGTGTATGATATAGTTAGCATTTGGTTTTTGTCAAAAAATCGAAGTAAGATTAACTGAACTTTACAAAAATTGCGTATAGGTATTGTCCATACGCCCTCACAGATGGTTGCATGTGAGATCGTAGGGGCGAGACACCAATTTTTGTGGAAATAAATCCCCAAAAAAAGAAACCATTTTGACACAATTAATTTTGTGGATTCAACAAAAGAAATTTGTAAAATTGACAAAATATTTTGTTGAATTGACAAAATATTTTATAAAGTTAACAAAATATGACAAAAAAATTTTGTTAATCCGATAATAATAAAAAAAAACAAATTTTTAACATTAACAAAAAAATTTGTTAATACAACAAAAGAATTGTTAATATGACAAATTCTACGAAATTTTGTCATATTGACAAAATATTTTTGTTATTTTTTTGTTAGCATAACAAAATAATTTTGTGGATACAACAAAATATTTTTTGTTACTTCAACAAAATTCTGTAATTTTTATCAATTTGAGAAAACTTTTTGTTGGACAAAATTTTTATCAGATCAACCTACATTTTTATAATGTATACCTAGATTTTATTTTCAGTGTAGCAACAAAATTTTTCCGAAAATAGAATCATTTTACGTTCAATTTAAAAATAAATAATTGGCAGTTATATCTACAATTTTGAATAAAAGTCAAATATGTAGTAGATGGTTAGGTCTCGTTAAATTGTCTTAAATTGCTTAATTTGGTTTTTGAATTCAGATTCTTATTCTAATAAAAAAAGAAATATGTTCATATTACCATGTAAAAAGTTATACATGCTTAAGCAACCCCAAGATTTCAAAAGCTCCATAAGTTCTTCGTCATCAGTCTTCTCACTCGGAATATTATCGCTTGAGAAATTCAAATCAGGTGTTGGCAATAATGTGTAGACTGGAACTCCCTCTACTGTGTTTAATATTGTGTATTTTGAAGCTTCATCTTGCGGTCTTAAGCTTATAGATTCCGTTTCGTCTATAGGCAATATACTGTAGATATGAGCTCCCTCCTGTTTGCTTGAATTATTGACAGTAGTTACTGTTTCTTGGCAAAGTGAAGCGCTTGAAATTATATTTGGATCCCGTTCTTCATTCCAATCTTCCATGTTTAAAGATTAATTTATTCTTGAAGTATTTTGTAAAAATGTATAAAGACACAAATACAAAATACATTAAAATATTGGACATTATTGGTGAAAATGTTCTTTAAGTCTAATAAGGTATTTTCCTTTTGATGTTTTAATTAAAGTAACAGGGGGTCCAATAATTTCATTAAATCCCACAATTCTATATTCGCCCAATAATGTTGGACTAACCTCAAAAGCTCTGAAGTGAGAATTAAAATTAATGTTCGTTAAAGTCTGACAAAACATTAGTATATTTTGCTCGAACTGCACTATTATCTTAATAATGTATATCTTGTAATCGTTTGAACACCTGCCCACATAAAATCCTTTTTTATATTTCTTGCCAATGTACTCAACTTCATTGTAAAAAACTATTACATCATTTTGTTTTGAGTTTAATTTTGTCCTAATTAAGGTAGCAAATACACTGTCACATTTTTGTTTATCATCAAGTTTAAAATAATTTGAATTGCTGTTAGAGTTTAGAATTAGGCTTGCAAATTGGAACTGAAATTTTTTTGACAGAGTAAGACATATATTTTTTCTTGAAGTTATTCCGTGAGCATACACTTTGAAAGGCTTGTGTTTGGCTTCAAATTTAAAAGACCAAAAATGTCTTGCCGGCCCTGATTTCTTCAATATAGTTGGGTAATGTGTCAAAAAATGAAATTTTGGTTTCAAACTATCGTTAAATAATTTGATATACTGCTCGTTATGATGTTTGATTTTCAACTCTAATGTTGAGGTTAGTTGTTCGGTAACTTCATAGCACAACACTAAATCTGTGATATCAATAAGTTCAAGAAAAAAGAGCCATACTTCATCATCACTGGGAACCAAATCGCCGATCATTAAAGGTAAATACATGGTGAAAGTTAGCATTTCACGTGCTGTCATTTTCAGATGGCTATTTTTTAAGTGGTTAATTTTAATTTCAGTCGAAAAATTGTCCATCTCTGTTGGGCCATAATCAAAGGTTTGTTTTCTTTTATTAAGCGTTTCCAATGTTAAATATTTCATTTTATTAGTAAGGTGCAGTATTATTTTACAAAGATCATAATGGAATATACCTTCACATAGGTCATGCATTGCATCTACACAAAAATTTTCAACTACATGAAAAGAAGGTATTTTGTTAAATGTGCTTTCTGCCGCGATTCCAGTTTTTTTAGTATCACATACAGATACATCATGTTTGTAGTTGTCGATAGTTCGAATGCAATCTTGTTCTTCAACGCAAAGTATTTTTGAGCGTTCTTTGTCTAATTTACAAAATCTGCAAAACGAATTGCTCGAAAATGATTTCGAAAAATTAAGGACGGAGTTTACTCCTAAGTTATCACCTAGAAAAAGACCCATTATGAAGTAAATCGTAAGAACTTTGCCATTAACGTTAATGTCCACTCCTGTTTTTTCAAGAGATATCAACTCCTGGATAAGATAATCTAAACAATCTTCATTTCCAATATCTTTTAAATCTTTAGATTTTATAGCGGCTGCCAGAAAAATGCTCTCGAGTTTTGAACTACAAACTGGAAGACAAGGAAATGAGTAATAAAAATTACAAACGGAATGAGCTGTAGCATGAGAACCAAGTGGGTTATTTACAGAGAAATCATCACAATATAAAAAGTAGGGTATCAACTTCTTTTCTGGATACATATCACGTTTCTTTTTCCAAATCGGCCCCTGAATGAAGTTAGTGTACTTTTCATCCAAGTATAAGGAATTCATATAATCCAACATATCAAACAGTATATTTTCTTGCTCGAAATATTTTCGGAATTGAAATCGTAGCGGCAAGACACTGCCTTTGCAAAGTTTTTCTCCGTAAACTAATTCAGACCGCGCATAAAGAGGCTGTATATCACTTTTTATTGTAAACTCTTTAATGTCATCCAAACAATCTATTTGTTTGAGTGTTTTATACAAATTATAGTCTGTACCACATTGTTGAAACAGATCACGGTAGTTTGAAACCATACTTAGGAAATCGCTTTGAGTTTGAGTGTCATCCTTAAGACGATCTTGTGCAAATGCTTTGATATAATCAAGCAATGGATCTATCAAATATTTCTTGACATTTATTTGAACCTCGTATACATCCTTACGACAAAAATTATTAATCCCATGCAGGAGAGTTGTAAATTTTAATGCATCACTACGACTTCGAGTTAGGAATTCATTTTCGTTGAATTTGTTTGGGTTTTTCGTTGTCATTTGTTGAGAAATAGAAGCTTTGTTGTCACTAGCACCATACAAATTAGGGTTATTTAAAACTTCTTGTGAATAATCAACAAGCACGTCCAAATTAACACTCGTTTCTTCCATGCAAGTTAGGCTATTGCTGGGACAGTGTAATCGCAAAATATGCCGTTTATAATTGGAGAGATCTGTGAAACACTGAGCACAAGAATTGACATAACATATGAAAGTACTGTCCTGTTTTAAATCATGTTTCTTCCTAAGATGTTTGCCTAATGCAAAGACGTTATCAAAATAAATCCGGCACAAGAAGCACTGCATTTTGTATCCCAAACCGGAAAATCTGTAAGCATGGATAATGCTTTTTTAAAGGTTTTTCCTTAAAAAATATTTCGAATACATACATTAATACAAATAATGGGTATTTTTTATGACAACATGGCCACCAAAATTAATTTTATATTTCTAATGAAAAGATTGAGTAGAAAAAGATTAAAATATCGCATGGAATCAATAAATGCAATTAAAAATGTTAATTAGAGAAACGTGTGAATTAGGTTCTTAGTTATTTAAACTTTCAAACATATTTTATTTTATATGCAAATCAATATTTTGCATTCATTTATAATTATTATTATTATTATTCTTTAAATAATTGAAAGTCTTGAATAGGACGTTTTAAATTATTAAAGTTTGCAGTGACAAAATACGCTTCAAAACTATTTTACAATCTCAAATTAAGAGAAAAAATACATATGTAAGTAAAAGAATACAAAAATTAGGCTATGATATGTATACCAAAACCAAAGAAATATTTGTTTAGTGAAGTTTTTTTCCAAAAAAATCTTAGTCATGTGGCATCGACCTCGTATTTACGAAAACAACAGATTATTTCCAATAATGGAACACAACATTCAAACTCAATTTATGAAGTTGGATAATATGTCAAGTTTGTAAATGAATTAATTAGAAAAGGTTTGAAATTAAATTCCAATAATCATTTGTCTTATGTGCAAGTATTAAAATATATTAATTTTGTAATTGAGTATTTCAAGCAGAATTGAGAAGATGACTATGTACATATAGACTCGTATTATTTGTAGTTCAAACACTAGAAAACCTAATTCGATTTTTTTGATGCTTGTTTTAGTATGAAATTTAATTAAGATGGATTTAATAATAGTATACCCAAATTTCGATGGCAAATGACAGTACGAAAAACAATATCAATTTGACTTAGGTACCTCGTTTTATAATTTTTACTTTGTTAAAGCTTTATTCAAATTTCTGTTTTTTTGTAATCGGTTCTTGTAAATTTGTGTTTCCATTGACAATAGGTATTTCCATTCACGAAACGAATATGAAAATTGAATTGATATCATCAAGACAAACTACATAAGTAATACTCGTACAATGCAAAAATTATAAGCTATGATATGTATACCAAAACCAAATATATACAACAGATTCAGCCCTATCTCGAAGTCTATCGTAATCGGAAACTTTTTTTAAGAATCCCGAAGAAAGCTACCACCAAATCCGTTCGTAATGACAATTTGTATGAGATTTTCCACTACGATGGATTGGGTGATAGTTTTTTTCGAATTTTTAATTCGTGATAGGGCTGATTATTTCCAATAATGGAACACAACATTAAAACTCAATTTATGACGTTCGATACTATGTCAAGTTTGTAAATGAATTAATCAAGCTTCGAAATTAAATTCCAATAATCATTTGTCTTATGTGCAAGTATTAAAATATATTAATTTTGTAATTGAGTATTTCAAGCTGAATTGAGAAGATGACTATGTACATACATATATACTCGTATTATTTGTCGTTCAAACACACTAGAAAACCTAATTCGATTTTGTTGATGCTCGTTTTATTATGAAATTTAAATCAAAATTAAGATGGATTCAATAATAGTATACCCAAATTTCCAATACAAATGACAATATCAATTTAACTTACCACGTTTTATAATTTTTAGTTGGTTGCAGCTTTCTTCAAATTTCTGTTTTTTTTTTTGTAATTGGCTTTTGTAATTTCGTGTTTCCATTGACATTAGGTATGTCCATTCACAAAACGAATATGAAAATTGAAAGGAAAATAACAAAATTATAAATTTGCAAATATATAGATTATATCATGATAATGATAAAATGATAAACTAAAATCATGTAGATTGCCATCAATATTACAAAATGATGAACGCATTATTCTACATATGTATATAGTGAAGATATATCATCAAGATATCGTTAAGACGTCATCAAGGAAAAATACATAAGTAACACAATGCAAAAATTAAGCTACGAGTATGATATGTATACCAAAACCACTCAAATATTTGTTAAGTGAAGTTTTTTGCCAAAAAAATCCTAGTCATGTAGCTTCGACCTCGTAATTTACGAAAACAACATATCGTGGGTATACAAGCAGAAGGCACTAAGTCAAAAAACATAGGTTTGAGTAAATTGATATTTAATGTTTGTTTAGTCATGAAAATTCAATACCGATTTTAATTTTACACCTGATTACGTGAAAAGCTCTATTGATATTATGGCTTAAGTTTCTAATCAAAAATTTTAGTTTTCGCCAAACTAATTCGAAAATATTGCATTAGAACTACAAAATATCCTGACTTAGTGCTGTTTAGCAGAAAAGATAATGCAATTATGTAATTATAACTAAAAATACAAATTAAAAAACAATTTTTTCTTAATGAAATATTTAAAAGTTTTATTTTATTTTTTTGTGAGGGCAAAGATTCAAACCAAGAATGGAAAACTTCAGAAACCACTCCATTTTGACACATTTCTATTAAGTCTTTTTTTTGTCTGCACTTATTTTAGGAGGTTCTTGATACAATTTAGGCCTTTGTGTTAGAGAAAGATACTTTTGAACAGCGTTTATTCCATTTTGTAAAGTTTTTATTACGTTCGTTGTTCTAAAATTGTCCGCGAAATTGTATTTGAACTGAAGGATTCTTGGTTTTGATGACAGCTAAAACGCACTAAGTCACTTTAATGCCTTCTTGCTGTATTATTATAGCATATTGTAACTTTTTCTATGACAGCCAAAAGGCACTAAGTGAACTTAGTGCCTTTTAGCAGTATTAAAAATTATTTAACTGACTTAGTTCAAAACAAAACCTCAAAAAATTCATGTTTAACGATGAAAAATCACTAAGGAGGTGATTGGAGTACAAAGATATCATCATTCTTGATCAATGATCACTTTGCATTAAAATGTAAAAATCCTAAAAAATTGACTTAGTGCCTTCTGCTTGTACACCCACGATATTTCCAATAATGGAACACAACATTCAAACTCAATTTATGAAGTTGGATAATATGTCAAGTTTGTAAATGAATTAATCAAGCTTCGAAATTAAATTAAAATAATCATTTGTCTTATGTGCAAGTATTAAAATATATTAATTTTTGTAATTGAGTATTCCAAGCAGAATTGAGAAGATGACTATGTACATATATAATCGTATTATTTGTAGTTCAAATACACTAGAAAACCTAATTCGATATTTTCGATGCTTGTTTTAGTATGCAATTTAACTAAGATGGATTTAATAATAGTATACCCAAATTTCGATGGCAAATGACAGTACGAAAAACAATATCAATTTTACTTAGGTACCTCGTTTTATAATTTTTACTTGGTTAAAGCTTTCTTCAAATTTCTGTTTTTTGTAATGGGGTTTTGTAATTTTGTGTTTCCATTGCCATTGACAATAGGTACATATGTCCATTCACAACACGAATATGAAAATTGTATTTTGTAACTGAGTATTTCAAGCAGAATTGAGAAATTACTATGTATATACTCGTATTATTTGTAGTTCAAACACACTAGAAAACCTAATTCGACTTTTTTTGCTTGTTTTAGTATGACATTCAAATCAAAACTAAGATGGATTTAATAATAGTATACCCAAATTTCGATGGCAAATGACAATACGAAAGACAATATCAATTTGACTTAGGTACCTCGTTTTATAATTTTTACTTTGTTAAAGCTTTATTCAAATTTCTGTTTTTTTGTAATCGGTTCTTGTAAATTTGTGTTTCCATTGACAATAGGTATTTCCATTCACGAAACGAATATGAAAATTGAATTGATATCATCAAGACAAACTACATAAGTAATACTCGTACAATGCAAAAATTATAAGCTATGATATGTATACCAAAACCAAATATATACAACAGATTCAGCCCTATCTCGAAGTCTATCGTAATCGGAAACTTTTTTTAAGAATCCCGAAGAAAGCTACCACCAAATCCGTTCGTAATGACAATTTGTATGAGATTTTCCACTACGATGGATTGGGTGATAGTTTTTTTCGAATTTTTAATTCGTGATAGGGCTGATTATTTCCAATAATGGAACACAACATTAAAACTCAATTTATGACGTTCGATACTATGTCAAGTTTGTAAATGAATTAATCAAGCTTCGAAATTAAATTCCAATAATCATTTGTCTTATGTGCAAGTATTAAAATATATTAATTTTGTAATTGAGTATTTCAAGCTGAATTGAGAAGATGACTATGTACATACATATATACTCGTATTATTTGTCGTTCAAACACACTAGAAAACCTAATTCGATTTTGTTGATGCTCGTTTTATTATGAAATTTAAATCAAAATTAAGATGGATTCAATAATAGTATACCCAAATTTCCAATACAAATGACAATATCAATTTAACTTACCACGTTTTATAATTTTTAGATGGTTGCAGCTTTCTTCAAATTTCTGTTTTTTTTTTGTAATTGGCTTTTGTAATTTCGTGTTTCCATTGACATTAGGTATGTCCATTCACAAAACGAATATGAAAATTGAAAGGAAAATAACAAAATTATAAATTTGCAAATATATATATTATATCATGATAATGATAAAATGATAAACTAAAATCATGTAAATTGCCATCAATATTACAAAATGATGAACGCATTATTCTACATATGTATATAGTGAAGATATATCATCAAGATATCGTTAAGACGTCATCAAGGAAAAATACATAAGTAACACAAAGCAAAAATTAAGCTACGAGTATGATATGTATACCAAAACCACTCAAATATTTGTTAAGTGAAGTTTTTTGCCAAAAAAATCCTAGTCATGTAGCTTCGACCTCGTAATTTACGAAAACAACATATTTCCAATAATGGAACACAACATTCAAACTCAATTTATGAAGTTGGATAATATGTCAAGTTTGTAAATGAATTAATTAGAAAAGGTTTGAAATTAAATTCCAATAATCATTTGTCTTATGTGCAAGTACTTATTAAAATATATTAATTTTGTAATTGAGTATTTCAAGCAGAATTGAGAAGATGACTATGTACATATATACTCGTATTATTTGTAGTTCAAACACTAGAAAACCTAATTCGATTTTTTGTATGCTTGTTTTAGTATGAAATTTAATTAAGATGGATTTAATAATAGTATAACCAAATTTCGATGGCAAATGACAATACGAAAAACAATATCAATTTGACTTAGGTACCTCGTTTTATAATTTTTACTTTGTTAAAGCTTTATTCAAATTTCTGTTTTTTTGTAATCGGTTCTTGTAAATTTGTGTTTCCATTGACAATAGGTATTTCCATTCAAAAAACGAATATGAAAATTGAATTGATATCATCAAGAAAAAATACGTACTTAAGTAATACAATGCAAAAATTAAGCTATGATATGTATACCAAAACCAAATGTATACAACAGATTCAGCCCTATCTCGAATTCTATCATAATCGGAAACTTTTAAGAATCCCGAAAAAAGCTACCACCAAATCCGTTCGTAATGACAATTTGTATGAGATTTTCCACTACGATGGATTTGGTGATAGTTTTTTTCGGGATTCGTAACAAGTTTTCGATTACGATGGAATTCGTGATAGGGCTGATTATTTCCAATAATGGAACACAACATTAAAACTCAATTTATGACGTTCGATACTATGTCAAGTTTGTAAATGAATTGATCAAGCTTCGAAATTAAATTAAAATAATCATTTGTCTTATGTGCAAGTATTAAAATATATTAATTTTGTAATTGAGTATTTCAAGCAGAATTGAGAAGATGACTATGTACATATGTACTCGTATTATTTGTCGTTCAAACACACTAGAAAACCTAATTCGATTTTGTTGATGCTCGTTTTATTATGAAATTTAAATCAAAATTAAGATGGATTCAATAATAGTATACCCAAATTTCCAATACAAATGACAATATCAATTTAACTTACCACGTTTTATAATTTTTACTTGGTTGCAGCTTTCTTCAAATTTCTGTTTTTTTTTGTAATTGGCTTTTGTAATTTCGTGTTTCCATTGACATTAGGTATGTCCATTCACAAAACGAATATGAAAATTGAAAGAAAAATAACAAAATTATAAATTTTCAAATATATAGATTATTTGTTGCTAGGTACTTTCTATGAAACTTTAAAAGTCATTATCAATATGCGTTTTAAGTCATTAATTTATTATCTTCGTAGAATAATTGTTTTAAGAAATTTTGTATGAAGAGTGCTTTCTTTTGATTTAAGAAACTGTACCATTGCCACACCTGGCACGCACGCTGGCTTTGGCGGCGTCATGGCGGCGTCGCCGTCGTGGCGGTCTGGCTTTGGCGGCGTACATATCTTGATAGTATACATGATGTAAAATAATGCGTTAACAATTTTGTCATATTAATGGCAATTTACATGATTTTAGTTAATCATTTGATAATGAAATGATAAATTTAAGAAAGTACCTACCTACATTTTCAATATAAAATATAATATATATATATATATGTATATGATATTAAGAGTACCTACTTACCTTCTTTTATTATTTTTTCTTCTTTATTTTTTAAACTTGATTTTTCTTATTTTATTTTGTTTTATTTTATTCTATTTTATTTTTAATTTTCACTTGAAATTTTGATTTTTCCCCGAAAACTTTAAACTTTTCTCAGCGAACAGAGAAGCAGACCAACGAACGACGACAAAGACAAACTAATACTGAATGGTTTACCGAGCGAGAATCGATATATAGATGTGGCTCCTTTTAACGCGCGTCAAAATCAGTGCTGTATTCTGTCAATGATCACTTTTTGGAAAAGGTAGTAAAAGTAGTAAGGTTTCCTAAATGATCAAAAACATTATTATATTCTTTAGTAACAAAATATTTTTGCTAAATAAAAGAGAAACTTTAATATTTGTATAGCTAAATATTATTTTTGGACACAAATGAAGAATAGTAGCATTATGTTTTTATCTGAAAATAATGGAATTATTAAAAGCAAAATACTTATTTAAGGCCCCAGTTATAGCTATCATTGAAATGCATCTTTTAAATCCACATTTATGATTTCACTGATAGAAATCAATTTCAATGAACAGCTGATTTTCGTTTCTTTAATATGGAACACAATCGTTCCACTGAATGTGTTCGATTCTCTTTCTATTCTCAAATGTCAGATTTCCTTTCAATTTCAATTCCATTGACAGGATCTTTTACTGAAACCAATTTTTCAATGATTGCTATAAATGGCTTGTCAAAAAAATGAACTCAGCATTCCACTGATTTGTTCCAATGATGCATTTCAATGAGAGCTATAACTGGGGCCTTAAGGTCAGGTTTCTATGATTTTTGCGGGAATGTTTTGAAAAATTGTGGTTTGTAGATGGTAATAAATAGAAGGCGTATGATGGGTGAAACGGTGACAGTTCATATTTTTCGTTCGTAATTGCTTAAATGATAATTTCATACTTTTTTTTAAGTTCTGTGAATGTTTTTCGATTGCACAAATGATTTTTAGTAGAAGGAAATTGACAAAAAAAAAAACGCTCCCATTGTATTAGAAGACCGAACTGGTAAAACTCTCTTTGATCATTTACTTTGTTTTAAATCAATTGTCAATATGATGAATTTCATCAATGTGATGAAATCAAAGCTAAAGCATTCATAAAAATGATGAATTTCATAAATGTGATGAAATCAAATGTGAATGTATTCATCAATATGATGAATTTGAAATATGTAAAAAAAATGGTGGCAAATACATTCATCAATATGATGAACTTCATAAATGTGAAGAAATTAGTCATCAATATGATGAAATTTGCACATGATGTTCAAATATAATCAAGGGGATAGACTTTTTGCATTCCGTTAGAATGCCAAGTGTTACCACTTAAAAAAGTAATATACTTTATTGTTAGTTAAAGTAGATTGAATAATTATGAAATTATAATCCTGAATCTTATTATGAAACTAAACTTGTAATATTTATGTTTCGTTTATATTAATGATTGCTTTATTTACTTCGTACCGCACAATAATGTGCTTTTCACTACATATTTTATTCAAAATAAGAAAAATTGAATTTTCTGCTGAAGGAAAGACAAACATCGATTTTTTTCGAAATTGTATTTTTGATGGAAATTGATTCTGAATCTATCAAAATAATAACAATGGTAGTAATATAGGATATGAAAACATGTTTTGCTTTTTTCTATAGGATTTTCTTACTGATTTTTTTAAAAATTGTTCTGTCCAAAATCTCGAATTTCGATTTATAAATTGAATGCTGCGTGTATTTCTAGCAAAAAGTAGCAGTCCTCGCGTTCACCTCTTCGTTTGAATGAAAAGTTAATTTTTTTGTTTTTTTTGTTAAAAATTGACACAAAGTGAAAAAACAATTTACTAAACCATTGAAAGCACCTAAAAAGATGTGTAATATTATTTTCAAAAGCTATAAGTACGTAAAAATTTGCTGCAAGTTATTTCGAATAATATGTTTTGAGAAAATGGGTTTCAAAGTCATCATTACGAGATATCCAAATGATAGTAGGAGTAAGGAAAATTATACAGCATTTTTGAAACGCTATATTTAGCAATACTGATCTGATAGGGGTGTACTGTTTTTGTTAATAAACTCAGAACCAAAAGTCCTTCTTTTCCTCTATAAATCATATATCGAAAAAATGAGTAATCAGAGTTTTTTAATTCAATTTGGCCTTTTCCTACAACTTTTGAAAAAAGTATCAGAAGTTAGTATTGCTAAAAATCTGTGTGAATCATTTCCCGCCTACCTACACAAGCATTTGTCAATACGATGAATTTCATAAATGTGATGAAATAAAAGGTGAATGTATTCATCAATATGATGAATTTGAAATATTTAAAAAAAATGGTGGCAAATACATTCATCAATATGATGAACTTCATAAATGTGAAGAAATCAGTCATCAATATGATGAAATTTGCACATGATGTTCAAATATAATCAAGGGGATAGACTTTTTGCATTCCGTTAGAATGCCAAGTGTTACCACTTAAAAAAGTAATATACTTTATTGTTAGTTAAAGTAGATTGAATAATTATGAAATTATAATCCTGAATCTTATTATGAAACTAAACTTGTAATATTTATGTTTCGTTTATATTAATGATTGCTTTATTTACTTCGTACCGCACAATAATGTGCTTTTCACTACATATTTTATTCAAAATAAGAAAAATTGAATTTTCTGCTGAAGGAAAGACAAACATCGATTTTTTTCGAAATTGTATTTTTGATGGAAATTGATTCTGAATCTATCAAAATAATAACAATGGTAGTAATATAGGATATGAAAACATGTTTTGCTTTTTTCTATAGGATTTTCTTACTGATTTTTTTAAAAATTGTTCTGTCCAAAATCTCGAATTTCGATTTATAAATTGAATGCTGCGTGTATTTCTAGCAAAAAGTAGCAGTCCTCGCGTTCACCTCTTCGTTTGAATGAAAAGTTAATTTTTTTGTTTTTTTTGTTAAAAATTGACACAAAGTGAAAAAACAATTTACTAAACCATTGAAAGCACCTAAAAAGATGTGTAATATTATTTTCAAAAGCTATAAGTACGTAAAAATTTGCTGCAAGTTATTTCGAATAATATGTTTTGAGAAAATGGGTTTCAAAGTCATCATTACGAGATATCCGAATGATAGTAGGAGTAAGGAAAATTATACAGCGTTTTTGAAACGCTATATTTAGCAATACTGATCTGATAGGGGTGTACTGTTTTTGTTAATAAACTCAGAACCAAAAGTCCTTCTTTTCATCTATAGGCCATATATCGAAAAAATGAGTAATACAAAGTTTTTTAATTCAATTTGGCCTTTTCTTACAACTTTTGAAAAAAGTATCAGAAAATCTTTGTAAATCATTTACCACTTACATACACAATCATTTGCCTTAAAGATGATTTTCATATGTGAAGAAACTCAAGCTTTATGAATGCGTTTATCAATATCATAAACACGTTCGTCAATATGATGATATAAATGTAAAGAAATTACTCATGAATATGTTGAATATACGAGTATTCATCAAAATTATGAACGAAATGTGAAAGAAATCATGCATAAATATTTCGATATGTAGAAATATATATAAATAAATATAATAAATTAATTCATAAATATCATGTATAAATCCATCCCTAATACTATTATTGCCTTCATCAATATGATGAATGTTATGAAATCAGTGATAAATATGATGAACACGTACGACAATATGATTATCTGAATTTGAAGAAGTCTATCATTAATATGATAAATGCATTCGTCAATTTGATGAATAAATAATTCATAAATATGATGAACGAATTCGCTAATATAATGCACTAAATTTCATGAAATCATTCATAAATATGATGAATACGTTCATTAATGTGATGATCTAATTGTCAAAAAAGTATTCATAAATATGATGATTGCTTTTATCAATATGATGAATACTAAAAAAAAAATCATAAATATGATGAACTAATTGCTAAAAAAATATTCATAAATATGATGAATGCATTCGTCAATTTGATGATCTAATTGTCAAGAAAGTATTCATAAATATGACGATTGCTTTTATCAGTATGATGAATGCTAAAAAAAATCATAAATATGATGAACTAATTGTTAGAAAATTATTCATAAATAAGATGAATGCATTCGTCAATTTGATGAATAAATAATTCATAAATATGATGAACGAATTCGCTAATATGATGCACTAAATTTTTTGAAATCATTCATAAATATGATGAATACGTTCATTAATGTGATGATCTAATTGTCAAAAAAGTATTCATAAATATGATGATTGCTTTTATCAATATGATGAATGCTAAAAAAAAATCATAAATATGATGAACTAATTGCTAAAAAATTATTCATAGATATGATGAATGCATTCGTCAATTTGATGATCTAATTGTCAAGAAAGTATTCATAAATATGACGATTGCTTTTATCAATATGATGAATGCTAAAAAAACCATAAATATGATGAACTATTTGTTAAAAAATTATTCATAAATATGATGAATGCATTCTTCAATTTGATGAATAAATAATTCATAAATATGATGAACGAATTCACTAATATAATGCACTAAATTTCATGAAATCATTCATAAATATGATGAATACGTTCATTAATGTGATGATCTAATTGTCAAAAAAGTATTCATAAATATGATGATTGCTTTTATCAATATGATGAATGCTAAAAAAAATCATAAATATGATGAACTAATTGTTAAAAAATTATTCATAAATATGATAAATACATTCGTCAATGTGATGATCTAATTGTCAAAAAAGTATTCATAAATATGATGATTGCTTTTATCAATATGATGAATGCTAATAAGAAATCATAAATATGATGAACTAATTGCTAAAAAATTATTCATAAATATGATGAATGTATTCGTCAATGTGATGATCTAATTGTCAAAGAAGTATTCGTAAATATGATGATTGCTTTTATCAATATGATGAATGCTAAAAAAAATCATAAATTTGATGAACTTATTGCTAAAAAATTATTCATAAGTATGATGAATGCATTCGTCAATTTGATGATCTAATTGTCAAGAAAGTATTCATAAATATGACGATTGCTTTTATCAATATGATGAATGCTAAAAAAAATCATAAATATGATGAACTAATTGTTAAAAAATTATTCATAAATATGATGAATGCATTCTTCAATTTGATGAATAAATAATTCATAAATATGATGAACGAATTCGCTAATATAATGCACTAAATTTCATGAAATCATTCATAAATATGATGAATACGTTCATTAATGTGATGATCTAATTGTCAAAAAAGTATTCATAAATATGACGATTGCTTTTATCAATATGATGAATGCTAAAAAAAATCATAAATATGATGAACTAATTGTTAGAAAATTATTCATAAATATGATGAATGCATTCGTCAATTTGATGAATAAATAATTCATAAATATGATGAACGAATTCGCTAATATGATGCACTAAATTTTTTGAAATCATTCATAAATATGATGAATACGTTCATTAATGTGATGATCTAATTGTCAAAAAAGTATTCATAAATATGATGATTGCTTTTATCAATATGATGAATGCTAAAAAAAAATCATAAATATGATGAACTAATTGTTAAAAAATTATTCATAAATATGATGAATACGTTCATTAATGTGATGATCTAATTGTCAAGAAAGTATTCATAAATATGACGATTGCTTTTATCAATATGATGAATGCTAAAAAAATCATAAATATGATGAACTATTTGTTAAAAAATTATTCATAAATATGATGAATGCATTCTTCAATTTGATGAATAAATAATTCATAAATATGATGAACGAATTCACTAATATAATGCACTAAATTTCATGAAATCATTCATAAATATGATGAATACGTTCATTAATGTGATGATCTAATTGTCAAAAAAGTATTCATAAATATGATGATTGCTTTTATCAATATGATGAATGCTAAAAAAAATCATAAATATGATGAACTAATTGTTAAAAAATTATTCATAAATATGATAAATACATTCGTCAATGTGATGATCTAATTGTCAAAAAAGTATTCATAAATATGATGATTGCTTTTATCAATATGATGAATGCTAATAAGAAATCATAAATATGATGAACTAATTGCTAAAAAATTATTCATAAATATGATGAATGTATTCGTCAATGTGATGATCTAATTGTCAAAAAAGTATTCATAAATATGATGATTGCTTTTATCAATATGATGAATGCTAAAAAAAATCATAAATATGATGAACGCATTCGTCAATTTGATGTGAAGAAATCATTTTGATTGCCCTCAAAATTCATAAATATGAAGAAATCAGTCGTCAATATGAAGAACTAAATGTTGGTCATAAATAAGATGATTGCCTTCATAAATATGACGAATTTCATAAATGTGAAGAAATCATTCATCAAAATGACGATTACATTCGTCATTATGATGAATAACTATCAGAAACTAGCGTTCATCATATACATGAAAAGTTTTGATGAACTGATGAAATTTCCCCTTTAAACATTTGTATGGAGTTGCTGGTTAAAAAGTTGATGAAATGAAATTCTTCATATTGACGAACGGTTCATCCGGCAAAATTTTTTTTCATCCAATTTCTTCATCAATGAGATGAAAAGTACATCTATATGATGATTTTCAGTTGATGAACGCCATTCATCAATATGATGACGGTTATTATTTTCAGTGTTCAAATACGTATCTAAATTCATCAAATTTTGGTAAAATACTTTGCGCATTAATGTGAACAATATTCAAACCAGCGCGCTGACTACATAAAACATTGACCATTGCGCGCTTTGTATGATTTTGATTAAAAACATCTGTGGAATTTCTGTATGGTACGTTGGAATCAACCATTCTCAAAATTTAAGATGAGGAGGTTCCAAATCAACCTCTGTTCAAAAAGGATGCTTAAACTGCAAGACCCATTCAAGAAGAAAAACAATAGACAAGAAGACAAAAAGTGTGATGATAAGAGATAT
Source organism: Chrysotoxum bicinctum (assembly GCA_911387755.1). Lineage (NCBI taxonomy): Eukaryota > Metazoa > Arthropoda > Insecta > Diptera > Syrphidae > Chrysotoxum > Chrysotoxum bicinctum. The sequence continues at coordinate 55,782 of CAJVQW010000039.1, forward strand.
TTATGGTATAAAGATCTTAGAAAAAAATCATACAAATTTTTAAATTCAAATAGAAAAAGAAAACCAAAATATAATAAAGATTTATAAAATAATATTCTAAAATACATAATAATAATGTTATACATAACTACTTTAATGTGTTTATGTTTTGTAGTCATCTGTTACAGCTGTTTGTGTTGTTGTTCGTGACGTTGTGGCATAGGCGGTGAGGTCATCAGCAGTCTGAACTAATTTTGCATCCTCTTCTTTGGTTACTTTGACATAGACGAGCCCACGGAAAGTAAATGCTGATAGAAGTTTTTGCTCTCGCTTTAATTTAAGTGCAATTTGAAGAAGAGAACGATTGCGAACTGTTAAACATTCGTGAAGGTAAACAGGAGAAAAATGTTTGTTGTTATTATCACCACTATCATTGATGCCGAGATCTCGAAGACAAGGCTGCGCTTTAGTTGTTTTGCGGTGGTTGGCAATGGACCTCAGAATAAGACTCTTATCGTTTGGCGAGTTAAATTTAATCATAACAGGCGGCGAAAAGGAGTTGTTTTTAGATTTGAGACGGTATATGTTTTTAATTGTTGGCGGTTTGAGTTTTAGGTAATCACATAGATTACTAAAAATTAAGTGCAAATTCTCATTCGGTAATTGTGGAATCCCGTGTAAAAGTGCATCGCTCATTGTTTCTTTTAGTTGTTGTTTTTCTTCGTTATTTTCAATATGAGCTTTTATTTTCTGTATCTCCTCGCCGTGTTTTTTAATTTTTTCTTTGAGTCCATGGTTCTCATCTATTAATGTGTCAATTTCGTTTTGTTTTGATTCCAGCAGAGATAAGCGGTAATTAACAGTTTCAAGTGAAGACTTTAAAGCTCCGACTTCTAAATCAATTTTTTCGGTAATTCTTTTTTCTGAGTCAGTGATTTGTGACATAATTTTCTCGAGCTTTTCCAAGATTGTGCAATCATTATAAAAATTATTTTTCTTCGACATATTTGGCAAGGATGATTTTTCAAGCTGCGGTGTAGGGTGTGAGGGTGTAGGTGATATGTTTCGTGAAAGTGTTGCTATTTTTTGCGGTTGTTTTGAAGGTGATGGAGATTCGGCGAATTGTTCATTTTGCAGATGATGTTTATGATGTATGTAAGGGTATTTTGGGGAAAACTTTAATTTAGGAGTTTATTTTAGAGAGAGGGCCCAGACAGAATTTTGTGAAGGGGCCGGTGTAATAGTTCGTGAAAAGTGTTACTATTTTTTACGGTTGTTGGAGGTGATGGAGATCGGCGAACTGTTCTCTGCTCCGTTTGCAGACATTTAATACTTGAGAGTTTTTATGCAAGTATGGGTAAGTTGGGGAAAAATTTTATTCACCAGTTTATTTTAGAGAGAGAGCACATAAAGAAGCTATATGTAATTATATTTTTGATAACTTTTTACACAATTTTAACTTGCAATTTATTGCAATTTCATAAAATAAAAAGACTCAAAATTTTTGCGCAAGCGGTTAAAGCTGAAATATTGTTTATCTTGACCTTGGAATGGAAAAATCAGACTTCTTCACCGCAAACCAAAACTGCCACTCTGTCACACACGTCCGCTTAGCAACACATCGATATCAACACTTCGCATATATCCGCCGAGAATTTTTCTCTCGAAAGTGCCCAGGATCAATTCCCCTTTTTACTTATCGTTCAGCACTCGGCGCGCGCCGTAGAGTAGAACTGGTAAAATTAGCTTTTTGTATAGCGTGCACTTTGTCTTTCGAGAAAGGAGTTTTGAACCCTTTTGTTTGGCCAAACCGGTTTGCTAGGGTAATTCTTCGTCGGATCTCCACTAAGGTGTCGTTCGTGGGATTGATGTTTGTTCCGAGGTAGGTGAACTCTTTGACTACCTCGAAATTAGTACTACTAACAGTGACGTTTTGTTGATAATTATAATAATTTGTTTTGTCCTCATTAACTTCAAGACCAACGCGTTTCGCTTGTTCATCAATAGCTGGGAACGCTTCTAGTACAGCTCGCTTGGAGCGGCCGATGATATCGATGTCGTCCACATAGCCAAGCAGTTGGGAAAATCTGTTGAAGATAGTGCCTTTCAGATTAACACTACTCTTGCGCACTATCTGCTCCAGGACTTCAACCTAGTCCACAGAAATCATATGATAGCGCATCTCCTTGTCTGAAGCCTGTACATGTGTGGAATAGCTCGGATGAGCCGTTACCTATTTGCACGTTACACCGCGTATTTTTTAACGTCATGCGGCATAGCTGGATCAGTTTTTTCGGGATCCCGAGTTCCGACATCGCCAATAGAAGCTCTTATGCTATCATATGCGGCTTTAAAGTAGATGAAAAGATGGTGGGTCTCGACTTGGAATTTTTTATTCTTTTCCAGGGTTTGCCTCAATGTGAAGATTTGGTCTATCGTTTATCTGGCTGGCCTAAAACCACACTGGTACGTGCCGATTATAGTGTTGCAGAAAAGTTTTAGACGCTCATATAGTACGGTGGATAGGATCATGTAGGCAACATTAAGCAGGGATATGCCCGCTAGTTTTTGCAGGACATAGGATCGCCTTTTTTGTAGATTGGGCATATGGAGCTATTTGACCAGTCTTCGGTCATACATTTCTCCTCCCACACTTGGTTGATGAGCTGATGCATTCACCCTGTCAGGACATCTATCCCATACTTAAATAAATCCACAGGTAGGCCATCCGAGCCTGCGGATTTGTTTTTCTTAAGCTTGCGAATTGCTTTCTTAACCTCTTCAGTTCTGAGTAGTGGGACTGAATCTTCATTGACTGGTCTTATGCTTCTTTACTCCCCTGTCGTTTCCTCTAAATAATGCTCATTGAGCAGCTGCTGGAAATGCTGCTCAAAACACGTCTACAATTCCCTGTGTTTCGGTGACAAGGTTCCCTTCGCTGTTACGAGTACGAATAGCTTGCGTACTGGTCTTATAACCTGATGCCAGTTGCTTGGCTGTTTTATAGAACTGGCGGGTGTTTGTGGCGGTGCCAGACTCCTCAAGATACCGGAGCTGAGAAGCTGCGGCTGCTCTTTTCTTTCTGCGCAAGGTTTTGTTCTCTTCCCTTCTCTCTACACGGTGCAGGAGACGTCCTGCTTCATTATAATACCACGGGTTCTTTTTCCTAGGTGGTTGATAGCCTATGGTGGTCTCGGCTACCTCCTTAATGATGTCGCGGTACTGGTTCCACTGGTTGTTGACGCTTGTGACTGGGAGTACGGCAGAGAGTTTCCCGGTCAATTGCTCACTGTAGTCTCTGGCTTTCTCAGGTGTGCTAAGGCATGCAGTATTGAATTTCTTCCTTTTGGGCGGTCCTCATTTTATTTTCGTTGGACAGTCGGGCTCTGAACTTTGTCACAACAAGAAATTGGTCAGAGTCCACGTTTGCACCTCGGCAAGTTCGCATGTCCAAGATGTTTGCACGTGGTCGATTTGGTTGGCGTTACGACCATCTGGAGATCGCCAGGTTGCTGTGTGTATCTTCGCCTGGGGAACTTAGTGCTACTTATCACAATATTTCGAGCTGCAGCAAAGTTGATTAGTCGGAAGCCATTATCTGTTGTCGTTTTGTGAAGGATGGGCTTTCCAACTAATCCGCCAAAGATATTTTCCTTCCCGACTTTAGCATTGAAATTTCCGAGCACGACTTTGACATCGTACTCCAGACAGGCTCCGTAGGCTCCGTCCAGAAGGTCGTAAAACTCCTCCTTGTTAGACTCCTCAGCTTCATCGGTAGGGGCGTGTGCACATATTAGGCTGATGTTTTGAAAAGTTGCTTCGATGCGGATCACAGCCAGGCGATCACTAATCGGCTTAAAATCGATGACTTTTGATCTGAGTCGATTTCCCACGACGAATCCGCATCTTAAAATGTGCATTCTTTGATGATAGTTGTAATAAATGTCGCAATCTTTTCTTTTCGCTATTCCTGATCCTATCCATCGTATCTCCTGGAACGCGGTAATGTCTGCCTTGTGCCCCAAGAGGACAGATTTAAGTTTTTGAGCAGAACCTGGTGTGTATAGTGTCCTTACATTCCAGGTGCATACTCGTAAATTGTAGTCCATTTTCTTTCCGGGTCTGGTTGCCATTTGAGGGGGGTCGTTATCCGAGGCTTCTCACGTCTTTCTCATAACAATTGGTATTTTTTACTGTAGCCGGGTCGTTAGCCCGACGCTCTAACCACCAATCTGTAGGGCCATGGGTTTAGTGTTGCAATTGTTTCCT
>CAJVQW010000040.1:0-56624 GCA_911387755.1 Chrysotoxum bicinctum
AAGACATTTGTAAACACGATACAAATTTTTGTATATTTGTATATAATTTATTTATTTAGTTTTAAAAAAGGCTTAGCACAACATTAATTTTAATTCAATACAAAGCGACGCGTTTCGGATATTATGTGTTGAGCCTGATTAAGTAAGAAGACGATCTTTACTGGACGATGGTTTGTATAAAAAAGAAATGAGATTTTACTAACAAAAAGTTAAAGTCAATAGTTACTGTTGATGATAGTAATTGGCTTCATCGTCATTAAGGAATATCAGATTGTGCTGAAACCAATTTAAGATTTGCTAAAAAAATCACTGTAGATAAAACAACTTTAATTTTAGTTATTATTCTATTTTATTTTTCCTAGAAATTTGTTTGCTTAATTTTCAATTTATATAATTATATTTTTCATTCTCAATAAAGAAATCAAAAGTAAAATACGAATTTACTTAAAATTAAATTCTCAACAATCTAAAATTAAATTGGAAATAGTTCGTGTTTTTGTTCAAACCAAAATAAGAAATGAGTGTATCGGATCCCAATGATTGTGTTGGATGCTGCAGGCCCAATTCTTACCAAGATATGGTGGAGTGTGATAACTGCAAAAAATGGTATCACTACGACTGCGCTCATGTGGATGCAACTACGGTAGCAGACAGGAGTTTTGAGTGTTTCGACTGTGCTGAGCTCAATAAAACAATGCGTGATGGAATGCATGTTGCAGGATTAAAGGGCAACGATGTTAAAGCACAAAAGGTTTTACGAGACGTTAGCGAAGTGGCACTCCCAACAAATAGAAGTACCGCAGCCTCATCAGCAAGAAGCAGAAGAAGACTAGAATTGGAATTGAAGCGTCTTGAGGAACAAAAGGACCTAGAATTGCGGTTCCAAAAAGAAAGAGAAGAGAAAGAAAAGGAATTTCTTTCAAAGCGCTATCAATTGTTAACCCAAGAGGATGACGAACAATGTTCTGTGAATAGCTTTGGTAGAAGCAGAACGTCTGATTGGGTTAAAAAGGTAAATATTAATGTTAATGTTTCAAAAAATCCGAAGACAGATGCAATCACGCAATTCAGTCAACATCCTGAAGATCTGGTGACTGGGGTTGGGGTAACAGATATTTGCTTATCGGATAGGAACATTGCAGCACGACAAGTTATGACTAAAGAACTGCCAGTTTTCTCAGGACGACCTGAAGATTGGCCCATGTTTATCAGCACGTTTGAGAGTTCTTCGAAGCTTTGCGGTTTCACAAATAGCGAAAATATGTGGCGTCTGCAGAGAGCTTTAAAAGGGCAGGCGCTGGAGAGCGTTCGGTCAATTTTGGTAATACCATCTATGGTCCCAAAAATAATAACCATTCTTCGATCACAATTTGGACGACCGGGACCTCTCATTAAGATGCTCATAGAGAAAATAAGATCTGAGCCACCGCTCAAGGCAGATCGCTTAGAAACGTTGGTTGCATTTGCAAATTCCGTGCGCAACTTGTGTGGTACAATGGAGGCATGTAGTTTGCAGAATCATCTCAATAATCCAGTTCTTCTAGACGACTTAATAGAAAAGCTCCCAGCTTCTTACAAAATGGATTGGGCAAAGCATCGTGACTCTTCGGATCTGAACTTGCAAGACTTTAGCGAATGGCTTGACAGTATTTCAAATGCTGCATCTTCTGTAACAAACTACTCTGAATCCAAGATTGATAAACGTCATTCGAGCATAAACGCGCATACAGAATCTCATGCATTAAGTAAAGGCTCCAATAAGTTAAATGGGTGTTTCATATGTAATGGTGCTCATCGTTTGCTTGAATGCAGTAGATTTAAGGATCTTTCCATTGAAAAACGAAGGGAACTAGTTAACAAAAAGGAAGTCTGCGAAGTTTGCTTATCTCACCAAAAACGTTTTAGATGTCGAAGCCGAAGTCAAGAAAAATGTCATTTTATGCTACAGTCCAAGAAAGAGGATAGTCGTCATGTCAATGTGAGACCATGTAACGCTCATCAGAGAAATGAAGAAAGAAATGCTATATTCAGGATAGTACCAGTAGTCTTGTATGGAAACGGAAAGTCTTTAAACACATTTGCTTTCTTAGACAGCGGGTCTTCGTTAACTTTGGTCGAACAGAATATTTCAGATTCTTTGGGACTCAATGGCATGGCTAAGCCTTTATGTCTCAAGTGGACAGCAGAGACAGTGAGGTATGAAAAAGATTCCAAAATCGTACCATTAGAGATATCTGGCACAGGAAAGTTTTCTAAAAAGTTTCGACTGCAGGATGTTCGTACCGTTGAGTCTTTGGCGTTACCTAAGCAGACTGTTTTGGCCGAAGTGATTCAACAACGATATCCGTATCTACGTGGAATCCCATTACCATCTTTCAAAAACTCTTCTTGTGGAATTTTAATAGGACTAAATAACCAAAAGCTAACACTCTCACTGAGAACGAAAGAGGGAGGATGGAATGATCCAGTTGCAATTGAAACACGACTTGGCTGGTGCTTAAGCGGAGGAGAGTCGAATGGTATGCGGAAGAATGGACTTTATCATATCTACAAAGCTTGCGAATGCGATGCCGAGCTTGACAAAATGGTGCGAATGCAATATTCTCTTGAGATCGAAAGCAACGAAAAGAATATCTGCGAAACCGCTGAAGAGGTTCGTGCAAAAAAGATACTGGAAGACACGGTGAAACGAAATGGAAGCAGATTTGTAAGTGGTCTTCTTTGGAAGCAAGATAATATCGTTCTACCAGATAGCTATGCAATGGCGTTGAAGAGGCTTCAGTGCTTGGAGAAAAAGGTTCTTTCTGATTCTTTGCTTTTGGAAGCAGTCAACAGTCAAATAAAGAATCTGTTGGAAAAAAACTACGCGAGGAAGCTTAGTAAGTCAGAACTAGCAGAGGAAAAGAAAAGAGTCTGGTATTTGCCCACTTTCTTGGTAAAGAACCAGAACAAGCCAGGAAAAGTACGTATGGTATGGGACGCAGCGGCTTCAATACAAGGAGTGTCACTCAACGATATGCTCTTAAAAGGACCAGACAAATTAAGAGCTCTGACAGATGTACTTTCTGGATTCCGGATGAATAGGATTGCTATAGCTGGGGACATACAGGAAATGTTTCATCAAGTAGAAGTTTGTGAAGCAGATCAACACTGCCAGAGATTTTTATGGCGCGATGGAATATCAACGTTGGACCCAGATGTTTACATAATGAAGGTATTGACCTTTGGTGCAACGTGTTCTCCATGTATTGCCCAATACGTCAAAAATCGAAATGCAATGGACTTCGCTGATGAGTTTCCTGATGCTGCAGAGGCTATTATTAACAGACATTATGTGGACGACTATCTCGATAGTGTCGATACAATCGAGGAAGCTATTCAATTGGTTAAAGAGGTAAAGTACATTCATTCCAGAGCAGGCTTTAATATTCGAAAATGGCTGTCGAATTCGGAAGATGTCTTGCGAGCTGTTGGTGAACCTGAAGAAAAAGACCCAAATCCTACAACAATCTTGGACAATTTTAGTACCAACATCTGCGCTATGAAAGTCTTAGGCCTTTGGTGGGACTTTCATAAAGACTGTTTTGGCTTCTCGCTGCAGTTTGGAAAGGTGGAAAAGGATATTATTCTGGGATTAAAGATGCCAACAAAGAGAGAGTTACTAAAAGTTCTCATGTCCATATTTGACCCGCTAGGATTTCTTGCCTTCTACCTTGTGAAGCTAAAAGTACTAATGCAGGAAGTTTGGAGAGCTGCAATAGGCTGGGATGATATAATCCCTGAAGAGCTACAAGCAAAATGGGAAAGCTGGCGTTGTCTGATGAAAGATGTTCAAGAGGTGCAGATTCCCAGGTGCTATTTTCCTAGGAATTTTAGCAAGATGGCCAAAGTTCAACTGCATGTCTTCGTGGACGCCAGTGAAGATGCTATAGCTTCTGTTGGATACCTTCGATTCCAAGAAGGGAATGCGATTGGTTGCTCTCTCATCTGTGCCAAGAACAAGGTTGCACCTCTGAAACCTTTGTCAATTCCAAGGTTGGAACTTCAGGCAGCGGTCATGGGTGCTAGATTGGTCAGCTCGATATCGAAAATGATAAATATGAACATCGAAAAGCGATTTCTGTGGACCGACTCGAGAAATGTTATTTATTGGCTAAAATCCGATGCAAAAAGGTATAAGCAGTTTGTAATGTTTCGTATTTCTGACATTTTACAAAGGACTCGAATCGAAGAATGGAGATGGACTCCAACGAAATATAATGTAGCTGATGAAGGTACCAAGTGGATGAGAGCTCCTTCTTTTGATAAAGAAGCTCGGTGGTTCCGAGGTCCGGATTTCTTGTACAAACCAGAAGAGACATGGCCAACAATTCCTGCATCAGTTATAAACCAGAAAGAAGAAATACGTCCAAGATATATTTTGGTGACAAGTTCCTTGGCTCAAAGTTTCTTAATCGATTTTGAGCGATTTTCTTCTTGGATCCGACTGAAACGAACAATGGCGTGGGTATTAAGATATGTCAAAAACTTAAGAAAAAAAGCCCGTCAAGAGTCAATATGTTGTCGATTGCTGTTATCAACCGAAGAACTTCAAAGCGCTGAACAACTACTTTTTCAAATGGCACAGAACCATAGCTACACTGATGAGATCGTGTTATTAACAGCTGGTAAAATGATGTTCAAGACAAGCCAGTTGTATAAGCTATCACCATACATTGATGAAGGTGGAGTTTTGCGATTAAGAGGAAGAATCGACAATGCATGGTATGTTGAAGAAGATACAAAGCGACCAATAATACTTCCAAGAGAACATTATTTGACATTTTTGATTGTAAAGCACTATCACGAAGTATTCAAACATCAATGTCAGGAAACTATCGTTAACGAAGTTAAACAAAGATTTTGGATACCTAAGCTCCGTCCTTTGGTAAGGTCCGTTATAAAAAAGTGTACTGAGTGTCATCAGAGGCAAACTAAACCAATTGTTCCGGAAATGGCCCCACTACCAGATGCAAGGATGGCAGCATACACACGTCCGTTTTCGTATGTTGGTGTTGACTATTTTGGGCCAATCATCATAAAAGTCGGAAGGCGAACAGAAAAAAGATGGGGAGTGCTTTTTACATGCCTTACAGTGAGAGCTGTTCACTTGGAAGTGGCTCATAGTTTGTCAGCAGATTCATGCATCATGTGCATCAGGAATTTTATGTCTAGACGAGGATTTCCGAAGGAAATTTATTCAGACAACGGGACGAATCTCAGGGGCGCTCAAAAAGAGCTGCGGAAAGCGTTTTCTGATCAAGAATTTCTCAAAATACAAGAAAAGTTTACGACTTCAGAAACGAAATGGTTCTTCAACCCCCCAGCTGCTCCACATATGGGTGGTGCATGGGAGCGACTTGTTGGATCGGTAAAGCATGTACTGCAGCAAGTAATGAAAAATCAGCGACTGACCGATGAGTCATTGCTGTCAATGTTAATGGAGGTCGAAATGATAATTAATACCCGACCACTTACGTACGTGCCAGTTGAATCTCATGACGTGGAAGCCTTGACCCCGAACCACTTTCTACTTGGTTCATCGAGTGGATACAAACCTGCAGGAAGATTTTGCGATAGCGACCTTTTACTCCATAAACAGTGGCGACGATGTCAACGGGTAGCAGATTTGTTTTGGAAACGGTGGGTACGTGAGTATCTGCCAACGCTAACACGAAGGACTAAATGGTTTGAAAAGGCTAAAAATATTGAAGATGGAGACTTGGTCATTGTTGTTGATGAAAATCTACCACGGGGATCTTGGCCAAAAGGAATCGTTACAAGAACAATCAAAGCAGCGGATGGTGTTGTTCGAAAAGCAACTGTGAAAACAACTTCAGGGTTGTATGATAGACCTGTTGCAAAGTTGGCGGTTTTAGATGTCAGACAAATTAAAAATGATGGTGACTCAACAGCAGGAAGCAGTAGAATCACCGGAGGAGAGAAATGTTGATGATAGTAATTGGCTTCATCGTCATTAAGGAATATCAGATTGTGCTGAAACCAATTTAAGATTTGCTAAAAAAATCACTGTAGATAAAACAACTTTAATTTTAGTTATTATTCTATTTTATTTTTCCTAGAAATTTGTTTGCTTAATTTTCAATTTATATAATTATATTTTTCATTCTCAATAAAGAAATCAAAAGTAAAATACGAATTTACTTAAAATTAAATTCTCAACAGTTACAAATAAATTATCTGCATTATGCAGTTGGTACAATTGAGGTATTGTACAGTGATTCTCAAGAATAATATTACAATTTTCACACTCCCTCTTAATATTTATCCATTAAACAAAATTACAAGAAAAACATTTCAATTCATTACTAAATCAATTATTCAATATTACAGAAAATTAATTTCAAATTCATTTAGGCACAATATTTAATTTTTGGCAAAAGTATTCAAATTTCACTTTACTCAATGGTTTCGTAAGAACATCTGCAATCTGGTCTTGCATTGGCACATAAACCAAGTCAAAAAGCCTTCTTTAAACTTCTCTCTGATGAAGTGGAACCGAATGTCCACATGCTTGGTCCTTTTGTGAAATTGAAGTATTTTCGCCAACTTAAGGGCACTCTGGTTGTCCATGAAAAGAACCGCTTTAAGTTCCTTTCGAGGAAGGAGATCCTGGAATAGCGACTTGACCCAAACTAGTTCCTTTACGGCCTCAGATGCAGCGACATATTCGACGGTTTGTCTAAATGCCTTGACATAACTCCTAGAGCATAGGAGATGTCTGGCCTTGTTGCTACTGCTAAGTACATTAAGCTCCCTACAGCCTCTCGAAAAGGAAACTTGCCGAGAGGTATGTCTGAAGATGTTTTGATGTTTCTGCAGGTTAGCACATAGGATGACATTCTGACATATTAAAATTCTGCAGCAATCTTTCAGAATAACTGGATTGGTTAAGATGAATAGACCCATCCCTCTTACGCTCGATTTGAAGTCCCAGATAAAATTCCGCATCAGGCACTTTTATCTCAAAAAATGTTTTTAAATACTCGAAGAGCTGGACTACAAGTTTTCCATCACTTGCAACAATGAGTCCATCGTCGATATATAACGCCATTAAGACCTTCTCTTTCCCTGACTGATGGACAAAAACACTGGAATCCGCTGAACATGGGCGAAAATTGAACTGTTGCAACATTGTAGGTTCCAACATCTGGAAGCCTGTTTCAACACATAAAGGCTTTTATTCAATTTACACACACGTCCGCTGTAGTCATCATAGCCTTCAGGCTGCAACATATATATATCTTCATCGAGTTTACCATAAAGAAACGCCGTCTTGATGTCAAACTGCTTCAAAATGAGGTTCTCAGCAACAGAAATAGCAAGGATGGCTCTGATTGATGCGAATCGGGCAACTGGGCTGAATGTCTCCATGTAATCTGTGCCTTCCTTTTGAGTAAATCCTCGTACGACGAGGCGGGCCTTATATCGGTCAATGTTGGCATCCTTTGACAGCTTTACCTTAAACACCCAATTGTTGTCAATCACTTTTCTGTTATCTGGAAGAAAAACAAGATCCCACGTTTTATTAAACAGAAGTGTACCAATTTCTTCGTCCATCGCAGCTCTCCACTTTTTGGCATCAACTGATCTTATCACTTCATCATAACCTTTGGGCTCCAAACATTCATTTAATAACGCGTAACCTTTTAACATATTTGTTAAAACGCTAGTCGTTGCACAAGCTAGATTTTCTTTGTGGCTGCGAAGCCGCTCTCGATAATGCACTGTTCTACCCAAATCTGTGACATCTGATTTGCCTTCTGCTTTGTTTGGGGGCGATTCGATTCAGAGTTTTCTGAATTGAAGCTTCGAAGCTTCTCGATAAATAAATTGATTTTTAGTTTTGGAACAAAATAAACATTATCTAGACGTTTTCGCAACCAATTCTTTTGATCGAATACTAAAACGTGAACAGCACCGACCCCAAGAGCAAATATTTTGTTCCCGTTGCCTATAACCACAGGCATTGGTTCGTCAAGCAATTTGTAGTTGTAAAACCACTCGCGACGAAAACTCATATGATGACTGGCACCTGAGTCAAGTATCCAATCGTCGATTGTTACTGTTTTGTTGTTGGGTGCTAAAGTGTTTACAACAAAGGCGAAATTAGCTGTAGATTTTTTTCTCATCGGACAATCCCGTTTCCAATGCCCATTTTCTTTACACACAAAGCACTTGCCCTTTTTGTTGTAATTGTTAGGCTTATTTCTATCTCCGCCCCTTCTTACTCGATGGGCTGCTAAGGCACTCTCCTCTTGTGTATGAGTCACGCTCGAAGATGATGTAAATTAAACTTTATTAAGTTTTTTTTTACTTTTTAAAAAAGATTTATTTTCAAACGGGCAGCGTTTCTGCCTATAAACACAAGAATGACAAAATGACTTAAAATACTCAAGCTTAAATACTAATTTTTGCACATCACCAAGCCAACTCATTCCCACAGATATCCAGGTATTCAGGTTTCATAGTTTTTCTCATCGAAGCGCTAGACGCTGACACCTGCATTCCTCTTTCACGTATTCGGCTCGTGCAATATGTTTCGCCTGCAGTTTCGGCGTCGTCATCGTTAACTCCTCCCGCCTTAAGATCGAACGTCCGCGTTCGACGTAGCTGGTCTCAAAAGATGAGAAATATCTTCCAGGCCCAAGGTGACAGTGGATGCTACGTTTTTAGGAACTTGATGCGGTTCACTATTTCTTAGCTCTTTCCTTTGTATGAATCTGGATATGAGGTAAGCACCGAACAAGATGAATATTATTATGGTAAGTCCGATGCTGGTAGCGAAATTGATGTTTTTTTTTGTGGTTAATAAGCTTATCTGCGAAGTACCGTTTATGCTCAGTTCTTTCATCATCTCGAGAGATAATTTCTCTTCCAGGGTTGCGTTTTCTGATTTAGGTTGTAAAATAGCAGGCAACGGTTGATGCTTCGTGATCTCCATGGTTTCATACACCTTATTATTTACTTCGATTGGGGAGTTGACATGCTTTATCAGGTAGGTACCATTTAACGTGATTAATTCATTGTTGACTTTGAGAGGACCATTAAACTGGTTCAGGAACAGGACATCTGGTGATATTTCCTCGACTGATGGGATGTGTTGGTTACTAATTAATGGACATGATGACATTTGACTCTTGAGTAGCTTGGGGGTGCATGTTGTGTTACTTATATCTATTATATTGTTAGAACTACAAATAGTATGTTTATTGAAAGATTTACATTCGTTTATAATTCCATACAGTTTATCATTACATTCTAATACATTGATATACGGAATTTTATTGATTTTATTTCCAATTTTCACTGGCTTAAGTAAAAAAGAGTTACATATGGTTGGGCTTGTGGTCGGTAAACTAATTATGTAAATAATATTTTTTCTATCAGACGCAATTCTTACGTTAGCAAATTCAAATGCCTCATCTATGTTCAAAAAAGAAATGTTTCTAAGAACTTGTTCAGCTAGTTTAATTTCAGAACTGGTTAAAATGTAAGAATTAATAATATTTGCTTTAGCCCAATGAATAGCATAAGCGACATTCACAATTTCCTCTTTAATAATTTCGAGTTTATACTTTATTTCCCAAATTTCTTTGTCTTGATTTTTTTTCATTTACAATTTTAAAAATTCTAACATATTTGTCATATTAGTTATTTCATTAATTTTACTTATTGTGATTCTATTGATGACAGCTTGTTTGTTATTGTTCTTTAGTACATTATTAATTTTATTCTTAATAATTTCATGGTCATGGTGATCGGGATTTCCCGCTATCCATTTCCAAGCACTGCCAATGAAATTCAAGGACCGTTTGTCTTTTGTTTTTAATTGGAGTCTTTGTAAATGACTCTTTATTCTTTGAATTTCGAATTGTAAAATTGGATAAAAGGAGTGATTCGGATTTGTTTTTAGCATTTCTTCCAATCTTATAATTAAGTCGCCATATTCTTCCAATTCTATTATATGAACAATTTTGAAAGTACCATTCTGTACCTTTGCAGTTCCCGTGTTTATTTTTATGAGCTGAGAGCTGGAGTAATCTAGTATTTGAACCTCCGCACCGCATAGGGTGATTAGTGCCCTGTTGGAATAAAAGTTAATTTTTGATCAGACTCTTGTGAACAACTTTGCCTGATTTCGTTCTTACTGTGGAATTATGGTTTTCGGTTACTATTTCTTTTTTATACCTAGGATCTAACTTATTTCCTACTCTTTTATTAGTTTTGACGCTCTTTGTTTCTTTTGAATTGCTTCAACAGTTTCCCGTCTCGCCTTCTCAAGGTCTTCAGTATTATTAAGCAATCGCCTACCAAAGAATATATCAACGGGTTTTTTATTGACTGTAGAGTGAAGAGATCTATTATATTCATAAATGCTTCTATCTAATAATTCAGAAAAGGTAGAGTGAATGTTGTCTGTTTTGAGACATCGGATCAATTCAGAAAGGGTTGATTGGAACCTTTCAATCTGTCCATTCACACGGCTGGTATAGGGAGGTGCTTTAAACACTTTTATACCAAACATATTTTCTAGCATAAAGGTTATAGAACTCGACCCCAAAGCTTTTTCATTATCCATGACTACTGTCTGTGGGACCCCGAATGCGAGTATTAATCCTCTGAGAGGCTCTTTAATGTCCTCTGCGGATCTTGATTTAATTATTCTTGCGAGGGCATACTTTGAAAATTTATCGATGGCTGTTAGAATTACCTTTTTGTCTGTGAAATATATGTCTATGTGAATTATTTGCCCAGGGAATTCTGAAATGGGAGTCGGTTGTAACTCAGGGTTACCAGGGTGTCTTTCGTACTTATTTTCCTTGCAAATCTTGCAAGATTTAGCAATTCTATCTGTTTTGTTTTTCATATAAAGGAAAAAGAAGTTCTTTAAAATTTGCATTCTATTCTCGCGTGCATTCCTATGAGCACGGTTATGTTCTTTTATTATCTCTTCCTCCTGTTTATTCTCATCTATGAGGTCTGTAACCATATTCCTGGAGAAACGCGTTCTGTATTGCCTAAAGTGTTTTGGGTATATTTCTTGTATTAATCCTAATATGTTTTCTTCTGTTTTAATTACATTTGTGACACTTGGATTGAGATATTTCTTTAGAGTTTGGACTATTCTTTCTTGATCGTAATTTACTTCTACTATTATATGCCGATGATAGGTAGGAAAAATAATTTTGAATTCATATGAAGGAGTGTTGCCTACCGATAGTAAGATTTGTTTTTTAAATCCGTTTATAGGTGCATCCACAATTTAAATAAGATCTTGGCCAGAACTCTCGTCGCTATGTTGAGATACGGTCAAGGAATTAACATCATGGTGAGCAGGTGCTCTAGACAAAGCATCCGCTACCACATTTGTTTTCCCAGGTTTGTACTTAAGTTCATAATTGTACTCTTCTAGCCTAGCCTTCCACCTTTTCATTTTGGTGTTACTATTCTTATTGCTAAGAGCAAAAGTGAGAGGCTCATGATCTGTGAAAATGCGTACCTTTGCTGTGCCATATAAGTATGCTCTAAGGGAGCTTAGAGCCCATATAATGGCTAATAATTCTTTCTCGCTGGTAGCAAAATGTTCTTCTGTTTTGGATAGTGTTCCTGATATAAAAGTAATAGGTTTGCCTTTTTGTTCAAGTACGGCTCCGAGTGCAAAGTTCGAAGCATCCGTAGTTAGATCAAAGGGCTCTGAAAAATCTGGATATGCCAAGATTATGTCTTGGGAAACAAGAGAACTTTTTAATTTATAGAAAGCATCGATAGCCTCTTCGTTAAGTTGAATGGGTAGTTTGGACGATTTGGTTTTTGAAACTCGTCCTTCCTCCCCCCTTAAGAGGGCTGTCAGGGGTTTAGCAAGCTTTGCATAGTCATTAACAAAGCGTCTATAATACCCTGAAAGACCAAGAAAAGACCGTAGTTGTTTAAGAGTTTCCGGCATAGGGAAATCCAAGATCGCTTTTATTTTATCTGGATTTGTTTTAATACCTCCTGCTGAGATAACAAATCCTAAAAATTCAACTTCGCGTTGAAAGAACTTACATTTATCCAAATGTACTTTCATATGCGCTCTATTTAAGGTGTTAAAAATTGTTGCTTTATGCTCTGCATGCTCATTTTCATTTTTACTATTGATAATTATATCATCTATATATACCTGACAAAACTTCCCAATATGTTCGTAAAGTATATCATCAAGAGTTCTCTGGAATATTGCCGGGGCGTTCTTAAGGCCGAACGGTAACCGTACGAACACGTATTTTCCATTATTAATCGAGAATGATGTTTTCTCGATATCTGCCTCCTTTAAGGGGATTTGGTGAAATCCACTCTTTAAATCGAGGACAGAAAAAAAGGTGTTTTGCCCTAATTGTGAAATGACCATATTAATATCCGGTATAGGATATCTATCTGCGATAGTAACTGTATTTAGTTTCGTGTAGTCTATTACCATTCGGTGTTGTTTGGCCCCAGTGGAATCAGGTTTCTTTGGCACGATCCATACTGGTGAATTGTATGGAGACCGTGAAGGTCTAATGATGCCATCGTCAAGCAATTTTTGTACTTGCTTTTCTACTTCCCCTTTTAGGGACATAGGGAATGGATAATGTCCACTATAAACGGGCTCTTCGGTAGACGTTCGAATTTCTGCTACTATTTTAGTGGTATAAGTCAATTTTTCATCAGGATCCGCAAATAGACTCAAATTATTTTGAAGAATAGGGCATAGTAAATTTTTCTGTGAAGGTGTTACGTTTAAAAATTTCTCTGAAAGAGAAGTTATATCAAGCGAATTTACAGATTGCGCCTTAAGCTGTTTGATTTTGATTTTGAAGTTATTACAGATTGACATGAAGCTCTCCTTGGTATAGATCACTGCAGAGAGTTGTTTTAAGCTGTCATTTCCTAATATTCCATGAAACGTTTTAAGAGATGGTAAAAGGAAAAATTTAAGTGGTATGTTCTTTAAGTCAAATAAATTTATAAGAGTATGCTGGCTGACTTTTACGTCATCGGCTATTGATTTTGCATAGAAAACTTGTTCGTTATCAATAGGTTTTATAACAAGTTCAGGTCTAATGTAATTTTTACTAGATTCTGTGTCAATGAGGAATTTTAGTATATCCCCGCTCTCCGTCCGACATTCGAAATAGGGAAGCGAGGAATCGCTTAGCCTAAAAAATGAATGTCAGTGTAATCTTGACATTCTGATTCACCAGGTGAATCGGGTAAATTTTGAGCATATTCCTCTAAGGATTGCTCATAAAGATTATCAGAATCTGCCACGTATTGTTCATACTGGGTGTACGACACATCAGGATTTTTTAAAGAGTCTGATATGTGGAAATTTTGTTGTGGGCCGTTATAATTATCGTTCGGGTGGTGCTGGAAATTATTAGATGGACGATTCTGGAAGTTATTAGATGGGCGAGCAATATTTGTACCATATTGCTGCTGGTTTCTCAAGTGAGTATTTCTTATTTGTGCGGACGGGCCTTGAGTGACAGGCTCTTTTTTTGTTGGATTTTTACTAAAATTGGGATTATTATTATTATTGTTAAAAGGTCTAACAAAGTTCTGAGAAGGGTTTCCACTAAAGCGATTGCCTGAATTTTGCTTTGGAAAGCTACGAAATTGATTAAAAGAATTTGGATTTGGTTTCCTTGGGGGTTCATAGCTGGGTTTTCTTGCGGAACTATTAGACTTATATGCCTGGCTTGTTCTATAGGTTTGATTTTCTAATTTCATGCACAAGCTAAGTGCATGAGGGAGATCAGTTGGTTCCCGAATACCAAGTAGTCTTGGTAGATCTCCTCTTAAGCCCCTAATGAACGTGTCTAGGGCTTTATTCCGATAAGTTTCTGTAAGCACTTTCATAGGCTCTGGGCCTATGTTCATGCAGGAAATGTTATTAAGAATTAAGGAAAGATGGGAATATATGGTGTTATAATATTCCTGGACTGTTTTTCCCCCCTGTACTAATTTCATCATCTGGTACTCCAAGGTTCCCAGATCGCGTTTATCCGCGTAATGAAGTGTGAGACATTGGGAAATGCTATCTCAATCTAAAGGGGTATTGAATGACTCTAAAGCAATGTCCGCGTTGCCAGTAATTTTGTTTCTAATTACGTTCAGTATTGCAAAATATTTAGGGGTTCCCTTTAATTGCTCATAAATTTCAAGTATCCTCTCAACACTTTTCCTCCAGGAGCTGAACTCCCCTGGATCGCCAGAGAAATCTCTAATACTTCTTACTATTCCTGGAATAGTATCTGAATCTGAGAGAGTGAGCCTATCCCGCACTTGGGTAGTAATTGCTTCCACGTTCTGGGAAACAGGGTTTGGTGGAGAATTAGACATAATCCTACATGTTTGCCCTTCAACAACCCGCGAGACTATACTTGTTATAAGTAATTCTAATTCAGGGGTGGCCTGGGGTATCCCAGTACCAATCTGAAAGCCACTAGTCGACTGGAACGACGCGTTTAAATCCCCAGTTGGACATGGAAGTGGTCCATGATTTTATTCATAATTATGAGACGGCTCAATATTAACAGTATTGATTGGTTGATTATCCAAATCACCACTTGCACCAGGTTTACTACCGACGGCTTTTTGATTCCTGGTACGCATTTTTTAAAAAAAAAACTATATAAGAAAGCTTTTAAAAATGTAAATCACTGATCCTTAACTTTTACGGGCAGTTGCTTGGTTCTTTTTTATCACTTCTATTACGAATTAATTTGTTTACGTAGTTATATGAGCGAAATTTTTAATTCTAATAATATAATATTGTTTTTTGCAAATCAATTAATAAATTAATATATTCTTTATAATGTGTACTTTATGCACATGTAAGTTTTAATTCAAATAAAGTTTTTTATATTTTTATAATTCTTATTCTAGCTTACGTTAGGGTGGTAAATAGATAACCACATAACAACGCTGGTAAAGGGGCTGGTTTCCTTTTCGTCTTTCTTAGTTGAAGTTACTCAGGTGCCTTTCTTTACTCTCCCTCGTTGTCGGCTGTCGATCTATAGATTTTAGCCAAAAGGTTCTGGTCCCAGGATTATTTTGTGCACACGTTATTTTCACATATTTTCACTGTGGCGAGCTATTTAGGTCGACTTACACGAGATAAAATACGCGAACTGTTTGCTTTTATTTTTACCGCGGCGAGCTGCTTTAGGCCGACTTAAGCGGGTTAAAATACGCGAACTTATTTGCACTTATTTACCTGGTCACCACAAGTTGGGCGCCAATTAAACTTTATTAAGTTTTTTTTACTTTTTAAAAAAGATTTATTTTCAAACGGGCAGCGTTTCTGCCTATAAACACAAGAATGACAAAATGACTTAAAATACTCAAGCTTAAATACTAATTTTTGCACATCACCAAGCCAACTCATTCCCACAGATATCCAGGTATTCAGGTTTCATAGTTTTTTTCATCGAAGCGCTAGACGCTGACACCTGCATTCCTCTTTCACGTATTCGGCTCGTGCAATATGTTTCGCCTGCAGTTTCGGCGTCGTCATCGTTAACTTGTACAAGTCTTGTTGAATGATGCCAAACGTGTTTCTTCCATTATCAGCCTCGATGTTAGATTCTCCAATGTTTTCTCCTGAGAAGCTGTCGATTCCCAAGCACTGAAAAAATTATTCAAACGTGTTGGTAGAGTCATCAGTATTTTTGTGATGACCATGTTTGGGGATATAACTTCCCCTGCTTCTTTCAGTTGTTGCACAATTGATTCCAACCTTGAAATGTGCGTTGCTATGTCATCGTCCGAACTTCTTCCGAGTGAATAAAATTTCTGGTGTAGCATATATGAATACTTGCTTCCGATTTTTGTTCATAAACAGCAGTTAATTTAGCCCACATATCTTTTGAAATCGTGCAGCGTAGAATATGGACAAGTGGTTGCCGTCCTGCAGTTGTAGCTATGATCTTTTGCGCTTTTCTGTCCTTAAAACCCAAGACTGGTATTCTTTGTGAAATTCCTCCGATTTTACCTTGGCTGTTGGAACGGGTACATCTTCTTCGCCAGTTACAACCTCCAGAAGATTACTAGCGTTTAGCAAAATTTTAACCTGAAATTTCCAGGTGCTCCATTGCTCACTTGAGACAGATTTATCGATCTTCAATAAATCACCATCCATTTCGAATTAAAGGTTAAATATTTTGCAGCTATATCTTACCAAAGAACCAAATCTCATTCTAAAATTTATTATTTAATGTAAAACAGAAAAATACTTTTCTTTACAAAATCAAATTTAAGATTACCGAGATTAAAACGGATTTGAACTTTTATTTTTTACTATAGTAGATATATTGAGAACTTTGCCGAGCTCATTTAGCTATATTGGCGATTTAGTTGATGTGTTAAAAGAGGATGAACAAACTGTGGAATATGTCAAAAGTAAAATAAAGCTTAATGAAGAAAAAGAAAAGGAGATGAATACGAAGAACAATACAGGTCACACAAATGTATTTTATGGAACAACGTGGAGCCGAAACAACAGCAGCTATAGAAGTACTCAGCAAGTGCGAGGAGGTGTGCGGGGGAGAGCAAATACACATCAGTCAACATATCGAAACAATGGACATTGGAATTTGAGAGGAAACTTACATGGAACCTCGAATAGTGGAAGATGGAGAGGTAATCCACACCAAAATTACCATAGAGGACGAGGACGAGGTGACTGGCCACAACAACAGCAACAGCAGCATCGACAGCAACAGCGTGAAGAGAATGGTAACAGCAGCGCCTACAACACAAAGGTTTTGTATGACTCATATGAAAATGAAAATGAGGTAAACATTAGTTATTTTGATATTGAATGGGTGTTAGATAGTGGTTGCTCAGACCATATAATAAATAATGAAAATTATTATAATGACTGTTTAGAATTGAAAGAACCTGTTAATGTTAAAGTTGGCGATGGTAGATTCTTAAAAGCCACAAAAGTTGGTAATGTTTTGCATTATTTTAATGTAAATAATAATTTTAAATTAAATATTATGAAAAACGTTTTTTATGTCCATGAAATGGACAAAAATCTTATAAGTTATGGGAAAGTAACAAAAGAAAATAAAATAGTATCAGAGGGAAATATTTCTAAAATTTATACAAAAGTAACGAAAGAATTAAACGGCATAGCATATAAAGTAAATGATATTTATAAAATGTATAGTATACTTAAGCCTAAGGAGGCGTACGCAATGAACAAAATATCTTGTAATTTAACTGAAAAGGAAAGGTACCACCGATTGTTAGGACATGTAAATTTTGAATATTTAAATATTTTATGTAAAAACAAATTAGTAAATGGCATGCCAAAGGAACTTGAAACTGAATATTTGAAATGTGGTACCTGTGCACAGAACAAAATGCATAACATAAGTTTTCAAAATAATAGACATAGGTCTAAAGATTTGCTTGAAATCGTACATACAGATATAAATGGGCCTCACCCAGATGGATTTAATGGTGAAAAATATTTTTTAAGTTTTATTGAAGATTTTAGTAAAGTAATTAAAATATATACAATGAAAGCAAAAAGTGAATTTTATGAGCACTTAATCGAGTATGTAAATGAAATAGAAAATATAACTGGAAAAAAAATAAAGAAATTAAGGTGTGATAATGCCAAAGAGATGATGTGTGGAAATGTACTTAGGTTTGCTAAAGAAAAGGGTATCATAATTGATCCTTGCCCGCCATATGTGCATGAGTTAAATGGAACTGCAGAGAGATTTAATAGATCCATTATGGATACTGCTAGGTGCTTGTTAGCTGACGCGAAATTAAATTTGAAATATTGGCCTGAAGTAGTCAAAACAGCGGCATATTTAAAAAATAGAACCCTTGCTAACACACTAGAAAGAAAAACACCGTACGAGATAATGATAGGAGAAAAGCCAGATATAAGCAATTTGAAAATTTATGGTAGTAAAGTCTTCGTTAGAGTACCAGAAGCCAAGAGAGCTAGTAAGTGGGATAGGAAAGCAGATGTAGGTATATTGGTGGGATATGAAAGAGTAGGTTACAGAGTTTTGGTAGGTTACAGAATTATTGTTGCTAGGCATGTAGATATTGTAGAGGATGATGTGAAATTAATTGGTTTTTCTAGTAAAGAAAACTTTGAGAATACTAATAAAAATGAAATTAGAAAACCTGAAAATGAATCTCAAAATGAAAATGTTAGAGAAACTAACAATACGGCAAGTAACGAAAATGAAATATTAAGAAGATCAACTAGAGAAAAAAAAGCAGACAAAGTTTTTTAGGCCAGAAAATTGTGCTTATTGTATTTATGTAAATTTCGTGAGTGCAAATACACCAAAAACTTATGATGAAGCAATGAAAAGCAATGAAAGTAGGCAATGGCAAAATGCAATGGAAAAAGAGATAAATTGTTTGAATAAGAACAAAACTTACGAATTAGTGGAGCCACCAAAAGATAAAAGAGTTATAGATCTAAAATGGGTTTTTACTAAGAAAGCGAATAATGAATTTAAAGCTCGAATTGTAGCTCGCGGTTTTCA
This sequence comes from Chrysotoxum bicinctum, assembly GCA_911387755.1. Taxonomy (NCBI): domain Eukaryota; kingdom Metazoa; phylum Arthropoda; class Insecta; order Diptera; family Syrphidae; genus Chrysotoxum; species Chrysotoxum bicinctum. Next base: position 18,618 of record CAJVQW010000040.1, read on the forward strand.
ACAAAGTGATGTTATAGATGACTTGTATTCGCCAGTAGCTAAGACGCAAACTTTAAAAATATTACTATCGTACTGCGTACAGAATAGCTTAAAAATAAATCAAATGGATGTAGAAGCAGCCTTTTTAAATGGAGAAGTCTTATCAGAAGTGTATGTAGAACAGCCAGAAGGTTATGATGATAACTCTGGAAGAGTATGTAAGTTAAAAAAGGCATTGTATGGATTAAGCGAAAGTCCTAGAGCTTGGTATGAGTGCTTAAATGAATTTTTAACTCGTATAGGTTTTAAACGAAGTGAAAATGATTATTGCCTTTACTATATGGTAGATGATAATGTTCCGATATTTTTATTAACATTTGTAGATGATTTCTTGCTATGCGGTAAAGATCAAAATAAGCTAAATAAAATAAAGGGATTTTTGTTTGAAAAGTATAAAATGAAAGATTTAGGTAAAATAAAAACGTATTTGGGAATAAATGTTGAATATGAAGAAAATAAAAGTATTATGACTTTAGATCAACAAAAATACGTTGAATCTTTAGCAAATGAATATGGAATTGATAATAGTAAGCTGTATAGCACACCTTTAGAACAAAATTTAAAATGTGAACCAGCGCAGTTTGCATCTGAACATCTAAAATACAGAAACTTAATTGGAGCACTTTTATATGTTAGTTCTAGAACAAGGCCAGATATTAGTTTTGCTGTTAACTATTTAAGTAGGTTTCATAATTGTTATGATGAAACGCATTATAAATATGCCTTAAGAGTTTTGAAGTATTTCTATTTAACTAGAGAGAAGAAATTAACTTTAAAGAAAAATTCAAGTGCTGATGTAATAGATAGTTTTGTAGATGCAGACTGGGCCGGTGATATTGTTGATAGAAAGTCAACAACAGGTTATGTAATAAGAATGCTTGGTAATATTGTGTGTTGGAAATCAAAAAAACAAGGTACTGTTGCTAAGTCTTCGACAGAAGCCGAATATGTAGCCTTATCAGAAGTTGTAAGTGAATTAAAATGGATGAAAGATATTTTAAAAGATTTAAAAATTAAGATAGATAATCCGATAAAAATATATGAAGATAATTCCGGGGCAGTTAGTATAGCAAAATTTGGTAACTACACTAAGCACTCTAAGTATATTGAAACACATTATCACTTTGTCAATGAAAATTACTTAGATGGAATTATTGATATAGTAAATATTAATTCTGAAAATAATATTGCTGATATTCTAACTAAATCATTGGGCAAAACAAAATTTATTAAATTAAGAGATATGTTAAATTTAATATAAATTTGTTAAAAATGAATTATTGTAAAACAAAATGCTCAGACCTAAATTTAAGGAGGTGTGTAAAATTATATATGTATGCAAATGAACATATGTATAAGTATATGTATGCAAATGAATTATTATACATATATGTAAATTTAGTCAGTTGCATTTTTGAACTCAATGGAGAAACATCTAATTATAAAATAAAATAAAACATAATTATAAAATAAAAGGAAGTGTTTCACTTAAATAAAACGAAAGATAAATTATTTCAACAAAAATAATGAAAGATATTAAAAATTTTATTAGTTTCCTATTTAAAGAAATATTGTATGCAGCAATATTTGCAGCATAGCAACATTTCAAATAATAATGAACAAAAAATAAACAAATGTAAAGTAAAGTGCAACGGCGACGATTTCAAAAGATATCGCTGTTTAAGTAAGAAACAAGACCTAAACTTCATTTTTAATAACAATAAAAAGAAGTTGAAACCATTTAAACTCATTCCGTTTGCAACTTTTTAAACTTAAAAATGAAAAGTGACATTTTTAGTTGGTGAAACGCCCACACTTTTCATGTTGCAAAAAATATCAAAAATTGCAAAGTACAAAGTCGGGGACTTTTCAGTTTTGTTGGAGAACTTTGCACTTTTACTTTGCAGGAAATTATTGTTTTGAAAATTTGCAAAGTGCAAAGTGCGAAGTGTAAAGTGGTTGGTGCAATAGGGCCCAGGTTTCAGTTCAACTCATCCTCCATGTCAGTAAGCGTATTAAATAAAATGCCATTCATAATTTTTGTTCTTGCATTAACTTATATTTTCTTGAGAAACCACATGACATTCTGTTTTTAGCTTCAACTACTAAAGAAGCTGTTTAAGTCATTTAAGAACAATTTTAATTTTATGAATATGAACATTTTCCTCTAAAAAAATTAATTTTTAAAATTTGCGATCATGTCAACCATTTTTTTTTTTTTGGACTTTCAAAAAATAAAATATAACTGGAAAATTAGCTTTCAAGAAGATAAAAAAATTAAAACTGTGTTTAGTTTTCTGGTAAAAGTAAATCCAAAATTGTATGAGTATTAACACATTAATTGATAGTACACCTAGGCACTTACCATGTGCATTGGACTGTCATGCAGATAGTTCATTAATTAAATTCTCAGTGAGAAAGTGACAAATCCTCGAAAATAATCTCTTTCAGTAAATAGTGCTGTCCATTAGCCGTTCGGATTCGGCAGAAAATTTTAGGTCCCTTCCACTCTTGTTAACATGCACACAGGAATGGTTAAGAGTTTCAAGTCCCTAGTTCTAGTTCCTTAATGGCTTCTATTTAATTTTATGTTTGTATATTCTATGCTCAGATCACATGCATTGTATTTTAAGTCGCATGTATCAATGCGATTTAAATCTTTATTTTATCAACAATTGAACTTGTTGAACTTCCTCGTGCTATGTTCTCTGAATTTCCTTAGCTCCTTGTTTGGTGCTTCCAGCGCTTTCTCTGACATCATCCTGATAGCCATGGAAAGTGACTCAATTAGCTCATGTCAATGAATAAGAAGATAAGAAGCTTATGTGCTCTTGCTGGCATCGAATTCCACGGATACAACTTCTCATATAATTCAACAGTCACCTTTGTTGTGTAAACCCAAAAACACGAACTTTATATAAAATTAAGAGGATGATATTAATAATCGAATTTAAGCACCTGTTTACATAAGAATATAAAATAATTTGGTATAAAGCGTGACTTTTAATATATTGTAATATTTTTGCTAGGTTCGTTAAATAAAACTTATTAATCTTTTTAGTATTTCTTTCCAAATCAAAACAATAAATCTCAGTTTATAATCAACTCTAAATACTTTTATTCACATTAAAATCACACTTGTTATACACTTTCCATAATCCAATAAGCAAACCTTTTGCACACTTTCAAAGTCAAAAATCAACTGTCCTGTGCTCACCGCGAACACTCCCTTATATACTCAAGTTAGTTGTTCTCGAAGGTTCTTGTCTTGGAATGTTCTAGGGGGAAATACTTTTGAAATTGGAAAGGAGCTTTTTGTTTCTTCCATAAAGTAGATATACAATTTTCCGACAGATAGCGCTGTAGGAGTATAAAGCTCTTTTCGCAACAATATTAACAATATTTTGATTGTGCGAAGCATTAGATGCACAGTTTTGTGTGTCCCCTAGCCCATGGATATTTTCTAAATACCTATCACTAAAGCTAATCTAATTTGGGACATTTACCTCTAAATACTCCGAGGTACATCTTGTATCTGGAAACGGGTCTTCAGCTTTTTTTTTGGATTCTATCCAAGAGACTCAAGTGAGTTATTGGAGCTCCTGCCCAAATATGGAAATTGTACTCGAGCTTTGGACGAATATAAGCCTTATAGATTACTGCTAGATCAGAAGGGGTACAAAATTTCTTGCAACGTCGAAGAAAACCTAAGAACTTGGCAGAGTTGTTGGTTACGTTAAATGCGCGGTCATTCCACACAAGGTGGTCTGAGTCCGATAGTCGGAGACAAAACGGAGCCCTGTGGAATACCCTGGACTACAGATTTAAAACCATTCAATACAACTTGTAATAAGCTGTTCGAAAGATATTTTCTAATCCATTTAAGAAGAGATTCATCAATACCAAAAGCTTTTAAAATATCAAGTGCAATAATCTTACTTTGTCCAAAATGATGTTAGGATTTGTGCCACTGTTCGGTGAGATATACCATCAGATCACCAGTGAACCTTTTGCTACGAAAGCCATACTGGCGGTCATTAAGAACCTTTTGTTCTTCAACAATTTTCTTATATCATCACGATGACCGACTGGCAAAACGCATGAAACTCTAAGGCTAGGACCGCACTTGCGATTTCAATCGCACGATTTTTTAGTCGCAAAAATAGAACACATGAATTTAAATGAGAATGAACGCACTTTCTACCAACAAATCATGACGATTTAAAAGTCGCAATTTGTTTAATTTTTCTTGCGATGCGATTGTCGTAAACTTGAATGAAACACATGTACTCAAATGAATATGCCCACACTTGCGATTTAAATTACTACGACTTAAAAATCGTAGTCGCAAAGAGAAATTGGCATGCACGCACTTGCGATTTTTAATCCACGATTTTTTAGTCGCAAAAAGTAGGACACATGGCCTTAAATGTGAATGCACGCACATGCGACTTAAAAATCGTAGCGATTATAAAAATGAAACAAGTTCTATTTTTTTCAAGCGATTTTTCTGTCGCTACTTATTTGTAGCAAATGCGTGCACTCACATAAAAAGTAGTGTGTTTTATTTTTCGCGATTAAATAATCGCGCGGCAAAAAAATCGCAATTGCGTGCATGACAATAATTTGTGGCGACTACGACTTTTTAATCGCTTCGACGAAAAATCGCAAGTGCGGTCCTAGCCTAAGAGCTTAGAAACGAGGACTGGTGGGTGCCGAAATGGAAAGCCCTGGGAAATGTGCGTTGTGAAATTGTATCGCTGAATCGATTTAATTTGAGCCATGTCAAAGAACTTAACAAAATAATACATTTTGAAGGCGATGCACTTATAGCAGAAGCTCGAAGATTACAAAGTGGACTATCATACAACTAAAACAGAATCTTATGGAAACAAACTACTTTTTATTCACTAAATTATAAAGGAATATCTTTAATATTCCTAAAGTCCTTGGCCTAAACGGATCACCATGCACTATGCAAATCGATAAACTTTTCTTTAATCATCTACTGCGTAATTTTTTTCCAAATTGCAACGCTGACGGCAAAATGCCAATGTACCAAAACTCCACTAGAAATTGAGAAATCCTTTTCGTAAAAAGATTTAGAAAATTCGAAAATATAGAATACATTTTGACTATAGGTACTTTGGGGCTTTAAAGAAGCCTCTGAATCATCTGAAAGCCTATTAAGGGGCAAAATACAGCCGTTCCATATAAGCATGTCTACTTTACATATAGACTTTTTATTCACTTTGAACGCATCATTATTATTTGGTTTTTGTAGTATAACAAAACAATTCAACAATAAATAATAAAATTAAATTCATAAATCAAATTTTCCTGTTCAGTCGTTCAAAAACATACCAATTGTCCATCGTTAGATGCGGTAATTAAAATTTAATCATGCGCTAAACAAAAAGTATTTGCTAATAAAACCACGAACATCCTTCTGCTGCCCCAACCGTTCGTTGGTGCGTATTTTTATTTTTTTTTGTTATGTTCTGTTGAAACCTTACAATGAAGCTTCTGCATACTTCCACAATTCAATTTTTTCCTCTTCTTCTCTCAATAAAATTCAACCAACCCTTCATATTATTCGAATATCTCGTTCGCAATAAAAAAAAAAACAACTTTGATTCTGGTATGCAATGGGTTTTCAATATGCACTAATGAACAATGAACCAACCGACGATGAACAAATGAAATCCCCATCATCGCTGCTGCTGAAATGGGACAGAGCAGAGAGTGAGAGAGTAAAAGATAGAGACTAAAAAAAAAAACAATTTACAATATTCAAGTTTTTAATCGACCATTAGCCATTTGCCATGAAAGTTTATTATCACAGGAGCGAATTTGGTGTTATAAAGATTTTAAGGTCCCTTCCGGGATAAAAGAACTAATTTTAAGTAGGTGAGAAGAATGGCGGCCATGAGCCTTTTCCTGATTGATTCCTTAACTCGTATTGTTCTACTGATTTTGAGGCGTATACGGTGTAATTTTTTAGGGAGATCGTCTATAGTAACATGGTTGAATGAGTCATTCTAGTGGACCTTCTTTTGAGTTCGCCGCATGACATGAGGTTTCCAATGTAGGTCAGCATCTTTGAATTAAGTTCAACGAATGAAGACTATGATTGCGGTATGATATACAAATGCTTGCAGAATAATTGGAAATTCGATTTTAAGACACTCACTATGTTAAAAATCAAATGTCACTTTACTTAAACTTTTGAAATTCAATATTGTTTGTCGTAGTCAACTCGTAAGCAAATTGACAAGTTATACAAAGTTTTCTAAATATGACATATGTCTTTTATATTGAATCGGTAGTTACGGTCGATACTGTATTGAGGCTGCGCCTCAAATGATCCATCCGCTTAGTCTAATTTTGACATACTCTTTCTAACATTTCGGTCGGTATCTCACGAATAAATGCTTCAATGCTTCACACAAAATATTCTAGAGGCGTTAAATCTTACGATCTAGGCGGCCAATTGACCGGCCTCAAACGTGAAATAAACTGTTCAGTGTTCACCGGCCTCTCAATTGGTCCATTGTTACGCGTGCTGTGTGGCATGTGGCACCGTGCTGTTGAAACCATGCAAGTTAAGCTCTTCCATTTTGCGCAAAAAAAAGTTTGTGATCATCGCGCGGTAGCGCTCACCATTTATAATAACGTTCATCTTTGAAAAAATACGGCCCAATGATTCCGCCAGCCCATAATCGGCACCAAACAGTGACTTTTCTGGATTTATTAATAGCTCTTACAATGTTTCTGGCTGCTCTTTACTCCAAATACTGCAGTTTTGCTTGCTCACGCATCCATTCAACCAGAAATGAGCTTCGTCGCTGAACACAATTTTTCGATAAAAAAGCGAATTTTCGGCCAACTTTTCTAGAGCCCATTCACCAAAAATTCGGGGTTGTGGTAGGTCGTTCGGCTTCAATTCTTGCACCAGCTGTATTTTGAAACACTTCACACCTAAATCCTTCCGCAAAATATTCCACGTAGTGGAACGGCGCGATCGGCGCCGAATCGATAATTCACGGTCATCACTAACACCGGTCGATACTTTCCTCAGTTCGATATTTTCGATATTTTCCTCAGTTCGCACTCTACGGAAGCGTGTTGGTGGTTTAATGTCCAACAATGTAAACTTGGTGCGAAATTTAGTCACAACAGCAAGAATAGTCGCCTTAGTAGGTCGATTAAACTGACCATAAAATCGAAGAAGCGCGCGATGAACTTTCTTAACAGTGCACGCATTTTGATAATAAAATTCATGGTTAAATTATACATAGTAGATCAAACTGAAGATGTTTGACAGTGACGCAAAACACGAAACGTGCGTGAGCTGTCAAAACCTGTGTTGCCAAAATACCAAAAAAATCACCAATTACAATTAATTAGCATGAATGAATAAGCATGAATTGAAAACATCCGACGTTCAGAAACAATCGTAAAATTCCACCGAATACCAAAGCGTAGTAGTGCCTTTGTATATAAAACTTATAGTACTATAAGGAAGACGAAAGATTGTGGCGACATCATAAGGCTAGGGACTGCAATTGCTAGATTTGTCTTTGCTAAATTTAATAATAAAATATTCTCTTTTTTACTACTTGTTTTGTATGTTATCCTACTCTCCACTGTAAAAGAGTGGGCTAATTTCTGCGCCACCACCAGGCTAGCGTTCGCAATACAAAATCACGCTCCATGATAATACCTTAGTATATGTATATAACCTATAGTATTATCAAGAGCGTGATTTTGTATTGCGAACGCTAGCCTGGTGGCGGCGCAGAAATCAGCGCACGCTTTTACAGTACAAAACAAGTCGTAAAAAAGAGAATATTTTATTATTAAATTTAGCAAAGACAAATCTAGCAAATGCAGTCCCTAGTCTTAAGATGTCGCCACAATCTTTCGTCTTCTTCATAGTACTTTAAGTTTTATATACAAAGATAATTCTACAGGTTATATATACAAAGGTAGTGCGATATATGATATAAACGTACTTTATTGTACATTAACCGCTGCAAGAAGTTTGTGTTGAGTGTGCGAGTCAGGTTTCGAGTACGCCGTAGTTGACATAAAGTTTTGATAAAGCTTTAGCTTGATGTTCACTGAACGTATCAGGTAGTTTGTGTGATCAACCACGAAAAGTAATCCATTTTCTTCACATAAGGATTTGTAACTTTTAACTTCCTATTATTATTAATACCGGCGCGCGGTCGTTTATTCGTATCATAGTGCCTACTATCCAGGAAGAATTGTTTAGAATTTTTCGGAACTAAGATTCAGCCCATTGAAAAGTGACCAGTAAAAAGTTGTCAATAATTTTTTATTATTCTGGCAAATAATCCTCAATTAGTCCAATTTGACATGAAAAGTATGTATACATTGTCATAGGAAGCACAAAAGTGAAAAGAAACATTTAAAAAAACTAACTAGGAAGATCATAAATAAAATCTGCCCTTATATTGATCCTTGAGGAACTCCAGTTACCAGAGACTTAAAATGCAAGGATTTCCCATCATAACTACTCTTTGGTGCCGATTAAATCGGGTACGGCGAATAATCGGATAGATCTCCCGCTAGAGCCAAAGTACAATATACTTCATGTATCCAAAAGCCTTCCAGAAGTCAAGCAAGCAGAGTACAGTAACGTTAAAGAATTTTAATCATGGCAGTAGAGCAACTATGACGTGCTCAAACTCCACACTGGATTGGAGACAGGGAATTATGTTATGTTTATCTAAATAATTTGAAACTTCATGAGCAAGGAACTTGTCCAAGACTTTTGATAGACAAGACATTGCAATATACTGTTTGGGCGGTAAGCTTTGCTAGAGGAATAATTTTAGCTTACTTCCAATTATCAGCAGCTTATTACGAACTTTTGTAGAGTAACGAACCTAACAAGTAAACCAGGCGCATTACTCATTTCGTATTGCAAAAAAATTTCATTAAAAACCGTTATGTCGATAGTGAGAAATTCAAAATTAGACAAAATGGTTCTATGGTAGGTATGTACAAACTGTAATATCTTAATTTAATTTTTTTTTTTATAAAATTAAAGACCATACAAATAATTGAAAGAAAACAAATTTTATCAAAATTCTAGGCGCGCGCCGTTTTCGAGAAAAATACAATTTTTGAAAACCATTTCTTAACATTTTTTAGGATTTGTATGGTGGGTGCCTTTATTTTTGGATAAAATAATTTTTTTTCTCACATCGTGTAGATTATATTGAGAAACTTTTGTTTATCAAGTTTAAAAAAATCTATCATTGGGTTTTCGAAATATGTATTGAGTTTTGAAAAAAAAAAATTTTGAAACTTTTCTTAAAAATAAAAAAAAAATAATTTTTGAAAATTTGAAATCACAAATCTGTTCAATTTGCTGGGGACCTTTAGCATAAAAATAATTATCAAAATCGGTTGTACCTTTATTGAGAAAAACAAAAACAAAAAATGGTTCCATAGGTTCCGAATTTTTTTTAAGATTATCTAGCTTCAAGTAAATGATTTTTTTTTGCTTTTTAAAGCTGTCGAACAGTTTTTGAAAAAAAAAAAAATATTTATAAAATTTCGAAAAAAATCGTATGGCAGGTAGCGTTATTTTTGGTCTTAAAAAAAAAAGAAAAAAACGTGTGGGGGAAAAAAATTTAAAGTGTACTAAGTTTAAAGAAAATCTGTCGAGCCGTTTAGGCTGTAGTCGAACAGGCAGACAGGCAGAATCGTGATGTTATCTTTGATCAAATTCTCGGATTCGTCTTTTTTCCGAATGCATAATTTGCCTTATAGTCGCAAGTAAAATATAATTATCTTTAAATTTCAAAGGTTTTTGAAAAAGACTTTAAATCGAGCATAATTTAATTTCATAAGGAATAACAGTTCTTTTGTGAATTGCTGGTTGAATTTCCATTACATTATCGATCATCTTGTTCCTGTAGGATTTTTTTAATTCGTTCATATGTATGCATATTAATTATGTCTCACATTGGTACTATTATTCAAATGTTTAAGGATTCAATGAGATGGCCTGTTGGCTTCAAATCGAACGTATGGTTGATTGTTTTATAAACGCATCATACATAGTTTTAAACTTTGTTAGAAAGAGCATAATTAATCTGTTGATAAAGGTATGTTATATAAATCATGTTATTAGGGGTCAGCTTAAGCTACGAGTATCATTGTTCAAAATTATATTATATTAAAAATTACATTATTTTAACCCAAAGAATGACGTACTCATCGTTAAGCTGATTGTAAATAAGAGTTTCGAGGATCTTGTAAAGAAAAGACGTGCGAGTAAGTGCAATTGTTCGCTAATTGAAGTGTGAGAAATATTCGCCTTCTTTCGGGATCGGCTGGATTGGTATGTGCCTCGAAAAGTGGGATAAATGGAAAAGCTCAAGCAATAGTTTTGCCAGCATAGAAGACCACTTTTTCAGAACTTAAGGGAATGTACAATTCAAACCAGCAGATTTGTATAATTCAAGATATTTAAGGACTCTTGTGACTATGCGATTCTGACAAAATATTCGTCCATTTTCGCAAGTACAGGAAGAGTCATAACACTGTGTGGTGATGCGAACTGACAAAAATAGTGTTCTTGCGAAATAGTGTTGTAAACGACTTAATAACTCAAAATAATTTAATTTTTTGTAATTTAAACTATCGATACAAATATGGATATTCACACCTGTGCAAAAGTCATTTTAGGATTTAAAAATGTAAAGCAAACGTTGTCATAATTTTAATAACAAAATACAACTCATGATTTGAATTATTAAGCTTGAAAACACTTCTTAGTTCTAGTCCCAACATTCCATTTAAATCAGATATCTGTTCTTTTTTGATGACGAAAAAAATATTTCACACTAAGAAAAAAATTAAAAATATGTTTATCCCGATATTTGTCGAGATTAAGTACTGATCAGATTTTCTAGTTAATTTTTTTTTGTCTTAAATTCAAATTGTCTTATGTTTTAGATTTACTCGTACATAAAAAAAAATAACAAAAACCAAAAGAGATAGCTTTACTCTCGTCAAATCCGCCCCTGTTTTCGTCAGTACACATCCTTTTGTCTGTGAACTGTGAATCGAAAATTGTAATGGATATTTGAATGAAGCTGAAAATGCAATCGATGCGCCGAAAAATAAAATATTTTCACAATTTCCCTCGATGATGGTCAACGATTTGGCAGCTTTTTTTTCGTCCTTTTAATGGCAAAGCAATTTGCAAATTTTCACTTCGTCTGTCGTCGTCGCTGTTCCCATGTTGCGTACATAGCTTTTGTTTTGTATTCTCTAAACTTCTGTCAACATTTATTTTGTTTTCATCAGCAATTTTTTTCGGTTTGTTAATTCGTATGCTATTCAATTTTTTAGGATTTTTTTTTGATGATACTTTAAAGTCATTATTATTAAATTTGCAAATCGGTCTTAAACATTTACTGAGTTTTATTTCGAATTAATGGATATTATAAAAATTCTAGGATTTTACTACTATCTCTTAAATGTCGTGCAAAAATAGACTATGTAGAGTTTAGGCGTATTTTCATATGTATGTGCTGTACATACCAATCCATGAATATAATTTGCTGAAAATATATTTGATTCCACGTCGGTTAAGACCATAATGAATGTGGTCGGTGGTCGCGCATTGGGCGCCATTTATCAATTTTGTTTCTAAACTTGCTTGTATCTCTGTATTGATTGAAGTTATAAATCTTATCTTAAAAAAAAACCGCTTTACTGATATTATGTGGCATGATGAAAATAAATACCCTTGACTCGCACGTTTCTCAGACTATTCTCCGAGGTGTAATTAAATTCGACCATAAAACCTTTTATTACGATTTATTCAACTGTTTTCTCTTCTAATAATACTCCTAACCGTTATACCCCTTCTATTAATAAGACCTCTAACGGAAGGACTTCACACTTATTAAACCACCCGGGTCTTACTTACCAAACAAAACTCTTAAGAAACATTAATTACAGCCTATTTTATATTCACTTCACACGCATCGGGCCGACCGGCTGGCCGATTGCTTTTTTTTATTGATTCGCCATATTTATACTTATCTGCCTTTTCCCCTATAGCCTAGCAGAATTATTAATATGTGCGTACTTAGACTTACATATATACTCCATATCCAAACAAGAGAGTAGGTGTAGACATTGTGATTCGTAGAAAGGTTCTTAGTTCGCACGTAGGTATTTGTTTTGACGACCTTTTGCGTTGGTTTTCTTTTGACAGCAGAAAAACAAAAATTGAATTATTATTACCACTGCCAGTAGAATTGGCCAAAAACCTTTGTTGCTGCTTTGTTTTTGTTTTTCCTTTTTGCAAAAGGACAAGGATTTATTTGTGAAGACTAACCTGCTGCATGCCAAAAATAACAGCCCCAACCCTATCAAGAACAAGGTGTAGAAGAACAAAAACAATCTGGGCAACAAGGAAAAAACCGGAAGTAATTGGTAAGATTTACGACAGAGAAACACTAAACAGGACACATACGTCATAGTGAGGGGAAAACGAGGCTATAAAAATCCACGTTAGGACTTTTAATTGGTTCACCCCCACTTGCTCGTATTTGCGTCTTCCGCATCTTTTTTTTTGTTTGGCCCACAATTTATTTATGGGAGAATGGAAAGGTTGGACAATTAATCTACAATCCTTGTTTAATTTATGATTTCCTGGGATTTGTGCTCCATTTATATCTTTCCGTTGAGAAAAGCAGGCTACCAGCATCGAAATCACCATAATTATTATACTTGGCATTGCACATCCAGCACACCCTGACACTATTATAATTATTGTCGTTGTTATCATGGCGCACTTCGTCATTAAGATGTCAGGGCAGCAGAAGTCACTCCATAGGATGGATACCCGCTGGCAATTATTGGCAAATTAATGGTCTTTGTCGCAGGAGGTGTTTGCTGCTGGCTGGATGGTAATTATGGGCCTTTTCAATGAATCGGCTTGGTTGCTGTATAAATTCTGTCTACTTTAGCTTTCTTTTTCATAAGGATAGTATACATGTCATAATGGGAATATTTAGAATTCCATTTATTTATTGATGGAGCAATATATTGTGTAAATTAATCCAAGTTTGATCTTGCTTGTCAATAAATTAAGCAGAATTCTGAAAATGGCCTTGGCCTTTCCATTTTTTTTTTTGTTTATAAGTATGTATGTATGTAAATGGTGCATTATTACAGCTGGATGATGCTTCCCAGGTAACGACAGTTCGGAGATTTGTCAACATTCCCTCCAGCAATGGAAGGATCTTAAGCTGCTTCAGCTTCCATGTTCACATTCACTTTGTGTGTTATAGACCGAAGTTTCCACTACATATTATCAGCATATTAAAGATGTTTCATCCGGTAGGATATCATTGAACATAAGTAAAATACAAGCCTGCTGAACTACGCTTAAGACTTTCAAAGCTTCTGACAACTAAGTGCTTTGTAGAAATGTATATCTTTAAACATAACTTTAACTATAGCTATGATGATATAAGGAATGCCCCTCTAGCACAAGGCTTTACAATCGAACTATGAAACAAAAATTATTCCCCACAGCCATTTTGTTGCTCACAAAAAGAGGCATACCCCATAAAAACAGGCTGAGTAAATCCAACTATACTCTGTCCAACAAAAATTGTCAGTACAGGCCTTATGGGAGAGCTTTTTCTAAAGCAATGGCGCCTGATGCACCCTCACTACAATGCGTTAGGAAAAATACCACTAAAAAAAGAGCAAGCCACTGACTTTTCTTAAGGAATTGTTGTTGTAATTCTTTGCAAAAAGTTGTACACCCCAACATGACCGTCGTCGTATCCCACTGCTGATGAGATACTGTCAAGATCAAGACAAGAGTGTTAAGTGTCACTCAATACGATCGTGCGCTCTTTATCTACATCAAAACAGAGTTACCAATATCATTCTCAATTGCAAGCAAAGAGCTTTTTCAGTGGTTTTTATTAAGGAGCTTTTGGGATTTGAAGCTTTTGAGAACACATTTTAAGAAGATGAGTATGTTGAGTGTTGTCGTATTGCTTTTCAGCTTAAAAAAAACGCGCCTATTATCTTACCGCTTGGCGTTGTGGGAAAAGGTAAATTGAATATTGTTTTCAGTCATTTTGAATCGGCAGACGGTAGCCCTACGCGTTTTTTACTTTCATTTGCGGCGATTTATAATTTAAACTACGGAATCCCTGTGAGAGCTTTTAAAGGCGACACACTTATGTATGGCAATGCAACCAGAATGAGAGACAGACGTCCTATCTTCCCTGTACTGACAGAGTATAGTACCATGACCCCAGAACCGTTTGGTACAGGGCCTCCTGTTTCTCATGGTGCTAGAATTAAGCTTCGCAACCGTGAATGACATTTTCTCAAACACTCTTTACAGTCGAGGCCTGGTCCGCTTGGCTATCATGCAAAAACTGACGCCTCAAAATAAAACAAAACTTCAAGGGGTAATGGAAGAATAAGGGCCATCATTTGAAGCAGCACAAAGACAACATCTAACCTATTAGTGAACCAACACTACACCCGGGATCTTCACCTTTTGAAAGCCTCATCGACAAACACTGCTGGAAAACATAAAGACTACAAAAAATTTAGGTACCAAAATACCTGTAAGGTTTCAAGGATGCGGCAAAATGAAGACCTTTTTAACATGCTTGCAGCGTCATCGGATCCCCTTATTTTCTCGCTAATACATGTTAAAACCGAAAAAAACCTTAAAGCACGATACTCAACAGCAGGGTTTCGAATTTTTAAATTAAATAAAATGCACGACTGGATCGCACGAACTTGCTCTTATGTAAAAGTACTTTGGAATTTAAGATACATATAAATATAAAACATGGATTTAATGATTTTTGATTTTGGTGGGGGCAAAAACCCCCATTTATTCGGCTTAATACAAGCTAATTCTTAATCTAACTTAAAAACTAAGAACTTAAGCTAAGGTTAGTGAGGGGGAGGACGGTTCAGAAGCAGGAGTTTTAAGGAAGGAGTGCTCAGGTTAAAGTCGAAGAAGCATATGTTTAAATTAACAGCCCGTAGCATGCGAGAGACAGGTTCGTTGGAGCCGTAAGAGGTTCGGTGGGTGGGTATATAAAAGAGACGAGGGTTTCGTGTATTACGGGGATTAGTATTGAGAGAGATGGAGTTGTAGAGCGACATGCAGTCAACGGAACCGGAGAGTAGTCGATGAATGAAAAGAATGTCTGATATCTCTCTTCGTTCTTCCAACGAATTCAGATTGATTAGTTTAAGTCGATCTAGATAGGGAGGCAGAATCAGAGGATTGTTCCATGATAGACCTCGAAGAGCAAAGCGTAGGAATCGACGTTGGATGCTTTCGATTCTGGAAATATGAGTAATTTGGTAAGGGCTCCAAACTTGAGAGGCGTATTCTAGCAGTGGACGAACAAACGATATGTATAAGGACCGGGTTACGTAGGGGTTGGAGAATTCTTTGGACCATCTTTTGACGAAACCGAGCACTGAGTTTGCTTTGAGAATGATATCGTCTATGTGAGTGAGAAAATTAAGCTCTGGGTCACATAAAATGCCAAGGTCACGAATATTATCAACTGTGGGTATGGGTTGATTATGGAGCAGGTAGAGACGGGGAGGAGATTTGTTACGTTTGCGTGAAAAAGTAATTGATTGGCATTTGACGACATTAAGCTCCATGCAATTTTTTAGACACCAAACTGAAAAACTGTCTAGATCCTTTTGAATAAGCGAAGAGTCATGTGTTGAGGAAATGGTCTTGAAAAACTTGGTATCATCAGCGTACAGAGAGACAGAAGAATGTTTGATGACCCTATCAATATCATTAATAGCAAGAATAAACAAAAGTGGGCCGAGGTGGCTGCCTTGGGGGACACCGGAGGTAGCTAAGAAAGGGCATGAGGTGGCAGATCTAAATCGAACGCTGTAATAACGGTTTTCAAGGTAAGAAGAGATCCACTGTAACAAAGAGGGTTCAAAGCCGAGAGTGGACAATTTGAAAAGAATAAGCTTATGGGAAATTTTGTCGAAGGCCTTGCTGAAATCGGTTGAGATTACATCGACTTCGTAGCCTTTTTCTAAGGCTGAAAGGGTGACGGATACAAATTCAACAAGGTTAGTGGTTGTAGACCGGCATTTGAGAAAGCCATGTTGTGAGGGGGAGATGAGAGATTTGCAGTGGAAACTTAAGGTTTCATACAAAATACTTTCAAAGAGTTTGGGTATGTGTGAAAGTTTGGCAATGGGACGATAATTATTAACATCGCTCTTCGGACCCTTTTTGTGAATAGGGGTTATGAAAGATAATTTCCATATCTCAGGAAACTCTCCTTTATTTAGGGAAAGGCTGAAAATTTTTGAGAGGGGAAGAGAAAGGATGGAAGAGCATTTTTTTAGAAGGATGGCAGGGAGACCATCTGGACCAGGATTGAATTCATCGTTAAGTTGATTCAATTTATATTCGATGATATGGGGATCGACGGAACGAGGGAGAAGCGGTCCAACAGAAAAACTTTGTAGATAATTGAAATAGTCTGAATCAGGAACAAAGCAGTCATCAGCAAAAGATTGTTTGAAGAATGTAGCAAAAAGGTTGGCGATAGTGTTAGGATCGTTTGATGTTTCGTTATTGAAAGAGAGAGTGGTTGGGTAGCCATCGGATTTTCTTTTGTAGTTAACAAACTGAAAAAATGACTTAGGGTCTTTGATAAGGTTGGATTGCGTTTCCATTAGATAACGCTGGTAAAGGGAATTGTATAGCTCGGTGAAATGGAGATAAGAACCCAGATAGTTAGAGTAGTCAGTAGGAGAACGAGAACGGAGGTAAGTTTCCCACAACTTATTTCTTTTATTTCGCAGAGAACGAAGTTTGCGATTATACCAGGGTGGAGAAGTAGACGAGGTTTTGTGGCGGGAAAAAGGAACATAAAGAGAAATAGAGTTAAATATTTCTCTGTAGAATAAGGTTATGGCATCATTTACGGTTAAGTTGTCAAAATTGAAGGAGACTTTGTTGAGGTATTCATTTATTAGACGATAGTTTGCTTTATGGAAGTCGTAAGAAGACAGATCCGTAGGAGGGGTGGACCGTAGTGGAGAATCGTGAAAAAATGAGACAAGAAGGGGAGGGTGGAAGTTGTCGATGGTTGATAGAAAAAGGGGACTAGGTGAGACAGATGAGTTAATGGGGTCTGTTGTGAAAATAAGGTCTAGTTGCCTACCCATGAAATTTGAGATGCCACTAATTTGGCAGAGGCTGGAATCAGCGAGGCTATCTAAGAAAAGACATTCTTTGGCAGATGTGGGATTGGAAGCAATATAAAACGAAAGATCGTCTGATGGAGACCATTTTAAATTAGGAAGGTTGAAGTCACCGAAAAGAATGATCTCATCATGGGGGTCACACAAATCGGTGATGTGATCAATCGTTTTAATTACAAGTTCATAGGATTCGATGGTTTGTGAAGGTAAGATGTAACAACAGACAACGTAAAGTGATTTTCGGGGTAGTGAAATCTTAATTGACACATAATCAAGTATAGGGGAAGAAGATATGGCAATGAGGGAAGAGTCAATAGTATTTTTTACAGCAAGAAGGACACCACGGTTAGGGTAATCATTGGTGGGTCGGTTAAGATCGTCATCGCGATAAACGTTAAAAGTAGAAGGGAACAATTCTTGATTTTTGATGCTGGGGATAAGGTTCGTTTCAGTTAGTGCGTATAAATCAAATGGTAAGGCATGAGTTTGTTGCAAAACTGACTGAGTTTTGGAACGGAGGCCTCTTACATTTTGATAGTAGAAAGAAAAAGGGAGATTTTTGGAAGAAGGAGAAGCGGAGGTTGGGAAAATATTAGAAGCGAAAAAACTTATCATGGTCAGCTCTGCTACGTTGAAGGTGCGAGATCCGCTTTGAGTGAATATATTGTCCCAAGGCCTCAAGGTCATTCGCAACTTTTTGGGGAGACAAATTAAGAAAATCATGGTATTTCATGAAGAGGTTCCTAAGACTGGGGACATCGGTGGGGAGACCTTCTTGTTGAATCGAAACCATTACACTTGTTTTCGTTTTACCTTCAAAGCAGACGGAGTCCGGTTTATTGTGCAGATATGCCAAAAACGAATGTTTTCGTAGGTTTTTTTATCTCTAAGCCTAGAGAGAGCATAGCGGCATTCAGTGGATTCACTAGATTGTTGGGTGCATTTGACTGTAGGGGGTAGAAGGGGGTCTATAAAGGAAGATGAAGGTGAGATTGCCGTTGGGAAAGTTGTAAAAGACTGAGTGGTGATTAAGGGAGGGGTAATTGATGTCGGGGGAGAGGTAGAGTGGACTGAAGAATAAGAGACGGGGATTGATGGGTTTGGTGTAGAAGAGGATGTGTGGTTAGGTGTTTTAGAAGTTGGCGAGGGGTTAAGAATATGAGATCTGCGAAAATTAGAATATTTGGCTCCAGAATTGAGGTTGAACTTTGAATTAGAGTTTGTTGGGGGTAAGAGATGAGTTGAAGGAGTTAGGTTAAAGGAAACCCTTTGACCTTTAGGTTTAGATGGATTACCGGATAGAGATGAGTTCTGGAATAGGGAACGAGAGAAGTTAGGTATGATGCCCATTTTGAAGGACCAGTTATTAGGGTTTTGTTTATTTCTGGATGTCGACGGCTGATGTGGCTTACGAAAAGGGTTTTGACGTTGCTTTGGTACAGAGGTGGGGTCTGGTATGGATAGGTTAGATGAAACATGTTTCTTAGAACTAGGATTTTTATGTTTAAAAGTTGAAATTCCGGTCTTCCATTTGGATAGCATCATGTTCTCTAGGCGAAGCGATCCACTAGGGTGGTGAAATATCCAGGCGTACTTTGAGGAAAACTGGATTTTATAACATCTGGACGACATCCGATGACATTCAGAGACAGTGATGGAGAATCGACGCTTAAAGTAAGACTTGACCCAGGTTACATTGGCAAAGTGGGGAGTGTTTTTCAAGCAAAAGTAGCTATTATTGGCGGTTTCCAATTTGCTTAATCGATTATTCCATTCAGTAAGGTTCCAGGAGACGCCAAATTTTTGTATCGTGGGTGGGGATGGACGTGTAGAAGTGACATCGGTGACTGTTGGTCGGACGGGTGGTAACTCACGAACAGGAGGAGAAGTTACATCAGCAATTTGTGAGATTGAAGGAGTAATAGGAGGCACGGTATTCGTTTCGGTGTTCTGGATTTCCTCCAAAACAGATAAATTGTTATACACCGTTACGGGTTCGGGTGTGGGATATCTAGGTTCATCCAAAATGTCATTGATCTTCAGCCGTAGTTCACGCGAATTCGAATTCAAGCGGCTCATGTCATGCTGAATTTCCATCGTCCGTTGACCATTGCTGCTAACGTCGTATCCGATAGATATCAGCTCTGCTGAGACTCTAGATAGCAAAGACTTCGAACTTTGAAGTTCATCAAAAATCCCGATTAGTAAGGGTTGGTCCGGCGAAGAGAAGGGAGATACAGTTTTAGATGAGTTACTTTGGAAGTGAACCTCTAAGTCTGATTGGAGAGACTTAAATTTAGAAGATATATTATTATTTAGAAGTACAAACGAATCATTAATAGAGTCAAACATATTATGAAAGGAGTTGAAACGTTTATCAAAGTCTGAGATCTTGGAAACACATACTGAAGTATTTTGTTGACACTGCTGGTGAAGTTCTTCAACACTTTTTAAAATTAAATCAAGTTTTTTGGACACATTCTGAATTTTATTGAGGTGGTCAGTGTTATTGTTATTTGTTGAGTCACTTAGGCATTTGATAGCTAGCATAATATGGGAAAGGGATATGCTTTTACACTCATCACAGTAAAAGAAGAAGTTTTTTTTAAAGTCTTTTAGATAGGCAAGTGGTCTCTTACTTAAACCGACACAGGAAGGGTGAAAAGAGTTTCCACAAATACCACTGCAACTTATCCATTCAACACTGGGTTCGATGTTGACACAAATGGGGTTTCCGCACTTGGATGACATAATTTGTTATTATTATTATTATTTTATTTTTTTTTGCAAGAGTTTAAAGTAGGTGCGTGTATAGTAAGCACAGTTGAGAAATGAGGAACGGCGGCGGTGGGCAAATTATGTGGGTCACACGCGCTATAGGTTTGGATTTAATTATTTTAAAGCGAATTGGGTCACAGAGTTCGTGGTTGGAAAATGTGCAGGGATAGGCGAAATTGTAACAGAAAAATTATTCACAGGAATACGAATGGAGAGACAAATTGAAAACACGTCTGTACTAGGCGGCGGTGACAATGTAATGAGATAATAATGTTCAAATGCATAAAATTGCCGTCTGGTTTCCGGAAAAGTATGAATTTATGCAAATAAACCTTAAAAAATCGTTTTATTATTAAATAAATTTTTTATATAAGAAATTTCTCTAAAATTTTTCTAAAAAAAAAATGTGGGATGCGGATTTTAAGTATTTTATAATATTAGTTTTAGGAAATAATTTCAAAAAATAATCGTTCATAGGTTTTGAAGATATTGATTTAAATTTTTTTTTTTTTTTTTTTAAACCCAATAAATATTTTTTCGAATATTTTTATATACAATATTATTTTAAACTTAAGGGGACTCCTGCTAAAAATTTTGGGTTAAAATCCTTAGAGCCGTTAATGAGAAAGTCGAAAATTAAAAAAACGGGTCTATGGCAGGTACCCCTAATAACATTTTGCCTCAAAATTTTTTTTGGCCAAAATGTAGTCCTTGTCCATAATATCACACCTAATTTTTTTTATCAAAATCGTTAGAGCCGTTTTCGAGATAAATAAGATTTTGCATTACGGGTGTATGGGGGGTACCCTTAGTTTTGGAGCTAAAAAAAAAATTTCAATTTTTCCTCTAGGGAATCACCGAAGACTCTTAACTACCGATATTTAAAGAAATAGGTCCAGTGGTTTAGGCTGTAGTGAGAGGTACAGACATACAGACACACTGAAACATGTTTTTTGTGTACTAAATTTTCCTTAAAATTTTTATCTAAAAAATTGATATGCACATTGTTATTATTTAATAAAATACATTTTAAAACGTAATTTAAAAATTTAATCGTGTATCGGTTTTCAAGATATTGAATTTTCAAAAAAAAAATTGTATTATTTTTTTAAAAATCCAAAAACTATTTTTTCGAAAAAATTTTTAGTTTATATTTTTTCAAATGCAAAGCAGCTCCTGCATACAAATTTTGGTTAAAATCGTTACAGCCGTTGGTGAGAAATTCGAAAATCAAAAAAACCGTTCTATGACAGGTACCCCTAATAACATTTCCCCCCAAATTTTTTTTTGACCAAAATATAGTCCATGTCCATAATATCACACCTAATTTTTTTTATCAAAATCGTTAGAGCCGTTTTCGAGATAAATAAGATTTTGCATTACGGGTGTATGGGGGGTACCGTTAGTTTTGGAGCTAAAAAAAAAATTTCAATTTTTCCTCTAGGGAATCACCGAAGACCCTTAACTACCGAGTTTGAAGAAAATACCTCCGGTAGTTTAGGCTGTAGTTCGAGGTACAGACATACAGACATACAGACATACAGACATACAGACATACAGACATACAGACAGACAGACGGAATTGTCGGACCCACTTTTTTCGTCTTCGCTATCATCGTAATGTCAACTTTGATCAAAATCTCGAGTTCGATTTTTTTTCCAAATGCAGAACTTGCCCTATAGTACCTATATCGCAAGTAAAAACTATAAGTCGTAAGTTTGTAGATGATTTGTGATTTAAAAAAAATCTAATTCATAAGTTAGTTAGTGACTTATGATTTAAAAAAAAAAATAATTCATAAGCTACTAAGTGACTTATGAATTCAAAAAAATTTAATTCATAAGCTAGTTGGTAAATTGGAAATGTTTAATTATTTAATTATTTAAGTATATTTC
This sequence comes from Chrysotoxum bicinctum, assembly GCA_911387755.1. Classification (NCBI taxonomy): domain Eukaryota; kingdom Metazoa; phylum Arthropoda; class Insecta; order Diptera; family Syrphidae; genus Chrysotoxum; species Chrysotoxum bicinctum. The sequence goes on from CAJVQW010000040.1 coordinate 40,644, forward strand.
AAGCTTTTTCGTGTCATAAAATTATCATGCTAGCTTATAGATTTTCAAATTAATAATTTTTTAAGCAGAATTTATCCATTAGCTTATGAATTAAATTTTTTACTTGCGACTTATAGGTATAGGGCAAGTTATGCATTCGTAAAAAAAAGCGAACTCGAGATTTTGATCAAAGTTGACATTACGATGATAGCGAAGACGAAAAACGTGGGTCTCGCAATTCTGTCTGTCTGTCTGTCCGTTCGATTGCAGCTAAACGGCTCGGCCGATTTTCTTCAAACTTGTTAGATATGGGTTTTGATTTTTACCCCCGGATGTTTTTTGATTTGATTTTTTATGACCAAAAATAACGGTACCTGCCATACGATTTTTTTTTCTCAAAAACTGTCCCTGCGATTTTCTTAAAAAAAAATTCAAAAATAATTTAGTTAAACCTAGGTAATGGTCGAAAAAAATTTTCAAAAAAATGAGTAGTTTTGGTACCCCCCTTGGGACCATTTTTTTTTGTTTTTGATTTTCTCAAAAACGGTACCACCGATTTTGATCATTTTTTTTATGCTGAAGCTTCCCAGCAGTTTGAATATTATTGTGTATCCAAATTTTTCAAAACAAATGTTTTGGATTTTTAAAAAAAACTTTCAAAATTGTTTTTTGAAAACTCAATATTTCGAAAACCCCATGCTCGATTTTTTCAAAACTTGATAAATAAAAGTTTTAAAAAATAGTCTACAATATATGAGCAGAATAAATTCATTTTACCTAAACATAAAGGTACCCTCCATACAAATGTTAAAAAATGGTTTTCGAAAATCGTATTTTTCTCGAAAACGGTTCCGAGAATTTTGCTTAAATTTTTTTTCTTTCTATTATTTTTTAATATCTGTAATTTAATATAATAAAATTTGAAAACAAGATATTACTGACTGTAGCTACCGTAGAACGATTTTTTAAAATTTTGAATTTCTCATTATTAGCACACCGGATTTTAATAAAATTTCGTAGAGGGAAGCTTCTAAAAAGTTTCAAAAACATTGCATTTCAAAACTTTAAGAAAAATATTTTTTTGAATTTTGAAAAAAAAATCAATTTTTTGTTTTTTGAAAATTTAATGTCTCGAAAACGACTCAATACTTTTTTTATAAATTTAATTTTTATTCATACAATAATAAAAACTTCAATTTGGCGTACCAACATTTTTTCTTAAAAATGTTTTAAAATGTTCTTATATAAGACCTTATTTTTTAAGAAACCACTACAAGGCCTTATAATTTTTGTTCTTGCATAAATCTATACATATTTGCTTGAATCACTTGGCATCCTATTCTTACCTTTAACTACTTACTTAAGAATTTTTTTTAGTCATTTAAAAAATGAATTTTATGCTTATGAACAGTTTCTCTAATAACATTCATTTTTGAAATTCTTCATAAGTCACTTGGTAGGCTGTGAATTATTTTTTTTAATTCATAAGTCACTTCCTTGCTCATGACTTAATTTTTTTTAATTCATAAGTCACTTAGTAGGTTCTGAATTAATTTTTTAAATTCATAAGTCACTAAGAAATTTATGATTTAAATTTTTTTAACTCACAAGTCACCAACTGACTTATGAATTAAATTTTTTTAGTTCAAAAAAGTCAATATGGGGCGGTAGTTAAGACACCAAATCATAACTTCATGGAAATAAATGTATTTTTTTATATAATTCTTACTTCTATTTCATGCGAAACAAAAATAAATAAATTAAGTGTTCCCAGATTTAAGTTTTTGATCTTGCTACCATTTGAGAATAATCATTATCAGAGTCTTGTTGTATTTTTCTCATAATCAAAATGCTCTGAAGGTATGTATGTATGTCAGGAATCATAATCAGGAGCATGGGACAAGACCTTCAATCAAAAAGTGAACATTTTTAAACTTGTTCCGCTTACGTGGTGTAATGCCTTACTTCATTTACATACATCATCCACCTATTAAATCATTCTTCCTCAAGGCTCAGCTTTAAACAGCCTTTGTGCGTCTTAAGTGGTAGAATGTTTCCACAAAGCAGCTGCTTACCACTTTATCGCATCTCCATCATACTTCACATAACGTTACCAATGATTTATGAATGCAAAAGCTCTGCTATCTAAAAGCCTCATTAATTGCGCTTGATAAACACGCCAAAACTTCTTCAAAATTATCAAATTCTCCGCTGTGCCCTTAATTGCCTTTAAATTATTCCCTTTCATGAGATTTCCGAAGTCCCAAAACAAAACAGAGCAAACAAAATAAAACATATTTACTATATATTCCTTTATAGTATCTCTGTCATAGATCTGTGATAAGAAAAACAATCTATAACTTTTCCGAAAAGCCATTCAACGACGAAACAAAGTCAAAGTGCCAACACGAGGCAAGTTTATTCCCGCAGTATAGAGTAACGAACACTGGTGGAGGCTCGATTGTCTATGTTAGGACATAAGTCTACAGAATCCCTTCCGGGCTTGGATCCTTTCATCCCGCTCTTCCAACTTTAACAACCACCATCACCACCACCGCCTTGCTGTGCAGCATGAAATGAAATTCCATACAACTTGTGCTTTATGCGCCCTCGGGTTATTAGTTTTCCTCTTGAATTGCTTTTGTTTTGCTCTTCGAAACCCGCGACGCTGCTACTGCCGCCCGGCCCCTTGGGTGGCATGGAACGGCAGCGAAGCGATGCGGCACGCGGTGGTGGGAGGCAGCAGATTTTGCCTATATTCCCATCAAATAAACTTCCATTTTCAGAATTCATTATTTCCGCTTAGTTCGTGACTTTTCCCACTGGAAAATCATTGAAATAGAATTCTCTTTTTCTGGCTTTAGACTTTGGGGTATATAGATACATGTACGCGCTGGGCTTGTGATGTGTTCTTCGTTCTTGTGTCGGGAGGCTTTTTAAGTTTGAATCTTAGATAACATTATAACAACAACTCACGTTTTATTCCAAAGCAACCCGTGGATGTGCGTAGGTTCAGCTTAAATGTTCACCGAAGGCACTTTAATTAGTTGGAAATCGGTTTGGTGCGGTTGGATGGAAACGTTTAAAAGTTATTGTCGAAAAATTGGCTAAGCAAGTCGTGGGACTCAAATTATATGTTCGTTTTCACCTTAAATGTGGCTCAATAATATGTTATGACTTATGTGTTTAAGGGATTTAATCATTGAATGAAGAAGAGTATCAATTTTTTGCACCTACATACACCAGAAATAACATCCAAAAAATCCTCCAAAACAAAACAATAAACGACACAAAATAATCTTCAGGCGTATACAAAATAAACTACTATAATTGTGATAGCTTTTACATAGAACATTCTATGCGTCGGCCTCATAAGCAAACCTCGTAACTCACAAACTTCAAATTTTTCAGGAGAGACGAAAATGTCTCACGGAGCTTATTTGTAGCATAATATTAATTTTTCGTTGAATAATAAATTTAAAAAAATAGTGTGTTTAATCTAAGAACATTGTTAAAACGAAAATAGCAAAACTTTTGATTTTACTGGAGTTACGTGGTTTTCTCATTAGTTTCATCTCATGTTACGAGGTTTTCTGAAAAATTTAATAGTCAGTCTTCGTAAATAAATTAACACTAAGTTATCTTTTTAATAGGTTTTTATTGTTTGAAACATAAACAAAAAAGAAAACAGAGATTTAATCCACAATTACATAAAGTTTTATTCATTATGATAAGGAATATTATCATAAAAATCATGAAAATCCCTTGGTAACGAGGTTTTCAAGTCTTGCAAATCGTTGTACTTTCTTTTAGTGATTTTTAATCTTTCTTGGTAAAGTTGAGGAAGAGTCCTCACAGGAACGCATTTTATTGGAATTTCCGGTCTTGATGGTAAGAGATTCCAAGAGTCACTGAATTTTAGTTTATATAAAATAGCGGAATCTGAATATTTAAGTGCTACTATGTCAGTAACACATGCATCCCCCTTCTTTTTACCTGGCCTTATAGACTTGAAGAAACCAACGGAAGTGAAACTGAGGAAATAGGTGTGATCCAAATATTGTACCTCGTATGGGTTGCTCTTTCTTGCTTTTTTGCAGATATCAATGTAATCAGCTGGAACGTTTATATCGGTTTTTCTATAGATCCGTTCAATACAGGAATGCATCGAGTCAGCTTCCATTTGCGTATGGCCTTTGCATAAGAATTTTTGTTCAATGGTTATGCTATGGGAGATTGAAATGTTAAGCATCGCATTAGCCAATGTAGAGTTTCTATTTTGAGCAGTGCATCCATCGCTGTATAAAATAATTCGCCTTACAGAAGTCTTTTCTATCTGCGCCGATAAAAACTTACTTAAAATGGTAGCAAACTCCTGGGCTGTTACGTTTCCTTCCGTTTCATTCCACAAGAAGCAATAACCCTTTTTGGACTGAATGTCGAAGATCGTGAAATTGTGGATGACTAACTTCGTTTTGTAGTACATGGTGGAGATATTAGATTTAGGGCTTAAGAGAACCGATTGCAGATCCATCGTCAAAACCATAACACATTCGTCAACGTTACCTTTATCTGCCTCTTTTTCTTTTCGAGCCTCATCCACCTTTTGTCGGTGAAGGTTGTACACATTTTCCGAAAGGTTTTTGGCTTCAAAGACTCCACAAGTCTCACACCTATCTTTTTTGGGTAAAAACAAGCTAAGGTTTTGGTTTTCAAACTCTAACCGAAACGTGGTAAGGGCTAGAGGTTCCATGTTCCGGTTTTTGCACCATTCTTGGGTATAAAAGTTAAACAATCAGCCTTGGAAAGCCAATTTGATTCCAGGTAAATTCTTGCAGAACTTGATCTACAATAATGGGATTCCATCTTCGGAAGAGAGTTAAAAAAGTCAAGCAAAGATTGTCTTCTTTCCGCAGAAAAACTTCTTTTTCCTGCTGACGTTTGTTCGACAACATTTTCTTTTAAGGCATTATTGTCTTCTGTGGCATCTAAAGTTGCATCATGTTTAGCATCGTCTTTTGCCCAGTTTAATGCTGACCATTCTCCTATTGATAATGTGTTCAAAAACATTTGCTTGCATACTTTCACCTTCTCATTGTTAAGCCATAAATGATAACAAGCTGTCGATTTTCTTCTGCTCACCTCTTCTTGTTTTCTGTCACGGTGTCTTTTTGTGGGTTTTATATCAATAAGTAATTTAATAAGCAACTGTTTCTCAGGCCATTGTCTTTCCCAAAAGTCCTTAAAAATGTCAAGTCTATGGATCTCCGTGAACAAAAAGCAGTTTGTTTCCTTCTTATTAAAAACGCATTTGCACCGGGGTTTAATAACGCGACTGGGCTTGTCATTCCTATATACCCACTTTCCTTCTTGTCTCTTCTTGCCGCTGTATTTTAAGCCTAACTCCCTTTTTCGTTTTTGTTTATTGTTATGCCAATTATCTTCCTTTACATGCTGCCTTTTTGACCTTTTCTTTTTTGGTGCTGGTAAATGACCTTCTGCATCTGCATCATCAGGAACGAAATCAGGGTCAGGGTCAGGGTCAGTGTCTGCATCTGCATCATCAGGAATGAAATCAGGGTCATCAGGATTGTTATTAACCGTAGGATCAGGGTCACCACTGTTTTCGTTTTCAGCCCTCAAAGGTAAAATTTGTTCTGCCGTTGTGCTATCTGCCCCGGTACTTAAACTTACCTCTGTAACATGTGTTAAGTCTTCTTTTTGAATTTGTTGGATATCCATAAATACTATTTCACAATCATCGATATTGACGGTTTGTCCAACGGTGGGTGTTGAAATTAATGAATTTTCTTCCAATCTGGTACTTAAATTGTCTATTAAAATCTGAAAAAAGCATTATGCCATCATAATACTTACAATATATTAATATCTCTTAAAGTTTTAGATGACTTATTTAGAGCCAATTGAACAAGCTGCTTTCCCCTTGAATTCATTATTCTGTACGTTTCTTACTTTTAAAAAACTCACTTCGATACAACCTTCTCCGCGGCCAAAACTAATGTGATGTAATTTAGATAATATGAAAAAACATCAGGAATAAGCAGAAATTGAAAAAGTTTGGGATTCCCCAACGAGTTTGTACCAGTTTTTACCTATTTTCCTAATTGTGTTTTAGCGGTTTTCTAGGTGGTGCCAATTCAACTGAATTTAATGGAGTTACGAGTTTTGCTATCCACAAATAAAAGATACGAGGTTTTCTTAGCAATTTTTTTGTTGAAGTTACGAGGTCTGCCAGACAACAGAGTAGTAGTGCAGTTACGTGCTATGCTAAATTTAAATTTAAAAATATTTAGAGTTTAGATAGGGATGCGAAATTTTCTAGGTTGCTGCGCTGACGAATTTTCTATAAAATAGCATTCAAAACTCATTTTCACTAAAAGGTGGAGTTACGAGGTCTGCTTATGAGGCCGACGTATGACAGATTTACGGAACATAGACCGAAACAAAACACTAATAGCCTTATTTATTATTTTTCACTAATACTGGGTTCAACCTCGGAATAGTTAAACCGAGCCGAAGCACTTACTTCGAGTTTACGCCACGTCAAACAAATCCTTATTTAATATATATTTTCTTAGCCGTATTAGCTACGCCTTCCTTATGTCAAATATACTGGGAAAAAAGTGACAAATCTAAAACTCTGGTTATTATACACCTAAATCAAACCCCAGCTGATTTCCATCATTATTCATTTTATTATCATTGTATGCATATTGGAAATTGGTATTGGATACATACATTTAAAATTGTATTGTATAAAGTTCAAATCCAATAAATGAATGTACCAACCAAACCACATTGCGTTCCCAATACCGTACAACTGTTAGAGCGTTTGGAAAATATAAATAATTTATTATTGCAAAATATCTATCCTTTTTGTCTTAGTAAGAAACGAAAAAAAAATTGCTTACACTCCTTTTTGTAAATTTCACAAGATGTCATCTCAAAATGACATTTAGATACTAAAACGGCCTTAAACCACCTATGAACCAGTTTTAGCTTATTCCACCGCTATTCCTCGTGCATTTTCATTATAAATAAGGTTTTCAGGTTTAGAGCCGTTGTAAAGTCGAAGTAACTTTACTCCGTCGCTAAAACGAGTTAGTAAATAAGGCTGTAAATCTACATTCGCACAACACTTGATGGACAAAAATCACAATTACACTGACTTTGATACGAACTTAATATCCCTTCACTTTTGTAGAAAAGGAACAAAACTAGACGCACTAGAAGAATATGAAATATACAAATCGTACAAGACTGAACAAGACAATATACTCAATGACAAATTAACAATTAAACCAATTATACTGTAAAACACAGCTATCAAATACCAAAACAGTCAACAAAATTTAAACGAGACAAATGGACCATCAGCATAACCACGATCAACAAAAAGCAACAACACAACACCACACAAAGTTAAGTTTGGCAAACAACGCACAAGTAAAGAAATCAAGCCCGAAGATGGATAAATAATGTGAAAATTGTAATATTAATCTTGAGAATCACTGTACAATACCTCAATTGTACCAACTGCATAATGCAGATAATTTATTTGTAACTATTGACTTTAACTTTCTGTTAATAAAATCTCCTTTCTTTTGTATACAAACCATCGTCAAGTAAAGATCGTCTTCTTATTTAATCAGGCTCAACAGGTTATGGGCCCAGACTAGATATAGTTCAACTTTTCTTTTTCCGTTACTTTGGCACCTGCATTTTTTAATTCAATAATCAATTTTTCAAACTCACTGAAGAATTCACTTGTATTATCAAAATCTTTCAATTTTATTTTATCCAACTTGTTTCTTACAACTATTTGTAGCGCTGTCGATTCTTTTAAATATAATTCATTTAACTTTTTTATTATTCCATACGCTGTTTTCTGCTCATCCACAAACTCAAATTGTCTATTAGTTAGAGCGCTGTAGATATAGTTCCTTGCTCTTAGATCTTTTTCCTTCCACGTGGTTTCATCCTCGTTGTCTTCTTTTTGTCTTATGGCTGGAGCTTCACATTTCTTTAATTCTAATAGCACTAATAATCTTTTTTTCCATATGCTATAATCCTTGCCGTCAAAAATTTGAATATTAATTTTTATTTCATCTGCCATTATTTTGCCGCTTTCACTCTTATCTTCCTGTAGCAATTTATCTATATAGTTTTTCAGAATTATCACCTTTTTTGTTTCTTTTTGAAATACTTTAATTATTTTATTGGAGTTGTATTTTACTTTTAATTCTTCAGTTTCGACTCTTTTTAAGTGTTCACTTTTTATTTCTGCTTGTTTTTTACTTATCACGTTTTCTGTCATAACCTTTATTTTATTTTTTTTTTTTTTTTTTTTTTTTGCTTTATTCAATGTACATTTTTATTATTTTTTTTTTTTTTTAATAAACCATGTTCTGCTACCATGTTGAAATAATTTATCTTTCGTTTTATTTAAGTGAAACTCTTCCTTTTATTTTATAACTATCGTACCCGTGCGGGAACTCCCGAAAGCAAATTTTTTTTTCAACTGAAGTTTTTCAAAATAAATCATGTGTCTAAAAGTTTCTGTAGATTCGCTCAGTTTTTCTTGCATTGGAAATCTTGTGTAAATGGAAATCTTGTGTGAAGTACGGAATGCTGTTTTTGGGTGTTTATTTCACTTCTGTGCTGTGTGTCATCGTTGAACAGTTCTATTTGAAAAAGACGACTTACCACTGAAATAATAAACACGTTTAGCTTAGCCAAGAACTGTCACAACTGATCTCCTGTTCAACATGAGAAGTTGAAAGCGTACGAATTATTTTTATTTAACGTACATATGCATGTACTTGGATTAAAACAAAACAGCAAACCAATAAATCCAATCAAGTCCTTTTCTTAAAGGTAGTGGAGCCAAGCGAAGGATATTTTGTACTATCCTATAACAATGTACATATGTAGTTAAACCTGTAGGCACATAAAGTTTAACTTACCTTAAAATTGTTTAAATTTAAAGACACACAAATATTTGTCAAATTTTTTTTGTTTTTAATTCGGAGAATTTTATTTTTGTTTTATTTTAAAAAAAAAAACTTTTTTGAGTGTTTTTATTGTTACTGCTTAGGTAAATTAATCAAACAATGCCCCTCCTCTGGGCCCGCATCACCAAAGTATGGCATTTCAATACAACTACTTATGTATGATAGCGACAATTCTGCGGCGCACGCTCAATGACGACTGGCCTCTTGCTTTCGAAAATCCCTTACACGAAAACCTAAGAAGCACTCGCAGATCTGCCTGTGGCAAACACATTCTTTTGCAGCGCAAAAGGAAATAAAACGTATTTACTTACACTCTTACACTCAGATGTTCTTGTACTCATACTCTGACAAATGAAATAACAAAAGGAAAGCAAAAGCAGTTCAAACCAAGTCACAGAATAAATGGAAACAAATTCCATACAGTGATCATCACAGCACATACAGAGTGGCTCTCAACTATGTTGACTTATTTGCAGCGCAAAAGGAAATAAGATGTACTTACTTATACTCTTACACTTAGATATTCATATACTCACACTCTGACAAATGCAATACCAAAAGGAAACAAAACTATTGCAAATCAAGGCAGAGAATAAATGGAAACAGGTTCCATACAGTCACAACCTCACAGCACACACACAGTGGCTTACTGTTGACTTATTTTATATAAAATCTCTCTAACACGGCCATCCTGCAAAATTCATCGCTCTCGATGAAGTCAAACATTTTATTTTTCCTTTTTTTTTTTTTTGTTCTGTAGTTCTTGAAACTCAAACCATTTTAATTCATTTATGTTAGGTTAAAGAACAAATATTAACAAAATAAACAAACAACACAAAAAAAAAAATATATCCAGCTGTTGTAACCATCCATATTTCAGTCTCTACATCTTTCCTGACACAGTACCATAACGAAATACCTGTAATAGTTTGAACTTTAATATGACGGAGAGAGAAGCAAAAAATAAATAAATAAATAAATAGAAATCTAATATTGCGATGTTGTGCCAGTATATAAAAAAAAATAAACCATCTTTTTTTTTTTTTTTTTTTTTTTTTTTTTTTTTTTTTTTTTTTTTTTTTTGACTATAATAACATTAGTTCAGAGGCAATCTTAAGCTTGACTAACTTTTAGTAGGCTAATAGCTCAGAGGCAATCTTAAGCTTGGCTATGACAAAACTAAATTTCAACATTCAGTGGGTTTATAATTCAGAGGCACTCTTAAGCTTGACTAAACCAAAATTAAAATTTTACATTCAGAGGGTTTATAGTTCAGAGGCACTCTTAAGCTTGACTAAACCAAAATTAAAATTTTACATTCAGAGGGTTTATAGTTCAGAGGCACTCTTAAGCTTGACTAAACCAAAATTAAAATTTTACATTCAGAGGGTTTATAGTTCAGAGGCACTCTTAAGCTTGGCTATTACTATACAAATTTCTCAATGAATAAACTTAAATTCTCCTGGCACAACAAAGCAGACAAAGTCCAACCCTATTAAATTACCTATTTAAACATTGTTTTCTACGTTTATAGGACGAACCATTTCTTTTGCCGCAATGACAACGATGTTGGAGTTCTCCCTTTTTAATTTATATCGATCGTTTGGCAATATACCCACTATTTCATATGGTCCACGGTAATGAACATCCATTTTAGATTTTCGAATTTGATTACTTTTATACACTACTTTCGTGCCAATATCTAAACGGGTCGGTGTGCATTTATTTTTGTCAAATCGAGTTTTCATACGTTGCGCGTTTTCCTGTATCCTTTCATCTGCCAGCTCTCGAATTGCCTGCACATCTTCATATTCGGGTTCTATACCAAGTTCCGATAAAAGAGCTCCTATCTTGGGAGTTCGTCCATTGATTCCGGTTAGTACTTTCAGAGGAGATAGCCCAGTCGTTTTGTTGGTGGTTGTGTTTAAGGCTAGTTGTACTCGGCTTACGTAACTTGTCCATTCAAGGTTGGTATCCAAATTGGTTCGCATTAAATTGGCAACGGTATCTACGTACCTCTCTACCTGTCCATTTGCTCTACTAGCACCTGGAGCTATCAAGTGGTGCTGGACACCAAAAGAAATACACATCTTTCTGAACTCTTCGCTTGTAAAATTGGATCCCCGATCTGTTATAATCTTGCAAGGGGCACCAAACAGCATTACAAAATTATTGAAATGTTGAACAGTTTCCAATGATTTTAAGGTTTTACAAGGAAATAGTAAAATAAATTTCGTAAACGCGTCTACGATAATTAATAGTTGATGACAGTCGTCCTTATTTTTACTGTAAAAGGGGCCCATATAGTCTGCATGGATTGTGTGGAAAGGAACTGGGTTCTTTTCTATTGGGTATAGTTCGCATTGTTTTTTTCCCGATGGTCTTTTAGCTACTATACAGATCAGACAGGATTCCACAAATTTACGAACATTTTTTGACATCGACGGCATCCAAAAGTGTTCCCGCATTTTATTGAGTGTCTTCTCCCATCCAATGTGGCAATTATCTTCATGAAAGCTCCTTATAAGTGACAGTCGGCACTGCTGTGGTATGAAAAGTTTTTCAGATTTGTCAATCCTTTTATACAGCAATCCACTTTTCAATACAAACTGGGATTTAGTGTCATTGTCACCAGCATTGATTTTTTGAATTAACTCAGTGGTGTTCGGGTCCTGGCGCTGTTCAATATTGAGCCATGTGTCTGTTAGGCTATTTAATCGGTAGCAAGTAGAGTTGGTGGGTACATTTCGGCTGAAATAATCGGCATGTAACATTGTCTTCCCCTTCCTATATTCGATGTCAAAATTAAAATCTTGTAGATACATCCACCATCGTGCCACGCGCGGCACCAAGTCTTTTTTTTGTTTCGTTGCTTTTAAGGCGTTACAATCGGTGACTACCAGAAATTTTATACCTAAAAGATACGTGCGGAAATACTTAACAGCGTTAACCACTGCCAGGGTCTCTAACTCGTAACTGTGGTATTTACTTTCATATCCCTTAGTTGCCTGACTGTAGAATGCAACTACATGTAAACTCCCATTGTTGCGCTGAAACAAAACTGCTCCATATCCTATAGCACTGGCGTCTGTGTGCAGCTCTGTCGGAAGTTCCGGGTTGAATATCACCAGTACCGGTCGCGTTGTCAGTTGGTTGATGATGTAGAGTCTTGCTGCTTCACATTCTTCAGTCCATTGGAATATAGAATTATTTTTGGTAAGCGAAGTTATACAGCTCGTCTTGGCAGTAAACTCTGGTACAAATTTTCGAAAATAGTTGGCCAAGCCCATGAATTGTCGCACCATTTTAACGTTGGCTGGAGTAGGTGACCGTACCAGCGCATCAATTTTACTACAGCTAGGTCTTATACCATCAGACGTTATTTCACGACCTAAATACTCGATTTTTGTTTGCAGGAATTTACATTTGTCCATATTGATAGAAAATCCACAATTTGTTAACGCACGTAAGACTCTGTCGAGCTTTTCAAGTCCCTCTTCTTCATTTTTAGATGGAATCAACACATCATCTAAGTAAACCAATGCTATCGAGTCCTTGAGATTTCCGAGAGCGGCATTAATTGCTCGTTGGAATACAGCAGGGGCATTTGCAAGCCCAAACGGCATACGCAAAAACTCAAAATGCCCATCCGGCGTAACAAATGCTGTTTTTTCGATGGAATCATCTGCAATTGGAATCTGGTAAAATCCTGACGCCATATCTAGAGATGTGAAATAATTATTTCCAGACAACCTGTCTAGCTGGTCATCGATCCTTGGTAATGGATAGCGGTCTTTAACAGTAATTTTATTTAAGGCCCTGAAGTCGACACAAAGACGATTTTGACCATTCTTTTTTCGAACGAGAATAACAGGGCTTGCGTAAGGAGAACTACTGTCTCTAACAATACCGTGATGTTTTAATTCGTTGATTAAGTCTGACGTTATCTGACGTTCACAGAGCGCCATGCGATAAGGCCGATAAAAAATGCCAGATTCCTTAGTGACACGTATTTTCAAAGATCCCGTTGTTACCTTTGCAGTCGGAAAGCCCGTGATTATGTTTGTGGAATATTTTTTAATAATTTCATTTAATTTTGTTTCAGTTACCGGTGCGTGTTTTGTGGTCTTTGTCACTGTTTGTAAGCACTGTACTCGTTCACGGCGTCGTCTTAAAGTTGATCCATAGGCATCTACTGCAATTTCCATTGACGAATCCTTAAGTATATCCCTACCAATTATCATTTCGTTTTTCAGCATATTTTTTTCAATAATGTGGAAGGTGACCTCTACAGATATTTCTTCGAAATCTACTCTTGTGTCGAGCTTCTCCGTCAAGGTTATAGAATCTTTTCCGATTCCTTGAACCACAAGGAAATGAGCACTTCTCTTTAAGGGCAACTTGTCAGCAATATCCGAACGCATCAATGAACAGTCTGACCCAGAGTCTAACAGGCAATGAAAAACTTTTCCATTTACTAACACCACGGTTGTTCCCTTGGAAGAATTACCATCTTTACATAAACTGACATTTTTGCGTTCAGCCCTTTGCTTTGCCCAACAGGTGCTCTCGTCATGGCCTGATTTGTTACAAAATGAGCATTTCTTAACGGTTGATGTAGATTTTTCGACGACATTGTTACTCTGCCCAATTTTTCTAGGGCATTTAGCTTTCATGTGCCCGACCTGACCACACTCAAAACAACGTCGATCACGGTCTAACCGTAAGCGTTTAGCTGGGGGACCCACTGGTGACCTTTCATCAAACTTTCGAGGCTGATGTCGAATTGGAAGCATATCGTTTTTCCTTGGAGATTCTCGAATGGAAGACAGATGGTCTATAAGACTTTGTACTGAAGTTGGCATTACAAAAGTAAGCGAATTTCTGAGGCTAACTTCAGTAATATTTCCGACCACTATTCGCACAATTTTGTCTTCCGGGATAGGAAAGGGAAGTCGATTAATTTGCGACACTTTCTCCATTACGAACTCCGTATAAGTTAAGAATTGGCAACTCTCAGAATTGGCAACCGTTCGGAGTTGTTCCACTATATCAGCTCCGCTTGAGAACGTGTGCATGATTGAAGCTCTCAAATCTGTCCAACTATAATGCTGATAACCGGACTGCATGTACCAAGTTTTTGCCCTTCCTAGTAAAGCCTTTTCCACCCGCGGTATGACGTCAAAACTCTGCAGCTGATCGCGAATCACCCTAGCATCAACATCCGCACACCACTTTTGTACATCAACCCGAGAATGGTCGGGGTCGAAGCAAGGAAATCCAAGAGCGGAACCCCTCTCACGTTCCTGCACTACGGAGCTCAAAATTTTATTTATGGCTTCTGTAGTAATGAGGTGAGTTTCCTCAGTTGCCCCTCCAACAGAGCGCTCATCTTCTCCTTCTACGCTCACCTCATCTGCATTCTGACTCTCTTGTAGTCTTTTCTTATTTCCCCTTGGCATGATTTGTACTCAATTTTCTCCTCTTTTTAAAGAAAATATGTAAATAAAAAAAAACTTACCAGCCAAAACAAATCTGTGTTCTTACAAGCAGCTGTGCATTCGCAACACGCACGCACACAATCAACTTTTGGTTTTGCAATAGTTGGTATACAATTTAAAAAACAGAAGAAACGTTTATTCACTGTTACTTGTCGGCAATGGTAAGGGGAATAGAAAATAAGGACACTAAAATTATTATGTAATTCTCCAACATAAAACACATGCACATTAGGAATATTGTACGAAGTTAACAAAAGAACAGTTTACAAATTCTTAATCCACTGCGATAGTAGGTATACAGTTTAAGAAACAGGAGACACGTTTATTTACTGTTACCTGGCGGCAATGGTAAGAGGAATAGAAAACAGGAAGACTAGAATTCGTATGTAATTCTCAAAAACAAAACACGCACAACTGAAGTACAATTTTCATTCGAGAAAAAAAAACAATATAATTTAAGCAAAAGGGGTAAATAATTTATTATTATTATTATTTTTCTTTTTTTCACGCAAACGCGGCAATCTATCCCACTTCTGATGATAGCGACAATTCTGCGGCGCACGCTCAATGACGACTGGCCTCTTGCTTTCGAAAATCCCTTACACGAAAACCTAAGAAGCACTCGCAGATCTGCCTGTGGCAAACACATTCTTTTGCAGCGCAAAAGGAAATAAAACGTATTTACTTACACTCTTACACTCAGATGTTCTTGTACTCATACTCTGACAAATGAAATAACAAAAGGAAAGCAAAAGCAGTTCAAACCAAGTCACAGAATAAATGGAAACAAATTCCATACAGTGATCATCACAGCACATACAGAGTGGCTCTCAACTATGTTGACTTATTTGCAGCGCAAAAGGAAATAAGATGTACTTACTTATACTCTTACACTTAGATATTCATATACTCACACTCTGACAAATGCAATACCAAAAGGAAACAAAACTATTGCAAATCAAGGCAGAGAATAAATGGAAACAGGTTCCATACAGTCACAACCTCACAGCACACACACAGTGGCTTACTGTTGACTTATTTTATATAAAATCTCTCTAACATGTATATGTACTACATTTCAGTGCAATACGAAGATAGAAGTAGAGATAAATAATTTTGGGGTGTTTCGACCACCCAATGCCCTTCCCTTGATAATAAAAAAAAAAGTAGCCTATACGGTAATCCAGACTATAACTTTTTTGTGTGTTAAATTTTATCAAGATCCATTCAGTTGTTCAAGAGTTATTGAATAACAAACATCCATACATCGTAACATTCACATTTATAATATTAGTAGGATAGTAGGATTATGTTTTATTTTATTTTATAATTAGATGTTTCTCCATTGAGTTCAAAAATGCAACTGACTAAATTTACATATATGTATAATAATTCATTTGCATACATATACTTATACATATGTTCATTTGCATACATATATAATTTTACAATTTTAACTTGCGATT